>JAJOZX010000525.1:1185000-1351812 GCA_023014485.1 Bathynomus jamesi
GTAACATCCGCATCCGCATTTAGATATGCGGATGTCCGCGGATATCTTATTCCATTAAATAAGATATGCCACCAAGCACCAACGAGGGGCTCGAACAATCTACGATGAAGAGAGAAATAGACCGACAGGAGACAAAGTAGAAAAACTTCTATTTTTTTAAATACAACCTTCCAATCACTGAATTCAGATATAAAGAATAAGATAAAAGCGTATTAGTTGAGTAATGACTAGCGACCACTACCAAACGGGCGGAGGTTGGGGAAAGTGGTTGGTGGGATGCATAACGAGTTGGTTCCTCGTCCCGCATTCTGGTAATACATTTGGCAGTCAAAGTGTTGCTAAAACTCGTTAATTTATTACATTATTTGGTCTCAGTTTCATTTACTAACTTCATATTTACTAACTCCTCACATTTTTCTGATTAATCTAAAATAGGAATAGTAAAAGAGCGGTAAAAATCTGTTAATAGTGCACATCCGCATCCGCATCCGCGGATGTGTAAAATCTCACATCCGTTACATCACTAATGTGTGTGTGTATATATATATATATATATATGTAGAGAGAGAGAGAGAGAGAGAGATAGAGAGAGAGAGAGAGAGAGAGAGAGAGGACGCTGGTCCCCTATATCTCAAAATGTTATTTATCCTTTAACAAGATTTAATAACCTTTTATATCGTCTTTCGCTGAAACTATCATGACTAAGGCAAATAATGTTTATTTCTAGAATTAGACCAAACAATGTCATTATTTATTTTAGGGTGCGTTTTTGTAAATACGTAAAAGTGCATATGGTCACATCTCTCTCTTTAAAGTGAGAAACTAAAACTGATTTAATTTTCCGAGATAAATAAAATCCTCCCTCTTCTCTTATGCCTTGGGTATATGCCTTGTATATACCATTCCTTTCCTTTCAAAGGGTCCGCGCGATGATTCCTCATTTCACGAAGGTCAATCTTGTCGCCCCTCCTCTCGAGTTGGCCTGATGAAGTAGTGAGTTCGTTTCTTGTACTCTCCACCTCACATAGTCAGGTACGCCCAGCTCATCGGGAATTGTTCTGAGCCAGGCGTCTAATCTTTTGAAGTTGTCCACCGCAACACCACTCGTGTTCCTTAGGTCTTTGAGCAGCTGATTAAACAGTTTTGCTCCTCTCACAACAAAACTATTTTCTTTCAGGGTTAAGGATGTTCTCTGTCTAGCCTTTAATTTGGGAACACGACACAGTCTTCCTTTTCTATTTTCCACTGTTGTTTGGGGAGTTACAGGGTTCAGAGTAAGATTAGGGACTAGTTTCTCCATTAGTTACATTTGTATCTCTCTTTCTCCTACTTTCCAGTGAATATAGGTTTAATTCGCGTAACCTTTCCCAATAATTTAGTTCTTTGCATCCATTGATCTTGGCTGTGAAACTTCTCTGAATCCCTCCTAGCTGTTTAATGTCTTTTTTTTATATGGGGATGTTAGGACCGACCAGTATTCCAATTTGGGTATGATCAGCGTTTTCAGTAGAGGAATCATTATATTCCTATCTCTTCGTTTAAAGGTTCTCAGTATCTGCACAGTTATTCTCTTTGCTCAGTTTACTGCTATCTTATTTTGCGTTTCAAATTTCGCATCATCAGTCATTACAATCCCTAAATCTTTTGCTTTAGAATTTCTCTGAATTTCCTGTCCATTTGGGGTATAAATAACATTCTACAGGTTTTAGGTCCTCTTTTTCCGTACCGTAACAGCTGAAATTTCTCAAGTGTCAAACTTCATACTGTTGTCTTCTGTCCACTTGTAGATTCTGTTCATGTCGGTTTGTAGAGATCCTATATCTTCTGGGTTTTTTATTTTTCTACTGATCTTTGTGTCATCGGCAAAGTATGTTACTGTGCTGTCTCTGGTAACGTCCTCATCTATGTCAGTTAGCATGATTATGAAGAGTAGTGGGGCTAATACTGTTCCCTTGTGATAATGACCTGAGGACCTCTGATTCTGATGAAGATATTCCTTGTACTGTAACGACTTGCCTCCGCTCACTAAGGAAATTATATATCCATTTCCCTACTTTTCCTGTTATTCCCATATATTTCAATTTATCAGTAACTGAGTGTCTGTGGAAAGATCTCATTGACCCTTGTAGACTCTTAATTCGTGGGCGTGGCCATTTGGCTGTGGTTGGTCAGTTAATCATATAATTATGAAGACGAAACTGTAATCATCAACCACACGCCAAACTGGCCAGCCATTCTTCCAGAGGTCTTCAAGGGGTAAGCCGATATTTTACAAGTTTCTGATTTCTTTTCCCGTTTCCAAACGTTTCGCTTCTCCTTTCTACTTCTTTCTCGCTTCTTCCGCGTTCCTGTTGTTCTTTAATGAAGGCTGCTAAATCGGGACCTGATAACTCTAGTCCTTCACCAAATTCTTTTAGCTCTGCTAAACTCGGTTCTTTAGCCATACTTGTTTACTTACTAAAAAATAAAAAAAAAATAAACTTAAATTATGTAAACCCTATGGATTTATTTATTCGGCAGTCCTATCCCTAATAGAAGCGTACAATGCTTACTTCTATTTAATTCTAAGCAGAGGTCAGTGTAGGCACCTTTAGTTACGCTACACTAGTTTTCCACAAACAGCTACCACAATTCCTAACTGATCGAGTGTGATACTTAGTAAGCCGCACTGGTAATAAACCACCTGTAGTATATGCGTCCTAAGTGACTCGTATACACTACCCCTTCCAAGCTTTAAATTCAAAAAGCACTAAAAGAACAAATAAGTGGAAAATATACTTATCCACAGTGAACCGTTACACTCTGGGTTGAGGTAAGGAAAGCCGATATTTTGCTTACAAACAGTCGTCTTAGCACTGCCTGTAACCAGGTTCCTGATTCGTCCTTGTTGACGGGCAAGAAGACTAAGCCACAACTCTGGATCCGGAGGAAGACTAAATTAAAGCTAGTTTAAACGTGACAAGTAAACCTAGCACCCATCCTGTCCACTGCGCCAGATGTAAAGGTTTCCTTTGATAGGTGCGGGTTGAAGAGACAAGCTTAAATAATGTATGTATATATATATATTTAGAAAATTATAAAGAAAATTAAATAACTGAAGATTAAGACAAGTGGATTTTCCGAAGTGTAAGGAGTATGCTCCGATAGCTTCACTGATGTTCCGAGTAAAGTGTCGGCTTGTGCGTTGTCTAATAGTTGCTCAAGGACTTGAATCCAGGTAACCTTTTGGAGCAAAGTAAAACTTGTGTAAAAGGTGCTTATATTATTATAAACATATGAATGAAAAATTATGAATTAATTCACAACATAAAAATCAAAACATAACAATTAGGAAGAATTGTTGGCCAGTTTGGCGTGTGGTTGATGATTACAGTTTCATCTTCATAATTATATGGTTAACTGACCAACCACAGCCAAATGGCCACGCCCACTAATTAAGAGAGTCTACAAGGGTCAATTTATGTATTATGATTCCATGGTCACACTTGTCGAACACTTTGGCAAAGTCTGTGTATATTACATCATAGTTTTCATTACTTTCCAGTGCATCAATAATGTTGTTGTACTGTAGTGTTCCATTAGTTGTGATAGGCATGATCTGCCTGACCGAAACCCATGTTCGTTATCATTTAATTGTTTTTGAGTTTCCAAAAAGTCATAGATTTTCTGTCTAACTATTCTTTCAAATATTTTAGTGAGATAAAATGTAAGCGACACTGGCCTATAGTTTTTGGGATCGATCTCCTCCTTTATATATTGGGACTATGTTCGCGCTCTTCAGGATGCCCGGTATTTCACCCGTGTCTGGTGATCGTCTCCATATCCAATATCTGATATATATATATATATATATATATATATATATATATATATTATATATATACCCTTCTCATAGGAGGAGATTGTACACACCAATCGACCAGGGAAGTACTCCGGGAGGTACGTTAAACAGAAGAAAGGAAGTGCTGGCACTCTTGTTACTCCTGTCACTGTCCTCCTAAGCTGATCTTTTTCCGTGTTTCATCTAACCTGGGAGCAGTCCAGCATGTTCTCAAACACACACTTCTCTCCCTATTCTCCAGCACACATACATGCATCTCACACACTACAAAATCTTTTAAAAAAAAAAAAAAAAAAAATGGCAACAACTTCAAGAGCCTCGGAATCCTCAAGGGAGGAGACCATAAATATCCCCACTTCTGACTCCGCCGCTACCGATATTGGGAACGCAGACCGAGCATCGGGGCTGGATACTACTCCCTATTCGAGATGTTCTGGGTCTCTGCCTGATTCACTTTTCATAAACTACAGCATAATTCGTGGCCTTTCCTCAAATTTTCAATCTGTTGAACACCACCTCTCCTCCTCTAAGCGTCACCTCCTCTTCCTCACTGAAACCCAGGTGTCTGGGACGACTGACAGCAACCCCTTTTCTGTGCCCTCTTATTTCTCATGCTCAATTTCACTCCAAAGGTGGATGTTGCGTATACTTATGCAATGACCTAACTTGTTCTCGTATTCCCGAACGTGAATCCTCCGAATTCTATACCCTCTGGCTACGACTTAATTGCCAATCTCAAACTAAATACATCTGTGCTGTCTACATTTCTCCTAAATCTAATGAGTCCAATGTTCCCTCTAAGGTGTGCGCTTGTGCGCGCGCACACGCGTTGTGAAACCCGCGCACTCAGCAAAATAAAATGCGCACAGGCTCAAGCGTATCATGAGTCACGACAGTCTTCTTTCTCTTCGCCCGTTCCCGCCTCTATGCGGGGTCGGCGTTTCTGACCAGCCTCCTCCACACAGCCCGGTCCTGGGCTTCTTCCTCCGACAAACCCTTCTCCCTCAAATCGTCCCTCACCTTCTCCATCCACCTTCGCTTCGGTCTGCCTCTCTTTCTCCTGCCATGCACCTCCATATTCATCGTTCTCTTACCCACATAATCTTCGTCCCCTCTCATCACATGTCCATACCATTTCAGTCTACTTTCTTGTATCTTCCTCGAGATTTCTCCAACCTTTGTTGTGCCCCTTATCCTTTCATTCCTTACTCTATCCAACCTTGTCACTCCGCACATCCATCTCAGCATTCTCATCTCCGTTACTTCTAGTCTTTTCTCATGATCTTTCTTTATAGCCCAAGACTCAGCCCCGTACATCATAGCCGGTCTTACCACAGTCTTATACACCTTTCCCTTAACCCTTGCGCCTATTCTTCGGTCACAAACACCCTGAAACTTTCTTCCAATTTTTTCCAACCAGATTGCACTCTGTGTGTTATTTCTGTGTCCAGCTCACCGTCCTCAGCCACTGTCGATCCCAAGTACGTAAACTTACTTACTCTCTTTAACCTCGCTCCCTCTAAACTAATTTCTGAGTCTTGATTTTCGTAGAACCTCAGGTACTCCGTTTTCTTTCTGCTGATTTTCAACCCTCTGTCTTCAAAAGCCCTCCTCCATTCCTCCAATTTTCTTTCTACTACTTCTCTCCTGTTGCTGCACAGAACAATATCGTCTGCAAAGAGCATACACCAAGGGGATTGATCTTTTATCCCCTGGGCCAACACATCCATAATCAAAACAAAAAGGTACGGGCTCAAAGAAGATCCCTGATGTAGACCAACCCTCACGGGGAACCATTCCGTTACACCTACACTACTCCTAACCTGGGTCCTGGCTCCTTCATACATACTTTGCACCAACCTAACGTACTTCTCCGGCACACCTTTCTCTCTCATATACCTCCAAACCTCCTGGCGTGGCACTCTATCATATGCTTTCTCTAGGTCGATGAAAACCATGTGCAGTCCCTTTTGTCGCTCCCGGTGTTTCTCCATCAACTGCCTCAGTGCAAAAATCGCATCAGTTGTTCCCCTACCTGGCATAAAACCCAACTGCTCTTCCCCCACGGTTGTCTCTTCTCTTAACCTTTTCTCTATAATCCTTTCCCAAACCTTCATCGTGGTGACATAAGCTTTATTCCCCTATAATTTCCACAATCCTGGATGTCCCCCTTCTCTTTGTAGATAGGTACGAGTGTACTATCCCCCACTCCTTCGGCATTTCCTCTTGTTCATATATCTTCTGCATCAGATCCCACAATAGATCTATGCCCTCATCTCCCAAACAATTCCACGCTCCACTGGTATCCCATCCGGTCCCAATGCCTTCCCCTTCTTCATTCCTTTCAACGCCACCTTCACCTCCTCCCTACTCACTCCTGAAGTTAACCCTTGATTTGGGACACCATCTTCAAAAATAACCCTTGGGTTTTCCTCATTTAACAGATGTTCAAAATAACTCTTCCATCTATCCATGATTTTATCCTGATCCTTTAAGACCACTCCCTGACCATCCTTTACCTGTTTAATTTGAGTAAAATCTTTACTCGCCTTATCCCTAGCCTTCGCTATTCTAAGGATCTTTCTCTCTTCCGCCGGTGTCTCCAACTCTTTATATACTTCATCCATCGCCTGCGCCTTGGCTCTTGCCACTCCCTTCTTCGCCTCCTTTTTCGCCTGCCTATAGCTTTCTCTATCCTCTTGTCTACCAGATGTGTCCCACTTCTTTTTAGCATCTTTCTTCCTTTTAATCACCTCCTGAACCTCTTCATTCCACCATCACGTCTCTTTATCTTCAGGGGGTCTTCTACCTGATGTTTTGCCCAGTACTTCCTCACCAACTCTCAATATCACCCGGCTGTTCTCCTCCCACCATTCTTGTACACTCTCCAACGACCTTACTTCTTCCAAAACCTTCTCCTCAAATTTCCTTTTCTGGTCTTCTTTCTTCAGTCCCCACCACTTTATCCTAGGTGTCACCTGTTCTTGCCTTCTTTTCCTACCACTCTTAAACGACCAATCCATCACCAGGATTCTATGTTGCGCCGCCACGCTTTCCCCGTTTATGACTTTGCAGTTCTTAACTTCTTCCAGATGGGATCTCCTGCACATTAGAAAGTCTATCTGGCTTTCTCTTCCTCCGCTCCTATAGGTCACAACAAATGGTTACCTTTTTTCTGGAAGAAGGTGTTGACTATCGCTAGATCAAACGCCATCGCGAAATCCACCACCCCTCCCCTTCTTCATTTCTCTCTCCCACGCCCCAACCACCATGCACCCTCTCAATCACCTCTCTACTTCTTCCCACATGGCCATTCAGGTCTCCACCCAAGATCACTTTTTACCCCTCTGGTATCGCACCAAGTTCTTGATCGAACTGGTTCCAAAACACTTCCTTTTCTACACCTTCACAGCCAGCTTGGGGGGCATACGCACTCACGATGTTCACCGTCATCTCGTCAAGGCCCAGCTTAACACTCATAACTCTATCGCTCCTTCTACTCACACTCACCAGGCTATCCTTCAGCACTTCTGACAGCACTATACCAACACCGTTTCTACCCTGTTCATTCGTTCCACTATAAAGCAACTTATATCCCCCTCCCAGCTCCCTTGCTTTATTTCCTCTCCACCTCGTCTCCTGTACACACAATACTCCCACACACCGTCTCTCCATCAAATCCGCCACCTCCCTTCCTCTCCCAGTCATAGAGCCTACATTCAACATCCCAACTCTAACCACTCGGACTAGTTTCTTTACCCGAGCCCGTCCTCGACTCGGCAGCCCTCGTCCATTTCTCGCGGGGGTCAGGCGAGGCCCCTGCGCGTCGCATACGGGGTACGCCCTGGCATTTTCCGAGGCTATATGAATTTGGCTCATCATTCTTGGTTTTGGCAAAATCTTTCACGGCTGGATGCCCTTCCTGACGCCAACCCTCACCATTTATCCGGGCTTGGGACCGGCACTGAGTTGTGCTGGCTTTCACCCCCAGTGGCTGGTTTAGACAGTAAATGAAGTAATTTCAAAAATATACTATCACACAAGGTCTGACCATTTGCATCAACATACTCTATAGTCGCTCTTTTAAGTATTAACCCCTTCCGCCCGACTTCGCCGACGTCCGCGCAATTAAGTAATATGGGTTTTTTTACTCTATGTATTTGCATTTTTTTTCTCTTACACATTAACGCATTGAATATAGACCTTCTCTTTCTTATTTTTGCGTAAAAACGAATAGTAATTATCTCTCAATTCATAAAAAATAAAATTATTTTTTATTTTATTCCTATTTTGTGAATCGATAAAATCATGTATTAATCTTGATAGTCTATTTTAAATTGCTAAATGCTAAAAATTGTTTAGAGAAATGATAACTAAAATAGTCATTTTCAATTAATGTTATTTTTATTTTATTTCTTTTTTTGTTGAATTTTATTTTATTCATATTTTTAGAATGGATAAAATGTTTTATTTTTTAAGAATATACAGGGTATCCCATAAGTCCGGCATCATAGGAAAAATAATAAAAAAAGGCAAAACAAAAGCTTTTATTTACAGAACGTGCTCAATATGTCCACCATTGTTTTCAATACACAAATTCAGACGTGATACCCAGTCAGCAAGCACACGGTGAATGATGTCAGGAGTAATGGTATTACATGCCCCAATAATGCGCTGCCGCAAATGTTCAACACTCTTAATTTTCTCTGCGTATACCAGCGCTTTCAAGTGGCCCCAGAAATAAAAATCTAGTGGCGTGAGATCCGGGCTTCTAGCTGGCCATTCCACAGGCCCTCGACGTCCTATCCAATGACCAGGAATTGTTAGCACAGGTATTCCCTTACTTGGGTGCTGTAATGTGCAGGAGCGCCGTCTTGCTGGAACTATGTTGGGAAATTTCCTTCTTCGTTCAAGACACTGGGAAATGCTTCTTCCTTGAGCATACGTAGGTAGGTGCCTCCAGTGATAGGTTCATCGAAAAAGAGGGGGCCTATGATGCGATCCTTCCAAATGCCGCACCATACCATCACCCGAGATGCACCTTGTTCCTTTGAAGAGGTATACCAGTGAGGGTTGTTTTGAGACCAGTAGCGGTTGTTCTGTCGATTTACCTCACCATTTCCATAAAAAACAGCCTCGTCACTGAACAGAATGGTGGATAGGAAATTGGCATCCCGAGCATAAATTATGGTTTGTAGAAATAGAAAAATATGAATTTCTCCTATGATGCCGGACTTATGGGACACCCTGTATAATATTGTAAACAGTTTTTTAATATCCATTTAATAGTATCGTAATGATCAAGCTATCACCTTATGGAAATAATATTTATTAAGTATTTAATATTTATATGTATTTCATTTGAAGATAATAGCGATCAAAAAAGTTTGCACAATTTTTCACTATCAATCTAAATGTATGCACAACGAAAATTTCTTGCGCACACGGACTAAAAAAAATTAGAGGGAACATTGCTAATGACTATCCAAAATTCTTTGACTACCTCACTTCCAAAGTGGAATATATTCTATCGCACTCTTCCTTTGCTAAAAATTTCTATTTTAGGATATTTCAATGTCCACTACCACCTTTGGCTTTCCTCTCATTTCACTAACATCCCTGGTGAACTTGCTTACAAGTTTTCTCTCTTGAATGACCTAGAGCAGATTGTATAGCACCCTACTCGTATCCCCGATCACCTTGAAGAGAAGCCCAACATTCTCCATTTATTTCTCACCTCTCATCCTTCCTATTCTGTTAATTGTTTTCCTCCGTTGGGCTCCTGCGACCACAATTTTATATTTGTTTCCTTTCCTATCGCTCCAATTCGGCTTTTCGATAGTCCCATCCAATATTGTATAAGTGCAACTTTGGCACTTTGGCGCTGCTGATTAAGAGGCGCTTAGGCAATACTTTTCTGATTCCCCATGGAATGATTACTGCTTACGTGGCCGGAGTCCTTCCGAGTGTGCTGAGCGCATCAAGGAGGTAATTCTCTCGGGCTTGGAGGCGTACATTCCATATTCTATTCCTATTACTAATGCAAAAAAAATTGTTTTAACTTTACTTGTTCTAATGCTATCCGCAACAGAGACGAGACTTTCAGAAGGTACCGTTGCCATCCAGTCCTGACTTTCACTTAGCTTATATTTCTGCCCGGAATCGTGCAAAATCTGTTCTGCGACTTGCCAAAAGTTCCTTCATCGGACAAAAATGTGAAACCTATCCAATTCTAATTCTTCTCGCCTTTTCTGGCATCTAGCTAAGAACCTCTTCAACAACTTTACTTCTTCTTTCCCTCCTCTTTTCTATTCTGACGGCTCAGTTGCCGTCTCTTCTCCTGACAAAACTGAACTTATCTCTCAAACTTTCGCCTCCAACTCAACCATGAACGATTCCGGTGCTGTTCCATCTCCTCCTCCCTCCGACTTAATTATAGTTGAAATTAGAATCTTTTTCAAAGGTGTTCTTTCTGCCCTATCTAGGCTCAACTCTAGGAAGGCGTACGGTCCTGATGGTGTTCCTCCTGTTGTTCTCGAGAAATGTTTCTGTGCTGTCCAAAAGAAAGGTGACCGCTCTCAACCTTCCAACTATCGCCAATTGCTTTGATTTCCTGCCTTTCTAAAGTTTTTTAATCTATCCTTTAGAGGAAATTCTTAAACATCTCTCTTCTCGCAATCTCTTTTCAGGTCGTCAGTATAGGTTCCGCAAGGGACGCTCGACTAGCGATCTTCTTACATATCTCTCTGACTCTTGGTCATCCTCCTTTCAGGATTTCGGTGAAACTTTTGATATTGCGGTAGACATAAAAAAGCTTCTTGTAGTCTGGCAGAAATCTTTAATCCCCAAACTGCCCTTCTTCGTTCTATCCTTCTATCTGTGCCTTCATCTCTAATTTCCTTTCGGGCCGATCTATAGTGCGGTTGTAGATGGCTACTGCTCTTCTCCTAAAATAAAGTTATTAACAGTGGTGTTCCCCAGAGCTCTCTCCTGCCACCCACTCTTTTCCTTTTATTTATGAATGATCTCTTAAGTCGCACTTCCTGTTCTACCCACTCCTTTGCTGATGATTCCACCCTTCACTTCTTTACCCGCTTCACAAAGCGTCCCTCTCAACAGTCACTCCATGTTTCGCGTAGGACATCTATGGTACACCTGACCTCTGATATTTCTGCTATCTATGATTGGGGTAGAGAAAACCTTGTGGCTTTCAATGCCTCAAAAACTCAGTTCCTCCATCTGTCTACTCGTCACAGTCTTCCACACGACTATTCCCTTACCTTCAACAATACACAACTTAATCCTTCCTCTTCTCTTAATATTCTTGGCGTTTCCTTTTCTCGTGAGCTTTCCTGGAAAGATCACACTCTCTTTCCAAAACAGTTTCTAAGAGGTTGGTTTGTTGTACCGCCTCCGCAGCTTCTTTCCCCCCACCTCCACTCTGTACAGGGTTCTTGTCCGCCCCCATATGGAGTACACTTCTTAATTTTTAGTGTAATATGGGCCTTGAAGAGCTGGTGAAGGTGGAACTGGAAATGAGAGTGCGAATAGTTGTTTGTTATGGATGAGTATGGTAGAATAACATATGATTTAAGAGTCGTGTGACAGATCGTACAAGGCCTTTGCTTATTTTAGGTTTGGCAGACGCACCCTACCTCTCTGTTAGGCATAGTAGAACATTTTATGCTAGTTTCGATATAAGCCGTAAGTATGGACGTCATCAAGATTGATTTTACGAATGATTTGCTGAAGCATTGTCAGGACTGTCATATGGTATGTGCTCAGTGTAAAAGACCTAGATGCTTAAGCCGTGTGGTAGAAGCTGAGAAGAGATATTGTAACGACTGTGAACGTTTGTGTTTCGATAGTGAATGTTTTAATCTCCACCAGATGGAGAGAAATATGAGAAATATAAGGTGGATGGGATGAAACATTTTTGTTATATGAAAAATGTCAAGCTTAAAAATAAATCGTGTATTATTGTATATTACGACATATAGACCTACACTAACCCTAAGACGAAAGAAGTTATCCCCTCATTTACTCGTGAGCCAAACCCTCTAGGACGAATGTTCGAATGTTGAGTGTGATGAATGCCGCAAATGTGGTAAACGGACCAATATTTTTAAGACGAGTTTAACAGACTCACGCGTGAAGTTATTTGTGGATTATATAGTCAAGCTAATTGATCAGTTTAAAACAATGACTGTGTATGTTGTAGCGCATAATGCCACAAAGTTTGATCCACAGTTTCTTTATAAGGAGCTGCTTGAACATAAGTCATCAGCAAGATTCACAGGTGATCCATTGAAGAGAGGTAATACGCTCATGCAAATGCACATAAGGGAATATTAAATTCGAAGACACATTGTAATTCATACCTTATAAATTAGCTAAGCTACCCAAGGTGATGGGGGTGGATGCCGAAGTTTCAAAGGGGTCTTTCCTCACTCGCGACATTTTAAATTACATTGGACTACCACCTCCCTAAACATCACTTTAGGACAGTACAGGCCGTGCACAGGGGGGGGGGGCTTGGGGTGCTTGAGCCCCTGCCCTTTTTCTTCTTCATATCAAAAGTGCCCTTTTAGTCAAAATTCATAAATATATTGATTCGACATAAATTTGAATTAATTAGTTATATTTTTATTTAGTTACTGCTACTTCAACAGATTTTCAAAACTGGAATTACTTTGATCTATGATTTTTTTATTAGAATAATAAACTTAACATACCGTTACTATTATTTTGTCAATCAGGGAGGGCGTCTCTAGTGGTAACACTGACTGCAGCTGTTCACTGTTGATTGCGTCTCTCGGGTATGTGGGTGTATTGTTTACTGTTTGTTTATTTTACGTTAACCTAAGCTAACTAGTGATTTCTCACTGATAATTATGGTAAGTTGGAATCCAAAGCAGTGTGACATTACGGTACTCCAAAAAATATTGTATGACATACTCGTAAAGTTGGTAAAAACGTCCACGTCCCCTACTAGGCTAGGCCCATCAGTACACCAGTGTGTCAAACGATGGATTTTGGGTTTTAGTACTGGCATGAATTTCATTAAATTAATAAATGATTTATTAAACAACATATCATAACCTTTTCAGTTTTAATATGAAATTGATTTTTAAAAACAATACAATTTTCATTAAAAGTGAATAAAAATACCTAGATTATTTATTATAAAACGATGCAATTTTTCCGCAAGGACGACAATTACGGTAGATCCTTCTGCCCTTTATCCTGCTGATTGATACTTATAAAAGTTATAAGTAAAGTAACTATTTAGAAATTGTATGCTATTAAATATTGTGAATTTGGTTAACAAAAGCTTAATTAGGATTTAGGTCTACTGCCTAGATTAGATTAGATTAGGCCTAAGATAATAAAAGTGAAGGGAAATATATTTTTGAAGCAATCTTGTAATAAAAACATGCCTTTTTACAACAAATTTTCATTTATTTTCTTTAATCAGCTTTATATACAAAAATAATGCATTGAATTTAATGGAATTTAAGAATATTTACCACATACAATTTTAAAATTTTTCTTTGTGTGTGTATACATATATATAGCGTATATGGCATTGCGGATTTCATTTTTAAAAATGTTAGGGGAGTGCCCTTTTTTCAACTGAGCCCCTGCCCTTCTGAAAGTCTGTGCACGTCGCTGGGACAGTATGTAGGCGAGTGGACGAACAAACTTTGAGCGTTATTACAACAGTTTCAGTGAAGATACAATATAGCGGCTGAATGTGAAAGTTATTGTGTGAAAGCTTTAGAAATATGTGCATTACCCGTTTCAATTGCCTCGGTGCTTTACTGTATTCAAAGACAATTTCATGCCAAAGGATTTACTTGCTATCATACCACGAAACAATCCGCACAGTTACGTTTATAAAGCGCTTTACTGGCTCACACACATACAACGACAGACAAGTGTGCACATAAAACATGCACGTAACACGGGAGAAGTGGCTATCAAGATCAACGGCCGTACATTTTAGGTCCATGAATTGAGTGAAGACCCACGCACAATAGAGAAGACGGGGTACCCTTCCACGGCTATCGTTCGCATTGATGCCCACGTCCTGAGTGTGGTATTACAGGTAACATACACGGCAGATCCTTCGCTGATAGCTTGGCATGGATCCGTACTTGTGATCAATTTATAAGTTCTCAGTTCACTCGCAAGATATGGTATGGGAGTACGAATATGATGAGTAGATGAATACCAACAAGAAATACCGTAACGAGATAAGGGATATCAAACGTTCAATGGCAGTGGATCCTATCAAGTGTGATGATAGTTTGTTTGGAGGGCGTACAAATTCATTCAAATTATACTTTCTATCTACAGAGGGTGTAAAGATTCACTATTTTCACTTCTGCTCTTTATACCCCTACGTAATGAAGAATAAACCGTATCCCGTAGGTGTCCCTGAGAAGCTCGTGGGACCTGCCTTACCAACCATCGAGGAGATATCAGCCAATTTAAATAATAACTATTTTGTTCTATCCTTCGTTGACGTACTTCCACCTCATGATTTATGGATGTCCATCCTACTCGTTGTAATAGATCATAAGTTTTTATTTCCCCTGTGAGTGAAGTGCGCAGAGAACAGTGGAATGTGTGATCACACAATCCAACAGAAGAAGATCCGTGGCGTTTTTACAAGTGCTGAGTTGGATCTAGACATTCGTCACGGATACAGAATATTAAAGATTTATGAGGTGTGGAGGTTTCAGAACCTCGATTACCTCCACACCTTGAAAGTTGAAGCGTCAGCATATCCACGAGGTGTTGAGAAAGAGGACGAAAAAACGGGATATATATACAGCGTTACCGTGACGGTAAGGGGATACAACTTGAGCAGGAGCATATTGCGCGAAACACTGGCAAACACTTTAGTGCCAAACTTTGTCTAAATAGCTTTTGGGGGAAGTTTGAGCAGAACACCAACAAAGGGAAGGTGCATCTAACTCGTAGTTTTGACGAACTATGAGAATGCGCCAAAGCTGACGACAAAGAGGTCCTCGAAATTGTACACGTAGGAAATACGTATATAATACTTTACAATAGGACCAAATTGGCCACAGATACATCCCGCGCTACAAACATACCTGTGGTTAGTTTCACAACAGCTTACAGCTGCATTAAGCTTTAGGAGCTAATGCATTCTCTGAGACGCCGGGTCCTGTATGTACGCCGACACCGATAGTGGGGTGTTTAAGGAGAAGGATGGTAAATATATGCCTCCTATAGGTGAGTTCCTCGTCGAGCTAACTGATGGGATCAAGGATGAATACGGGGATATTACTTACGCGGCTTCGTTTGTTTCAACCGGGCCAAACACTTATGGTGTACGTGTCAAGGAAGGAGACGAGTTCAAGTACATCTTGAAAGCGAAGGGGATTTCTTTAAACCCAGCAAAACGTCAGGTTGTGAATTTTGTATCACTCAAAGACCTGGTGCTGGAGGATCCAGTAGATGACGATGCAGATAATGCCATGCTTCTTCATCTGGTTGTGGGAACGCATAACTTTCGCACTCAGAAGCTAGGGGGCGTGGAGGAACTTAGAGGGAAAAAGATGTGTCGGAAAACCTTCAGGAATCGCTATCAATTACTCGGTACCTATGATACTGTTCCCTTTGCTTTCCGTGGGTAGTAATTAATCGTAGTATATATTTTAATTATGTGTTCGAGACAAATTATAGTCGTACAGGGTCTGCCAAACGTAATGTCTTTATTTGAGTGTTGAGGAAATGCTGAAAATCTTTATGTTGGTTGAGAAGTGAGCGGAGTAGAATTATAAAGTACCAGCTACCGTGCGTGCAACAGGAGTAACGATATTCCTTTATATTGTATTATTTGCATGTTAACTGCGAGTTGCGATACGGAACAGTACTGCGTCGATATACGATTGATGTGGAAATCTTATCTACAAACCTTTAGTAGAAACAAAGTTAATAACGAGCTAGTACCTACTCGTCACCGATTCATCCTCGATAGACTATTTGAAATAGCCGCCTTCCTTACCCTGAAACCATTGTTAAATGTGCGCGTAGATGATATGCGTTATTTTGACACTGTACTCGAGCATGCCTACACTGTATTAATTGTTTACTTTATGAAGTGTAGAGATGAACAGGGTGAGAACCGTTTGGAGATTAGGGATATGTAGAAGACACTTCACTTCTCCCGAGAAGTACCAGTCTCTTTGGGACGCTGGAGTAGAGTGTTAAAAACCCTCCCTCGCCTTCATTGTTTATCCGGCGGAGCTGTTTCTATATATACACTCAAACTCTCGTTACGATTTAAAGGATTTCCTCATACACTGCTGTGAACACTGATCAGTATTGAATTGAAAAAAACAAATGAAAAGAGAATAAACGCTTGCTTAAAAGGCATTGTGTACGCGTTACGTTTCCATGAAATTGCTGTAATAAACGATCGTGTACTCGAGCATGCTTTTGAATCTATATGTTCTAAGATTAAAAATTATGAAAATGTTACACTCATTTGTAAAGTAGAAACAAAAATAATCCTAAATGATCTAAGGCTCTGTATATCGAGTATAGAAACCCTGATACATTAAACGGGTCATTATTTCTGGAAAGAATTACTTGTATGATACAAAGCAATGAGTATGTAATTCAGTCTTAGTTTTGGGTTTACTATAATAACAAAAACAATCTTTTTACATGTTAATAAATACTGTATTTGGAAAAATTTAACAAATATAAAAAATAGTTTAACTCCAACATATAATGTAAAACAACAAAGAGTTTGAAGAAAATTTTGTACATTTATTTACAATATTATTTAATACTTTCTGTTTCCACCATAGGCTTGAAGAATTTAAAAATGTTGTCACTAGTTGGTTGTTTAATGATTAAAGACTGTTGACAATTCTGAATTCTAGAATTTTCACTTTGAATCTTCATCAAAGACGAATCACTATACAAGTCATAAGTAAGCAATGGGTCGTCATGGTAAAGAGCTGGCTACACATCTTAAGAGATCTGTTATTGTTGCACACGAGTCTGGAAAGAGTTATAAGATGACAGGAGAAAAGCTTCGAATTCCATTTACGACGGTTGTGGCAGTTATAAAAAAATTGAAAGGCTTTGGAACAATCAAAGCTCTACAAAGGTGAACGACCTTGTAAGATTTCAGACCGTACAGCTAGACGGGTTGAAAGAATGGTTACTGCGAATCTACGAGTGACTGCAGATGATATTTGCCAAACACTAGGACTGTCTAAGATTGATGTCCTTCTCTCTACTGTACGTTGTACATTGAGAAAGACTGGTCTGCATGGAAGGGTTGCACGAAGAAAATCTCTGCTACGAAAAAAGCACAAAGATCGTTTAAATTATGCCAAGGATTATTTATCAAAATGATTGCATTCTGGAAGAAAGTTCTCTAGACATACGAGACTAGAATTGAATTATCCAGGAACAACGGTATGTTTGGCGAAAATCAAATACTGTATTTGAGGAAAAAACCCATCCTTTCTACGGTTAAACATGGTGGTGGTAGTTTGCTTCTTTGGAAATGCTTTAGTGCTTCTCGTCCAGGAAAGCTTGTTGTCATCAATGGAATCTTGAATTTGAAGAAATATCAGGAAATTTTAGCGACTATAGCGAGCATTGCAAACAGAGCTACATTTGGAGATGCCTTATTTTTTTTAAGTTTTGCATTTTTATGTATCTTGACAATAAAAATTGTGGTCGTGAAGTCCACCAAAGATCATTAATGTAATTGTAGCTTGTACTATATGTAAAAGATGTTTCTGAAGTACGGTAGGCCTATAGGTATGAAGTTTATATCATGCCATTACTATATAATTATATATACGATAATAATATAATGACGATAATATTAAGAATATATTTGCACCTGATATTTCAACATGTTATATATGTAATTTGATTCAAGAGTATATTTGCACCTGATATTATCCATCATCAGACATTTTTAAAGTTATATGTATATATTATGTATATATTATTATATTATAGAAGTAAATGAAAAAGACCGATAAATTATTTACAAACAATATAACAAGTTACATCTCAGTTATATAATGCCGATATTAACAAAATTATTGTTTGCATCCGATATTATATATTCATTTCAAATCATATTATTTAGAAGTTTATATGTTAGAATTTACGACGGGTGAAAAACAAAATTATCAACGCTAGTAGCTAGTTATCAGTATACCAGCTGGTATTCTTCTCTAGTTTGGCCTATTTTTTGTTATTCAAATAGATACAGTACAATAGTTTATACACATAAATATAACACAAACACATTATATGAGCTCAGTTCAACTGATGACCAACTGATAGATTGCTTTCCCACACTAGTTTTGCTACATTAAGTCAATTGGTCTACTGCTGACTGACTGAATAATATTTATATACTGCGACATACATAATATTTATGTACCTAACGTCAGAGTGACCTGTCACTAATCCGTTGATCACCTAACTGAATAGTATTTATCAAAGACTGCCGCCTGACTAGTCACCTGTCAGATCATGGTCCTCAACTGAAGAATATCCACCCCGAGTGCGCCCACCTGAAGAATCTCCACCCCAACTCTACCGGGGGTTGAAAATTACAGAACAAAACAAATCAGGATTCCCTAAGGCCTCACGAAAGTCACGAGGCCTTTCCACTTTTCAGCTGGCCTCGAGGCCGAGGCCAAGGCCACTTTTGAGGTCCGAGCCCAAGGCCTGCAAAATATGCCCGAGGACGGCCACGAGGACGAGGTTAGGCCTCAGCCCCACGTCTGGTGCAGAGTGTTTCTATTTATTTCTTATTAATTTTTAAATTATGTCGGTGGGCATGCGCGCATGCCCAGTGTTAATACATACACAGAAGCGCTTGTCATCATTCAACCAGTTTTATTTTTTCTGCGCAATAGCAATGGCGTTATTGGGATCCTTATTATGGTAAACAACTATGAAATACATAAGAACGGAAACAACTACGTCCTACACCAAATGAATTGCCTGCGTGATACAGAAGGTTTCGACGTACACTTTGAAATTTTTTTATCTGTGTAATTGAGGTCATTAAAGAACATAGAATGACATAACACATTTTTTTTTTTTTTTAAAGTTCAGGAAGAACCGATTCGCTTCTATTTAAAAGGGCATATCTCGGCGGAAAAACAAAGAAAAAGTGAGAGGAAAGACAGAGGAAAAAGAAAGGGTGGAGGGGACAGTCGAAGTGGAAAAAGACCAAGGATGACAAGGACTGCAGGGTCGAGCCCCATCATCCTCGGGTACTAGGGCCGGGAGGGCGCACGTGAAACCTCCAGGAACAAGCACGTACAAACAAGCACAAAGAGCACGAGCTTAGAACCCCCTTGCGGGGACATCACACATATATAATTGGGTATGGCTTCCCTCATATTTTTATTATTATATATATATACACAGTATATATATATATATATATATATACACACAGCAGGAAGGGAGTACAGGGTAGGTCGTTCCGCCACTCCCCCACCCAAGGGAAATGGAGGTCAATAAAATACATGGAACGATGCATGCGTACGCATACATAATTATTTTTACTTATAATTTTAATTATATACAGTATATATATATATATCAGGAGTGAATTTGGGAGTAGGTCGTTCCCTCACTCCCCCATTACCCTCAACCTTTCACCGTTATGACGATCCTCCTGATCTTACACCACTCTCCCTTATCAAACCCATTGTTTACGCAGCTGTGATTAAAATTTTGCTTTTTACCTTTTTCTTTCTTTTACCCTCTCCCCCTTTCCCCTTGTTTCCACTCCCCCACTCCCCTTTCCCCTCGTTTCCATGGCAACATCTACCTTTTTGCGTGCATACTTATATATATATATAAATTTTTAAACACTTAGGGAGTCTTCTGGCTTGGCACATCTCCCTGGCTGTGTGATCCATTTTTTTTTTTAATCGTATTTTGAATTTTTCTATTAATTGCATAATTCCATTTCCACGGAAAACCTGTTCAAAGAATCACGGTGAAGATCATATACTTGGAACCGGAAGAGTTCGCGGAAATCACGAATCCCAGAACTTTTGGGGGAAATTTCTCAAAATGGAAAAGCGCAACACATGATAACATTGATTATACAGGGTGAGCGCGAAAAGTCCCTGTGCACCTGCAAGAAGTGTAGTGAACCTGTACCTGCACTGTGTTGGAAGTGGACAGGTGCACAGGGACTTTTCGCTCACCCTATATATATATATATATTATATATATATATATATATATATATATATATATATATATAGGGGGTTCCATAAGTCCTGTCTCATAGGAAAATTTATTTTAAATTAAATTAAAGTGTTCAAACTGATGTCTTGTTTTGGGGCATTTTTTTTTTTATAATAGCTAATATGGAAGTAACTCACTTTCCCTGAGACTTATGGAACACACTGTGTGTATATATAATATATACAGGGTGACCTCTTAATATATATTATTTTATATATATATATTATTATTTATATATATTATTAATATATATAATCCACGTACGTATTCCCTTTGATTTTTACTTTTCTCATGAAAGAGGCCAGTGACCTGATTTCGAGGTGACCTCTTAAGAAAAAGATTAAACAGCCGTTTCGAGGTCACCTGCATGCCTCTTTTCATCGCCACGTTTGTTCTAATCCATGGTTACTGGTCTCCGCTTACAGTGAAATCGTTTTGCTTTCATATTTCTTGCATGCTCGGAATACATGTACAGTGCATGGTGTTCTACATTCATGATGTAGTGAAATATATATTGTATATACTGTGTGTATATATATATGATCATCAGTATCACTCTGTGAATAGGTTTACTCGTGTTTAGCTCAGAAGGTGATTGAGATGATAGTGAAAGTGTATAATTATAATAATAATAATAATAATTAATGATGATGATGATGATGATGATGATGATAATGTAGAAATTTCAAGAATGAAAACCCAAAAGTAATAAAAAAGAGAAGAAATTCGAACAAACTGCCTGGCTTTTCAGCCTACGCTCGTTCCACTTTTCCAGTGATCACAGAGCAAGAAAACGTGGGCCCACAAGTGACTTAAATTAAGCAAGAGCTACCTTAAATACTGACAGAGGAGAGAGAGAGAGAGAGAGAGAAGAAAATGTCATTGTGCAAAAAAAATATAGGGGCCTATAATTAAAAAAAAATAATTATTATAATAATTATATATATATATATATATATATATATAATATATATGCAGAAAAATCACAGAATAACACGTGATTTTATTAATAAGCAAACAACCACAGGGAAAAAAAGAAAAAGACATTTCTTTCTTTTCCCTGAAGATGTGAATATATCACGAAAGCGCTCGGATTTCGTGTTTCTTTTTCCTTTTTCCCTGTGGTTGTTTGCTTATATATATATATATATATATATATATATATATAAAATCTTTTTTATCGAATCAAAAAGTTTGATCTATGCATCCAAAAATAAGCTTTTCTCTTATACAACTCTGGTTCAAATCATAAATATAACAAAAGGCTTCCGTGGAAAGTACAATTTCGGGAAAAAGTTCGCCTAAAATATAAAATTATAAAAAGCAGAAAAAATTACTTAGTAATATTTTGTTGTTGTTTTTTTAGATTTTTTTTTTTTTTTGTCTTTTTGGGGACTAATAAAAATATGAAAAACAAAACTTAGTCATTACTAATTAGTACTTTTTCCTTAAACTGTACAACAAAAGTACTATTTTGTACTTTTCCTACGAGATGGAAAGTAACAAAAAACTGCTCTTGGTCTAAGAATGAGAAATCTGAACTTGGGAATTTCAAAAGGACGAAATTTTCAAATTGATCCATTCCCATTGTCGGATTTTTTTCACCTTTAAGTTATAGTTTTAATAAAAATATCTCCTCAAGGTGTGTCACAACCCCGTTTTTACCCTTTTTCAAATCAGGAAACTTTTTTTTTTACCGAATTGGTTGGGAATTTTCACATGGAATATTCCCACTTTCGGACCGGGAAAGGGAGAGTAGGAAGTAATTTTTTTTTTTATACAAATTTTTTTTTATAATTAACTTGTATATATAATTTTCTCATATTTTATATTTTTAAGTTTTTAATTACTCTTTTTAATTATAATTCCACAACATTTATAGGTCAGTGATTTTTATTTTTTGAAAGTTATTATAAAATATTATAATATTTACAGAAGGAAATTAATTAATAATGAACGTAATTAATAATGAAGGAATGAATAAATTTAAATAAAAATTTTAAAGTCTTAAACAATACTCGATACATACACACACACAGGGTGGCGCAAAAAGTCGCGTATCATCGGAGTTTTCAGCGTTGACTACAAATTGATGAATAGGTACAGAATTAAAATTCTGTACCGATTCATCGATTTGTTGTACCTGGTATCCATGCATTAAAACCAAGCTCACTCTCTCGTCTATTGTTAATTTCGCAGCCATCCCCTACCTAAAAGGAAAAAAAATAATATAATCAACACTGAAAACTCCTATGATGCGCGACTTTTGCGCCACCCTGTTATATATAACCTTCGGTTTGCTCTTGGTTTGCTCCCGCCTGAATTGTTCAGTCTGACGTAGGTCAGGCTTGTCACGCCACCTTAGACCTACAGTTTAACGTAGAATCCGAACCATGCCCCACCAGCAACCCAGCGTCTTAGCCACAAGGTTATCCAGGGTACCCATTTATCTACCAACCAATTTCTTTATTGTGTGGAAGGATGAACAGCTGGGTTTAGCTGCGCGCCGGCTGCCGTCACCGGGTCTCGATCCCGGTGCCGATGGATTAGTAGTCAGCGACGCTAACCACTATACACCACCGAGACGCATATATATATATATATATATATACAGGGTGTCCCATAAGTCCGGCATCATAGGAGAAATTCATATTTTTCTATTTCTACAAACCATAATTCATATTTTTCTTATGCTCGGGATGCCAATTTCCTGTCCACCATTCTGTTCAGTGACGAGGCTGTTGTTTATGGAAATGGTGAGGTAAATCGACAGAACACCCGCTACTGGTCTCAAAACAACCCTCACTGGTATACCTCTTCAAAGGAACAAGGTGCATCTCGGGTGATGGTATGGTGTGACATTTGGAAGGATCGCATCATAGGCCCCCTCTTTTTCGATGAACATGTCACTGGAGGCACCTACCTACGTATGCTCATGGAAGAAGCATTTCCCAGTGTCTTGAACAAAGAAGGAAATTTCCCAACATGGTTCCAGCAAGACGGCGCTCCTGCACATTACAGCACTAGGGCGGGTCATACTATGCATTTTTTTTAAATCAATGGAGAGGGGTGTTCAAATGACATATTTTGGTGTATAGAACACAATTCTGAAGAAAATATTTAATTCTGATAACCCTAACCTACATCATTTTGCAGTTGATTATTATTAAATTGTTGATTATTTTACTATTGTAGTTACCCCAGAATATGTCTTCTCACGTTTTCTATCATGGCTGCTCACGTTATCTCTCATAGAGCATTGTTCTAACTAATTCATATAAACACATATAATGTAATTCATATATAATAATAATATTTAAATACTCAAATAAAAAGGTGTGCCATTCCACTTAATTGTAATTATCATACAGTTTGGTATATGAAATATTTTGACGGTTTTCTGACGCGCATAAGGCCATTTTCTGAGCCACCTTTCTCAGAGGCTAGAATGTAACGTTTCAGAACATTCTAAAACGTTTTGTGAAATATTTGAAGTGACTCATGATTTATGAAGCTATTTTACCACCTCGGCTTGCAGTGAGGGGATAGATTTAGTGATTATCTACTGATATTTTTTTGTTACTGTTCACATGTGAGTATTATTCTGTTATATTTTAGAGAAAGCTATTTCTACGCATATGATAGTGATACATTGAGCAAAATTTAATTAACAACTTTGATTTGAGCTAAAATTAGGTGGTTCATTTTTAGTACAACTGAGCAGTATGAGGCCTATTTCAATGTTCTAAAGAATATTTTTAGGATGTGTTTCTTTAGTTTTTTTAGAGTACATGAACAAATTATTTGCATTACAGACAACAGATAAATTAGCATTTTATAACATTTTGAAACCAAAAAAGCATAATGTGTTTAGCATTTGCAGATAAATTTGTTTTTGCCCATTTCAGCTCTTTTTTTAACCAAGAATTTTGCGCTGAAAAGAGTTAATACCTGTCTGTAGTGGCTACTTAACTGTGGAGCTGCACCTGGGGAGAAAGCTGGTCTGGTTGGTGTGCAACCTGCACACTGTTGAACTTCCCCTGCGCCATCTCATTGTTGACCTTGATGG
Source organism: Bathynomus jamesi (assembly GCA_023014485.1). NCBI lineage: Eukaryota > Metazoa > Arthropoda > Malacostraca > Isopoda > Cirolanidae > Bathynomus > Bathynomus jamesi. The sequence continues at coordinate 1,209,213 of JAJOZX010000525.1, forward strand.
CCCTACTCTGTCAGACAAAAAATTATCCGGGCCAATAGGAAAGCTCCTTGATTCTGCTACAGACTTTGATATAAATCCAAACTTCACCCGAATCTCTGTTGGCCCTCCACTGATCAAGCTTCCTGACAAGGTCATTCAAGATCTCTCAACTGATCAATACTATGGCTATAAAATTGTCTGTGCAGTCAGGGATGGAGTACTTCCTGCAGGGCTGGCTCTGTTAGAGATAGGACCAGTAAACCACAGCCGCTGGCTCACCACAGCGAACAGACTTCTCAGGCTCTGGGTGTCAAAGCACGGACTTAAAGGAAAGAACCTGAAGATTCTGCAATTCATTGTGGAATTCATCATTGGAGTGTATTACCCATGTTGGTTCAACGTGAAGGTCAAGCACTCCTGGATCGAAGGGCCTAGGCACATCCTCTTTCAGCTGGACTGCCTCAAGTCCCAGAGAAAGGAGGTGCTGGATATTGTGATGCCAACTGTGAGAAGATCTGCTTGGTATGCCCACAGTGAAGTCATCCTCCAAACACTACTCTGCTCTGAGGATCAGAATGAGAGGATTGAAGGGGTGGAGAGAATCCTGGCCATCAGGGGAGAGGGGGACCCGGACACTCAGCTGGGGGACTCCTCTGTTAGGAGCAGAAGAACACCTGACATCAATTGTGATGCTTCCAGCATCGGTGACTTGATCAGCTGGTCAGAAGGTGTGTCAGAGCCACCTCTCACCTGCTCTCTAAGCACCTCAGAGGTGAAAAACTTCATCAACACCCCCATGGAGGTGCGCAACTGGCCTTGCCACACACAAAGCATTGAGAGGGTTGTTAAAATGGTGACTGAGGCTTCTGCTAAGTACTTCTCACAGGAAAAGAGGGATGGAGGATCAGGGCTCAGGAGACCAGCAGGAAGCTGATGTCCAAGTCTGAGTCAAAGCAGGATTTGTGCAACCTGGCAAAGTTCAAGATGTCAGGAGAATGATCTTTGTAATTATATCCAGTGATATACATGCAGTTCACCTATTAATAAATATATGTAAAGTTGATTTGGCCTTGTCAATATAAATGATTTACCTTATATCTTTTAATATATTATAAAGGGGTTCAAAAGGGTAAAATTGGCAATTTAGAAATACAAAATGATGTAGGTTAGAGTTATCCTATCCAAAAAAGAAGCTCATATTTGAATTCCCCATGTAAAAACACATAATTTAGACACCCCTGATGGTAGGATTTCCTTCAGATTCATGTTGTCACCTGAGTACGACCCGCCCTAATACAGCACCCAAGTAAGGGAATACCCATACCAACAATTCCCTGGTCATTGGATAGGACGTCGAAGGCCTGTGGAATGGCCAGCTAGAAACCCGGATCTCACGCCACTAGATTTTTATCTCTGGGACCACTTGAAAGCGCTGGTATACGCAGAGAAAATTAGGAGTGTTGAACATTTGCGGCAGCGCATTCTTGGGGCATGTAACACCATTACTCCTGAAATCATTCACCGTGTGCTTGCTGACTGGGTATCACGTCTGAATTTGTGTATTGAAAACAATGGTGGACATATTGAGCACGTTCTGTAAATAAAAGCTTTTGTTTGCCTTTTTTTATTATTTTTCCTATGATGCCGTTCTTATGGGACACCCTGTATATATATATTTTCTTTTCCATTAACTTCGTGACTTGAATGAAGAATATTTTATAAGCAAGAGAATACATAAGTAAAGTCCTTATAGGAAAAAATTGGCAGACACGAGACAAAATTAATAATAAATATAATAATAATAATAATAATAATAATAATAATATTAATAATATTAAACTGATGATATCCTAAAGATAACTTTATTACTCGGAAGATTGGAATAACATTTTTGAATAACATTTTGATTCAGGGAATTCCATTTACCACAATTACATCGATCGATTTTGAAAAAAATCATCTCGAGGAATATGTAGGCCAGTTCGAACAGTGGTCACGTGTTCCAAAAATGTACGATAATACCTCGCTTTTCTGTAAATCTGTCTATCTATCCATCTCTCTACCTATCTATTTATTCATGCACGTATTTCTCTCTCTCTCTCTCTCTCTCTTTCTTTCTCTCTTTTTCTCTCTCTCTCTCTCTCTCTTTCTCTTTTCCTATATATATATATGTACAGGGTGGCCTGAGATAAAGTAGCCCCATTGAGTCTTGTTAAAAGGGCCCACCCTATATATATATATATATATATATATATATGTGTGTGTGTGTGTGTGTGTCATTAAAATGTTCAGTTTAAAATAGTTTTATTTAATAATTTCTCTTAGTTAAGAGACGCTTACCCTAATACTACCACTACTACTATTACTGATAATATTATTATTATTATTATTATTATTATTATTATTAAGAGGCTCTCGTTACGGGGAATCATAAACGTAATCGCCAATATTATAGAGTCACCCTGATCTATTTCCCCTCATGTCAAGTTACCCTCAGAAAATATCTGACTTAATTTGTTTAATATTCCCTCTTTCAAGGCTCACGTTGGAGAACGCGTGACTCACTCCCCTCATCACGTTTCAGTCTTCTTCTTATTCTATTTTTCCGAGGGGTGTGATGACTCTGATGTGTCACACACTGATCGGCTTTGCACTTATATACAATGGCACTGTAATAAGATATCATTTATCTGTGACATATAAACGATAAATAATATATGTGTGTGTGTGTGTGTGTGTGCATGCGTAGGCAACTGGGCATAAATGAGGGCGAGTGTGTGATAATTCACAGAGCTAGTGGGTTAAAGTTTATGAGGTAAACACGTTTGGAACCTGGCAACATCAAAAAATGTATACAAGAATTCTAAAAACATTTTCATTGTCGGAATAAAGATACGTTGGTCGTGATTAGTTTAGGTTAGATTACGCTAGGTTAGTAAAGTTTAATTAGGTTAGGTAAGGCTAGATTAACGAGTACCTCACTATTTAGTGACTTAACAGAAAACACCTTTCGAGCTCCCAAATGCGTCCGAAACACTTTTCAGGTCCTTCTCGGTTCGATCGCACGAAGGTTGGATTAATTTAAATTAGGTTAGGTTAATTAGTTTTTAAATATATGGATTTTAAAAGGTCAGTACATCGCCTATGCGGAAATGCGCACATGTGTGTGTGTGTGTGTGTGTGTGTGTGTGAATGCATATTACATTACATTTACTTATTTACGATGTACAAGGTATAAACGCGAAACAGTGCCACATACTGTAAATGTATATTGTCTGGTAATATGAATACGCTTGTCCTTGACTTTCTTTAATTACAGTTAATGAAATAGTGGCATTTTGCATTCAAACTGACCTTCGAATTTAGTCTTTCCATAATTTTAACGATCATCTTGTGTTTGTGTGTCTGTGTGTATGTGTGTGGGTGAGTGTGTGTGTTTGTGTGGGTGTTTTAATTCGCACAATATAATACTGAAATACGAATATTAAAACCTAAATTATTTTGGAATTAGCAGTAAAATTAAAGAAAAAAAAATAGACATTTAAAAAATTAATCGTGTAAGTCCTTATGTATTCTATTTATTAATTATTCTATTATTATTTACTGAAGTAATGGAATAAATGTCTCTTCCGTATTCTGTATGAAGAGTTTTGTAGGTCAGAGCCATAACTTGATACCGGTTATTTGGTTGGTTGGTTTGCTCATAAGTAGTTTCTGCGCATAGTTTTCATCCGTCTTGGTTAGTGATACAGACGTTATTTCCTTCACCTCTACCGGAAGAAATAAGACTCCGTTAAATGAATCTAGTTACGGACAGTGAGCTCTTCGCTGTTCTCTTCACACACACACACACACACCACGCTATATGTTACAGAAGACAGGATCTGCACTGGGTTTCCTATTACTGACTTCATGGTTCACGAAGAGTAACTTCTCTCAAGTTCTTTGCATATGGAGCTTGAATAACATTCTTTTGTCTTTTGTGAATGAAAGAAATTCGAACATGTTTCCCCCCAAATATCATTATTTACCAACCAATTTGAATTAAATTTTCAGCTTTTTTATTTTTTATTTATTTATTTATTGTTTTGGCCTCTTTATCTCGAGTACTTTGGTTAAAATTTGACAAGGTTAACTATTTGCACACGATATCAAATGGTTGGTCGTTCCATCTATACTATGGTTATTCCCACTCTTCTGTGGTTGCACTAAGTCCTTATCAGACCAATAAACGTGATTAGTACAACTGTAGTACAGTTGGATTAACCATATCGTATAGTTGGATTAACTCTTACATATGGTGTGCAAATATTTAGCTATTTTAACTATGGCTTTTTTTTTTAAGTAATATGAAAACAGACGCCCCCCCCCCCCCCTTGATATTCAGGCAAAATACCAGAATAGCAAAATAGCAAAATCAACTGTATCAAAGTATCAAATTTTTTTATCAGCAGAAATACACTGAGCCACAAATGTCGTAATCTTAGTAATGTATGTTAGGCCTTGATATATCTTAAAATTATACTGCAAATGTAAACTCAATTTAATGGTTTCTATAAAACGTATTTCGTTTGTAAAAACCCAAGACCCGTCCTTATTCGCATACCAACTCGACAAAAGACCTTGCGCGCGCGCAAAGAATTCTACTCTGGGATGCTGATGTCATGTACCAGATAAGATTTAGCACATGTAGATAAGGTACTCTCTTCAGTACAATTATAATCGCTTGCTTCTACAGAGTTTAGCTTTTACAGAATTATGCTGACAAAAAGTAGATTTTTTATAAGGCATTACACACACACACACACACACACGTGTGTGTGTGTGTGTGTGTGTGCACATCTCCGCACAAGCGAGGTACCGACTTTTTAGAATCCATACATCTAAAAACTAATTAACCAAACCTAATTTTACCTAACCTAACTTCAGTGCCATCTAACCGACAAGTCCGTGATAAGTGTTTGGGACGTAATTGAGGGCTCGAACGGTAGTTTCTGTTAAGTCATTAAATAGTGAAGTAATCGCTAATTTAACCTAACTTAACCTTACCAGTCCTTAATTAAACTAATCTAGCGTAACATGACCTAATCAGGTCTAATATTTATTTTTTTCGACAACAAAAACTTTCCTAGAATTTTTTAAATACATTTTTAATGCCCATGTGTGTATATATATATATTATATATATATATATATATAATATATATATATATATATTATATATATTAAATGAAAGTTCGCCTAGAAATAAAAATTTTAAAAAGCATAAAAGATTAATTAATAATGATTTGCTTTTGTTTTCTTTTTTAAATTTTATTAGTATGACCAAAAACAATAAAATATCCAAAGAAACGAAAGAAAATTTTACCAGTTAGTAATTTTTTACACCTTTTAGAAATTTTATGTTTTTGGGCACAAGTATTGGTTAAAAAACGACGAGAGGGAAAATGGCGGAGAGGAAGAGAAAAGAGAGGGAAAAGATAAAAAAGCAAAATTTTTACTCTCTCAAAGTTGGTGGTAATAAGGAGGAAGGCGATAAGGTAAGGAGTAGGGGGTAATAATATAAGGGTAATAAAAAATTTGTAACGTCATATTATGAACGTTAGAGGCAACCATTTTAAAAGAAAAATAATTGTGCATATATATATATATATATATATATATATATATGCACACACACACACACACACACACATATATATTTATATATATATATATATATACGTAATACTATAAACTTTAGTGGTCAGCATTCAATTCTGCCTAAAACATAACAGTGATATTACACCATTAGGAGTCGAACCCCTCGATTTCAATGTGATAGCTAAACTATATATATATATATATATATATATATATATATATATATGTGTGTGTGGTGTGTGTGTGTGTGTGTGTGTGTGTGCATATATTGAAACAAAATCAGCCCGCTACCCTACTGCTACTTTAAGCGAATTTGGGTCTGGGTTCTCCTAAAGTTATTAATAGTACTTAGTGTTCCTCAGGGCACTCTTTATCTTTTATTTATCAATTATCTATTAAGTCGCACTTCCTGGTCTATCCACTACTATGTCGATGATTCTACTCTTCACTTCTCCACCCGTTTCACAAAGCGTCCCTCTCAGCAGTCACTCCTTGCTTCGCATAGGACGGCTATGGTGCCCCTGACCTCTTATCTTTCTCTCTCTGACTGGGGCAGAGAAAACCTCGTTCCTTTCAGTACTTCAGAAACTCAATTTCTTCACCTGTCTACCCGTCTCAATCTTCCAAACGATTATTTATCCCCTTAGCTTCAACAGTACACAATTCAATACTTCCTCTTCTCTTAACATTCTTGGTGTTTCCTTTTCTCGTGATCTCTCCTGGAAAGTTGACACATACGCTCTTTCTAAAACAACTTTTAAGAGGTTAGATGTGTGGTACCGGCTCCGCAGTTTCTTCACCCGCGCTTAGTTGCTGTCTCTGTACATGGGTCTTGTCGACCCCTATATAGAATACGCTTCTCATGGGTTGGGTGGCTCAACCCACACAGCTCTACTTGACGGAGGTGGAACCAAAGGTTTTTCTTCTCATAAATTTCCCACCTCTTACCGACTGTCTTCAACCCCTTTCTCTTTGCCGCAATATTGCCTCACAATTTCTGTACTCTCACTATTATAACAGACACTGCTTTTCTGAACGCTCTAACTGCATGCCTCATCCTCTAAGAAGCGCAGTATCCGACTTTCTACACATTCTCATTCCTTTTCTGTCTATCTAATGCAAGGGTTAATCGATATTTTCAATCTTTCATCTACTCAACAACCAATCAATTCTAGGACAATCTTCCTCAATCTTCCTCAGTCTGTGACTTCCAATCTTTCAAACGCAGTGTGTCCAGGCATCTCAAACACCTTGGACCTTGATTTTGGCTTTCATCTTCCTTCTTCCTTTATAGAGTGGGGGGGGGGGGGTCTTTTTTGCGGGCGTTTGCCCTTGGCCCCTCCTTCCTGCATAAAAAAAACAGGGTAGTATTGGGTATAAGAAATATAAATAAAGAAAGATTTATCTGCAAATAACGTAACAGAAGATAGTAACAGTAGGATATATATATATATATATATATATATATATATATATATATATAATATATATATATATATATATATATATATATATATATATATATACGAGGGATAGTACGAAAGTAATGCTTCTTTTTGTATTTACGAACTGAAAAATAAGGTATAACTTTTCTAACGACCCTAGTATATATATATATATATATATATATATATATATATATATATAACGTAAAGAACGACGCTTTGTATAGGAGAATTAACCGCGCAAGATGAGAGCGAAAGAACGAAACAAATGAAAAAATGAGGTACCCACCCGGGAATTGAACCCGGGATCTTCCGATTGCCGGTCAGATATGATAACCACTACACCTCATTTTTTCATTTGTTTTCGTTCTTTCGCTCTCATCTTGCGCGGATAATTCTCCTATACAAAGCGTCGTTCTTTACGTTAATTATACTGCGTGTTTGCAGTTATAATAATATATATATATAATATATATATATATATATATATATATATATTATATAATATATATATATATATATATATATATATATATATATATATATATATATATATATATATATATATATATGGAACACAACGTATGCGAACATGGGGACTTGAATAGGATGTATAGAGAAACGTTGTGCGAGATGTAGAGTAGAGAAGGGGATTGCAAGTTGCAATTAGCACGCAAAGAAATTTTTTTAAAACAGTTCTGGTAAAATATCTGGAAAGAGAGAGAGAGAGAGAGAGAGAGAACAACGCATTTAGATTCATATAAAGAGTTCAAAACAAAAGTTAAAGGAGTGACGTTGTAGAAAGAGTAATGAGAGATTAAGAGTATAATTCATTAAGGGAACTACCCCGATGGTTTAAGAAAGAGTAAAAAAGTTACTGAATGAAGAGGGAAAGCTTGAAGGTCACTTCAGTAACCTGAATGAAACCATATAATGGATGATATGTACAACCAAGTAAGTAAAATGAAGCTTGGAAGAGGGAGGAATAAAGCTGAAAAATATTCAATGGCGTATTGATTGACTACATTGCTTGGGGATAAATGGGAAGGTAAATTTAAAGTAGTTTCTGATGGATTGCGCAAGCGTATGGAGGTTATTGCTCCAAAAGGGAATCAGACAACGGATGTGTGCAGGTTAAAGAAAATAATAATAATATCGGGGATTCATTCACTTCCTTCGTAATATTGTTTTTATACGGTTTTTTAACCTCCTTCGCAACATCTAATGTCAGGTGATAGAGGGGACCTACATCTTTACGTGGGTCCGAACCACCGGTCGCTACATCATCTGGACGCTGACGACGGTCTCCCATCCAATTACAACCCAGACCTAATGTCAGTTAATTCCGCTGATCGACGGGAAACGATATTACGACATTGGCCACGACGTAGCTCGTCTTTCGTAACGGCAAAGGTCATACGACGCAGAGGGAGATTGACCTATACGGTTTTACTCGCGTGAGAATCGAATCACGGGTTTCTGCGTCATCTGATCGCAAAGGACGTTCACCCACTCAACTACTGAACATTGTATGTGAATGTATAAACCCAACATCGGCTAAGTTGCTGATCTAACGGTAAACGGTTCCGCAGCGTGGTTATGACGCAGACCAGTTAAAGAGACGTATTGAGATAAGCGCAATAAATGAAAATATGTATCGTCTACGTGAGACTGCGAATGAAAGAAAAATATATTACATGATAAATTAAGTTTTGTGTGTGTTGGGGGGGGGGGTGATTTTATCCTTCATTTACAGTTATAACTTTTTTCTTTTCTTGTCTGAAATTTTTTTAACAATTTCATGCATGCACCTTTTCTACGCAGGTATATTCCAAAATTATTAACTCAACCAACCTCCGCATTTAGAGTCCCTATACATCCTCAGTATTAACGCCATCACTCCGTCTGACCCCAACTTCTCTAATATGGATTCCTTCCAGCAACCAATCATTCCTCAACCCTCTGTTCAATTAGTCCCCTCACGCCTCACCCCAATAATAACCTGGTCAGACACTTCTCAATTTTGTTCACCTTTTTAAATCTTTATATTTTGACTATTGATCACTCTTCTATATTTTATATTATGTTATTTTTAATTTTAATTACTTATATTATATATATATATATATATATATACCGTGTGACCACAAAAATTGTCCCTGTTTTTAATCGCTTATTACTCAGTCATTATTGCAGCTTCACAAATGAAATAAAAAGCATTCGAAAGAGAACATTTTAAAGTTTTAATTTATTATACATGTGTTCAAAGTGACGTCCCTGGACATTCTTACATTTCACACAACGGGAAAAGAAGTTATTTATTACATTTTCCAAAACGCTGCATTCAATGGACTGTACACTCTCTACCACCGCTTGCGTTAATTCTTCGATAGAGGATGGCTCTTGCCTGAATACTTTGTCCTTGACAAATCCCCAGAGAAAAAAGTCCAAAGGTGATAGATCGGGAGATCTTGCGGGCCATGGAAACTGCGAGCGATGAGAAATGAATCTTTGTTCAAAAAATCTTGTTAAACATTCCAGTGATTGCCTAGTTGTGTGGGCTGTTGCTCCGTCTTGCTGAAACCACTTGTTACTGCAGTTTTCTTGTTCAAAAACAGTGTTCAGCATTTCTACATATCTTTCTGAAGTTACTGAAAGCGGTCTCCTTGTCTCTGGGTCCTCAAAAAAGTAAGGACCATAAACCTTGCTGCTACTCAAACCACACCAGACAGTAACTTTTGGTGAATGCAGAGCCGCAGAGGTTTCTCCAAGTGTATATTTGGCTTGTTTTGTGACCAACACCGGTAATTCTGTCTGTTGATGAACCCATTGAGATAGATGTGGCCTTCATCACTGAATATTATGTCACTTAATCTTATCTGGTTTTGTTCAATTATTGTTTCAATGCGTTCACAAAACATCAAACGACGCTGGTAGTCTTGTTCGCTAAGCTGTTGCAAACACATAATTTTGAATGACTTCATTCTCAAATCCAACGTGATTATTTTCCGAATGCTCTCCCGTTTGATTCCTGTCACAGCTGATAGTCGTCTCACAGATTTCTTGTTGTCCGTTTCAAGCTGATTTGCGACTGAATCAATGTTTTCAGCGGTTCGCACACCTTTGCTGCGCCCAGAGTTGCCTTTATGCATGTTCTTGATTGAGCCGTGATGTTTCCATTTTGCGAAAATCCTGCGAATCGTTTTAGGATCTATGGTCCTTTGCTGACCGTATTGTCGTCTGAAAGACGACAGGGTGGCAACTACCGAGCCATGTTTGATCATCTCTTCTGCGATGAAAACACGTTGCATGTCCGACAAATAACCCATGATTGTGGTGGATAAAACTGTCATTTTTTTATAAGTACTGATTTCGTATCCAGGATATCGAAAAAATTAAATAAAACTTTTAAATATTCTTTTTCGAAAGCTTTTTATTTCATTTGTGAAGCTGCAATAATGACTGAGTAATAAGCGATTAAAAACAGGGACAATTTTTGTGGTCACACGGTATATATATATATATATATATATATATATATATACTGTAAATACACCATTAATATCACACGTTTATTTAAATATGTTGTATAAGTTTCGGTTTATCATATTTATTAATTTTTTGTTTATTTGATTTTATAATTTTAGCACTGATGATGGAAAATTAAATTTCCGAAACGTTTGTAAATAAACATGTACCATCTCTTCGTCCTCTTATTCCTTGCTAAGCTACGGTTCCCCGAGAACAAACCCTTCAATCATATATACTGTATACACACACACACCTTGGTTTTGCTTCCGCCCGAATTGTTCATTCTGACGAAGGTCAAGCTTGTTGTTCCACCTTAGTGGGCAAGGTGCTTGAAATAGTCAAAAACAATTACGGCAAGAAAAGAAAAAACCCAAAAAAGCTCTGACTGAAAATGACGGCTAAAATCAGTTACGTGAAGTCGAAAAATAAGAATGAAAATTGCTTACACTCGGTGTGTTCTTTTTTGCTTCAATAAATTAAGAGTGGTGTGCGAATATGTAGGTCAAAGGCGGATGGTGTGTTTCTAAAGTTTTATTTTCATTTTAACGTTTTGTGTAACCTTCATTTCTGAAATGTTTTCGTCTTTCAAAAGTTAAAATAAAAAATGAAATTTTGATATAATTTATTTACGTCTTTCTCCAGCGTTTAATTTCATGTATTATTCTGCAGCGGAAATTGTGTTACATTGATTAAGCAGTTGTTGTTGTTGTTTGAACAGGTGACAAACACGAGAGAGAGAGAGAGAGAGAGAGAGAGAGAGAGAGAGAGAGAGAGAGAGAGAGGGAGGTGAAATAGGTGAAATAATATTGTAAAAGATGTAATTTATAAAAAAAAAGAAAAAATAAGATTGTTGTTATATAATAATAATAATAATAATAATAATAATAATAATAATAATAATAACCTTTCAACCTTTCAAATGTTCCGTGCGATGATTCCTCATTTCACGTAGGTCAATCTTGTCGCCCCTCCTCTCGAGTTGGCCTGGTGAAGTAGTGAGTTCGTTTTTTGTACTCTCCACCTCACATAGTCGGGTACGGTCAACCCCTCTGCATCATCCCGACTCATTTGCAGGATTTGGTGAAGGAAGGAATCGCTGTCTGATCTCCTCCTGCCCTCGTAGCCAGCCACGTATGGCTGGTTAAGGACTTTGCATAGGAATCTGTCTAGCTGGTTCTTGAAATTATTCAGGTCGGTGTGCTGGAGGTTCCTCACTTCCTTTGGTCAGGCATTAAAAAACTTTGGGTCTCGTATTCTGAGGGTATTTTCCATACTCGTTTTCATGGCCCCCTGTCCCACCGCAGCTGGGATAGTACAAAATCTGCTTCTTCTCACATTCAAGTTTGTTTCTGTTTCAGTTCTAAAGTTAAGCACAAAGCCTTCAAGTATTTTCCGGCCAGTAATCTTCACCTTTCGTTTCCGCTATCTTAGACGTAAAGGTCCTTTGTATAGCTTCATTGTTCGCAATGTCTCGTTTTCTGTATGGGCTTACATATATATATATAGTGGCTCGTTGGCACTGTAAAAATAACAATAATGATGTTTACGAGTTAGGTTGTTAATGTTAATTGATTACCATTACTTGAGGCTGAGGTCACCATGGCCTTTTGCAGACCAAATAATGTTATTAATTAAGGAAATTAATAGAATGAGTTTTCTTCCTTTATTAACCCATTAGTGCTGAGAGGTGTTTCCCGAGACTAAATAAAATCGTCTGGCGTTAGCCAGAACAAAATCAGTAAAATGACGTTCGACATTAATGGGTTAAACAAAATAAATGATTTATGAATGAGACAAAATAAAAGTTGCAGTTGTTTGAATGAAAGTTCAGTTGAAATGTATAAATGTGCAATTCAATAATGACTTCAATATTATAATAACGCGCGAGGTAATGATTAGCTTTACATAAAGTTAGGTGAATGACACCAGACCAAATAGGGACTGCACAACGATGTTTACATGATGGGATCAGGCGCGTCACTGAAAATTCTTCAGAGGAGAGAAGTTGAGGTGCGATTGAGGCGTCCTCCCGAGAAGTCTTTATAACGAGGTTGAGGTGTAACGTTCAAGGCCGAAGGACTTGGTCGTGGTTGTGCGGAAAACGCGAAAGTATCTGAAGGTATCTCCGTCGTTACAGTAGTCCTCCCCCAGAGAGCGAAGTGAACGATAAAAAAAAGATCGCGTGAGGCAGGTAATAAAATGGTTTCGACCTGAGACGAGTGAAATCTAGCGGGACGCTTGCTCGGAGAGACGGGACATGAGGGAGAGTGCTGAGATGAAGAAAAAGGGAGGGTCTGTGGAGCGTGAGGAGGGTACTCGGCTATGGCTCCACAGAAGATGGTGGGTGGGTACGGTAGAAAGGCTCGTCGCATGGCAATTTTACTCGATGAATGCGCTCATGCCGAAGGAAAAGAAAAGGCGTCGTTCATGGAAACAAGCAGAAAAAGATGGCCAATCCACGAAAAGATGCAAGCAGAGAGTGGAGAAGGCAGGGGACCGCTACCCTGCGCCAGTTTGATGCTCTCTGTGCTTGCAGTGCGCCCCGTTGCGTGGATGCGTGCGTGCTTGTTTGCTTGAGTGCGTGCGTGATTGTTTGCTTGAAGAATGCTGTTTAAGGCTTTCCGTAGGAGTTTGGGGGAAAACACAGGTGTGCGTAAGGAATAGCTCACTGATGCAGTAGGGAGCGTCGTCAGAAGGGTTTTGCCAAATGATTTCCTGTACAGCGGCCGAATAGGACCGTCGATATATTTGGCAAAAGGCGTTGACGAAACAATGCGCTGTGTAAAGCGAGTTGAATTTACTGTAGTGCTGGGAGGGGGGTAAGGCTGTTGTCCTTAGCGCCCGGCCCGAAGGGGGGTATGTCGAGGAAATGGGGGTGAAATTCCTTATAACGTGGGAAACTTGGAAGTGCGGGTGGGTCACCGCTAGCTGGGGTAGAATATGAGGGGCGTTTGCCTCCTTGAAAGGCGGAGGGAGTGGTTGGCTGAAGCTCGACCGTTAGATGAAAGAGACCGTTGATAGCCTCTTCAATCTTTATTCCTGAATGTGAAATACAGAGCTTAGGAATTAAGCATTACACGATATTGAATACATGCAAAAACTGCATATGGTCTCGGTTTCGGTCTCGCTCTCAAGACCGGTCTCGAGACCTTTTCCCTGGTCTCAATCTCGATCTCGGGTGCTTAGGTCTCGGTCTCGGCCATGGTGGTCTCGACTACATCACCGAGAGGAGCATACCTAAAATCTGTTTGGAAAACATTTCAAGATTTTTTTTTTTTTTTTTGACGAATTTTTTTCGCACTTTGATGGGATGCTCTGAGTTCAAAATTTATGAAATTTGTCCGAAATGATATTCATTCAAAACAACATTTTCTGAACATTCCTACCAAGTTTCATCACGATCGGTTGAAAAGCGATGATTTGGGAAATTATCACTAATACCGATAATACTATCAGTAATAGCAATATTTTAAAATAAAATTATTAGCTTGGATTTCGTAGATATTATTTTCATATATATCACTTTCGCTCTCGCGCACAATATTTTTGGAGTTGATATACTGACCTATGGTAAAAAATAATGAGAATCAACCTGTTTGGGGAAATTCCAGAGAGTGTCAATGCCAACATTTCCACAAAGTTTCGTGGAGATCCGATTAAAAACGTGCAATATTAATAATTAATTTTTCATTATGTCATTAATTTGTAATTAAACTTGCAATAATAATAATAATTATTTTTTAATATGGACTAATGGTCTGCCAATAAACATTTTCATTTTCATTTTCAATAAAATTATTTCAAGAATTTTTATTTCGCAAAAATTCCTAATAATAATAATAATAATGTTTGGCCTAACGGCAAAGGTCCTTTGACGGAGGGGACCTACAGCTTTAAACGGTACCCAAAGTATCTAAAGGTTACTGCATCATCTGAAGGTAGAGAGAGGATTGAACCTATCCAACTATAGAACGGAGATGACGTTCATTAACGTTTCGTATAAAGGCAGTGTACCCTTATACTTAACTTTCTTTAACACCAAAAATACCCTCATCATCACATAACAATTTATGTTCCCATTTATTAACATCACTGACTATGGCAATGTCCCATTTCCGAAATGAAAGAGGAAGAGTATATAAAGCAAAATTGGTATAAATTAAGGGTATTTCAAATAAGATAAAGGTAGCGCATATATATATATATATATATATATATATATATATATATATATACCCAGGGTCAAGCCCACTTTTTGTAAACAAACAAGCACACAGAGCACTTTATTATTTGTTCCTTCAAAGCTGTAACTAAATTATTTAGGTTAGAGTTTTACCTTAACATATATCACCTAAAATTAACTTATTATTATTAATATATATTATATATATATATACACACACACACACACAGTGATGCTCATAAGTATTCGTACAAAGAATTATTTCAGTTATATTCGTCTTTATCTTTTATTCCATGAATAGGATAGTTATGAAAAGTTTACCGTTCATTTGGAAAAAATTAACAAATAAAAAAAATTAGTTTAACTCCAATATATAATGTAAAACATTAAAGAATTTGAGGAAAATATAAAAAGAGTTAAAATGCAAAAGTTTTTGTATATTTACTTTGAAAATTATTTAATACTTTGTGTCTCCATTAATTGCTTGAATTACTTCAATGATTCGTTTTGGGTATTTTTTCCATAAAGTTTCGTTCGACATCTCTCGGGTTGAAATTTTAGTCCATTCTTCTAAAGAAAATTTTTGCGATTCATTCAGATTCGAAGATTTTTCTTTTGCGGGTAGCTTTTTTCAAATCAAACCATAAATTCTCGATTAAATTGAGATCTGGGCTTTGTCTGGGCCACTCGAGAAACTTAAAGTTCTTTTGTTGAAGCCATTTCATGGTGCTCTTACTTTTATGTTTTGGATCATTGTCTTGTTGCAGTACCCAATTGCGACCCATTCGCAACTCCCGAAGTGAAGGTAATACATTTTTTTCAAAAATTTCCCGATATTTCTTCAAATTCAAGATTCCATTGATGACAACAAGCTTTCCTGTACCAGAAGCACTAAAGCATTTCCGAAGAAGCAAACTCCACCACCATGTTTAACTGTAGGAAGGATGTTTTTTTTTTCCCTAATGCATAGGCTGACCATTAGGGTGTCTCATTAATACATAGAATTTTTTTTTTTTTCGATTTTCTCTTGCTCGCGAATGCTTCCCCGATTTCAATAGGCATAGAGGTTCTAAAAATCGAAAAATGATGGGAATCGAACAGTATTTAGAGGTCACTCAAGTTTAACACTTTCTTGTAGCTATTTAGGAAAAAAAATAAATTTCTATCATTCTCTTATTCTCTTTATTTCTGAACAAAAATGAAAATAAACGAAATGCACCTTTCATTAATTGAAATAAGCGCGTATAAATGGATTGTTTTCATCATCAATCTGTCCTACACTACTTGATTTTACTCTTCAAGCTCTCCTTCGTCTTGACGGGGATCAACTTCTGGTGAGCCCGAACCACCTTGAGGACGAATTGCTTCTGCTTCTCATCACGCGTGATGGTGGAATTGAATCTTTTCATCAAAGCGATACCACGCTCGGCGGCGTCATTGACCACCTTCAGAGCTTTCACCCTCTTTTGCGCCGTGATCCAATCCTGGTCATTGATCCAATCCTCTGGATCTTTCATGAGGAAGGTGGGAGACTCAGATTCTGGAAGGATCGCGCGGAAGAAGACTTCTTTTGTTCTCCGGGTGACGAAGAGCTCGATGGATTGCTGTGGATTGAAGTTCTTCGGATCGATCCGCTTGAGTCCTTTCTTCGTGGCGGGGATTGAAGTCGTTGGACCATCTTTAGCTTCGTGTCCTTTGGAATGCGGTCGTCAAAGAAACCAAGCCCCACGAGATCCTCTGAGAGGTACCACAGGTGCCTTTTCAAGGCCATGGATGCCGTGTGGCTGACTTCCTTGTCAGGGTAGGCCTCGAGCAGGCGAAGGAACTCTAGGTCGTTCAGTGGAGCTCGATTCGAGACCATTGCCTCATTCCACTGCTTCACGTACGCGAGGGAGATGAACAAACACAGCCGCCGAAGTCCTCCTTCTTCCCTGGCTGTCAGGTCCAGTTGGTGACGGAACATGAAAATCTTGGGCATAGATGGCTTTGGCCATCTATCTGGCGTGGTGATAGGCCCCAGGCTGACGAAATCCCCCCTGGACCTGACCGCCAAGGAAGCGGTAGGAAAGGATGAGGAGTTCACGGTAGTCTTCTCGGGGATGTGTGCCGTGGGAAAGCGTCTGCTGCAGGTATTTCTTCATGGAAGACGCTTGATTTGCCCAGTTGTCAGTTGTTGTGGGATTGCTTTCGTCACCGATGGACAAGAATGACCCTTTGTCAATGGAGGCCCACCGCTGTTGAAATCTTTTGAAGAGGAGGATGTCAGGGGAAGAGGACGGCCCCAGACATCGCACGAAGACATCCTTGAGTAAGATCTCCAAGACGTGGTGACGGCAAGCCAACCACAACATGGGACGGCCAAACTCCTGCTCAATGCGACCGCAAGCACCTTGGATCATCCCAGCGTTCACAGCTGTGTGTCGAATCCCAGTCCAATGATTTGCTCCGAAATGCCAAAAGCCTGGACTTCCTGGAGTACGGCTGCAGCCTGTTCTTTTCCAGTGCCGTCCACCGCAACGGGTACACCAAGAAGCTCCTCGACTCCATCGCCCGTCACCACAACAGCAATCCGGTCAACCTCCTTCTTCTCCTTGGCGATATCTTCCAACAGTTTCCCATCCCAGTGCAAGACTAAAGGACCAGAAGCTTCGAACTTTCGGGTCAACTCTTCTCCATCTCCTTTCGGATCTTGTTCCGTGTTCGATGAACAGTTGCTGGCGAGATTACAAGGTCATCCAGGTCATGACCCAAACTCTGAGCTGCTGCTGCAAAGGACGACGTTGCTTGTCTCACGGACATGTGTCGCGATCCCAAGCAGCGATGAGATTCGGGTCCGTGAGGGCATTCATTCGCCTTTTCTTTTGAGTCTGGGCCTTGCTGGTGCTGGGCGCTTGGTACGTCTCGTCGTCATCATCCTCGTCTTCCGTGTTCATTTCAGTACTGCTACCATCCACCTCCAAGATCGCTACCTCCATGAGCTGTGTCACCCCAGCATCCCATTTACTCTTCCTAGCCGTGGCTGCAAGATCCCTCTTCGCTTCACAGCTTTCTTCTTCGCTGTCTTCTGGTCCACCCCCGCAAGACTTGACGACATCCTGTCTTCCCTCTGCGAGGTGAGAAAATCCTTGTCCTCCTGAGGGACCTTGGAGGAGGATAGCGCGGAGGAGTGAGCCACGTCAAACACGTCTTCCAAATCCGACTTGAACATCCCCTCCTTGTACCAGTAACCCTCTTGCGGCTTTGTCCTGTTCTTCTTGAGTGCGTCGTAGGTATCGATCAACTTCGCCAGCTTCTCCCCTGCGTACTTCTTGGTGGTAGTTGGTATGTTGGCCTTCTCCCAGATGGGCCAGATGGTTTCCACCACCAGGCGAATGCTCTCCGATTTGGTCTTCCTTCCCTCTTGGTCTTGGTGGTGGTGGAAGTAAAGGAGCAGGCATTGCTCCTTCGATGGAAGTCGTGGACAAACAATCGCTGCAATTGGGGCCTTGTTCAGCAACCACAACTGGTTTCCTGCTCTAGTAACCATCACCTGCGAAAGAGAAGAAAATCTTGTATAAGTGAAACAGAAGTGGCGAACTTGAGTGACCCCTAAAAATCCTCCTACAGCTGTCAAATTTTGTGATAACAATCCTTTATAAAGGTGTAATACGGGCAAGCGTCGCCCCGACCCGAAATCCTCCATTCGTATATTTGAGACACCCTACTGACCATACGTACCGTTTTGAACGGGATAGTACCGTTTTTTTTATGGGTTCTGTATGGGTTCTGTCACTGAAGAATAATTGTAAGCTCAATATGTTTATGTACTTACTTTTTCATGAATACAGAATATTACATAACCCCCGTCCCTTTTTTGCCATCTCAATGTCCCGTTTTTGTCTCAAGGAAATATGGTCAGCCTACTAATGCAGTATTTGATTTTCGTCGACCATACCGTTGTTCGTTGTTTCCGGATAATTCAATTTTGATCTCGTCTGTCCAGAGAACGTTCTTCCAGAAAGCAAATGCATCATTTTGATGATCCTTGGCGTACTTTAAACGAGCTTCTTTGTGCGTTTTTCGTAACAGAGGTTTACTTCGTGCAACTTTTCCATACAGATCACTCTTTCACAATGTACGACGTACAGTAGAGGGATGGCCCTCGATCTTAGACGGTCTTAACCCTAAAAGGACGACCGCTACATATTGGTAACGTTTCAAATACCCGCATTCATAACTTAACCCTACAAACAATTCCGGCGTTAAAGGGTTTATGTTTGGCAAATATCACTCGCAATCACTCGTAGATTCGCGGCAGCCATTCTTTCAATCCGTCAAACTGTACGTTCTGAAGTCTTGCAAGGTCGTCCACACCTTGGTAGAGTTATGCTTGTTCCAAAGCCTTTCCATTTCTTTATAACTGCCGCAACCGTCGTAACTGGAATTCGAAGTTCTTCTCCTATCTTCCTATAACTCTTTCCAGACTCGTGTGCAACAATAACAAATCTCTTAAGATGCGTAGACAGCGCTTTACCACGACGATCCATTGCTTACTAATGGCTTGTAGTCATCCATTTTCCATTTAGATCCACAGAGAAAATTCTAGAATTAAAAAATGGCAACAGTCCCTAATCACTAAACAGTCAACTATTGATAAAAATTTTGAATTCTTTAAGCCGAAGGTGGAAACAGAAAATATTAAATAATTTTGTAAATAAATGTTAAAAATTTTTGCATTTTAAAATTCTTTGATGTTTTACACTATTTGTTGGAATTGAACTAATTCTTTTATTTGTTAAATTTTCCCAAACGAATGATAACTTTTAACAACTATCGTATGCATGGTACAAAAAATAAGAAAGAATATATAACTAAAATATTTCTCTGTACGAATACTTATGAGCGCCACTATATACGTATACAATATAGCTATACATTTCTTTTAAAATTAACTGAATTAACTCGAGTAACTCTTAATTCCTATTCCAGTTCCAATATTCCAATTCTTCTAAAGGATTTTCACGTAAATTTATAAGTGTAGATACACAGTGCTTCGCAGCAAATGCTGTATTTTTTGTCTACTCTCGGTTAACATCATCCATTCATCAAGAAATTAGAACTTCTCCTGTTCTGGTCGAATATAAAATATCTCAGTTTGTAGACCAAATTTAAGGGTATAAAAAGTTAATATTTACTAACAAAAATGCGAACGACCAAGAATATTTACAACATTTCCTATTTTTTAATTAAATATCACCATATATTTACAATTGGTGGGTCAATAGTCAATACATATAAAAAAAAATTCTTTAAGATTAAATGTAGAAGCTATTTTTAAAATACTAAATATTCAAGGACACAAAAGTTAATTTTATTCGAGGACGATTCCGATTTAATTCCACGCAGTTTATCTTAAAAATTCAACCAAATTCCAGAATAACTGATTCTGTGAGTGCTCTTAATTCCAATCTCAGAGCGATGATATAATTATACGTATGGGTAAAACTGCTTCGAAAAAAAACAGTGAAACTAACTCTCTCTCTCTCTCGATATACCTATATTATATATATAATATATATATATATATATATATATATATATATATATTTCTAAATCGCCAAATTCCTCCTATATTTCCGTCGGTGGTCATTGAAGTTATATTTCCTCATTTCTTCACACCTGTGTTAAAACACCAACAGAAAAGTTTTGTTCTCGCCCTTAGAGTTAGATTTTCTGTGTTTACCCGTGCAAGACAGTAGTATAGCCGAAAAAGGGGAGAGTGCAAGAATGTTGCAAGTTATTATGTAATGTTGCAAAGGGGGGTGGGGTGTTGCAAAAAAAGGAAAAAAAGAAAAAGAAAAAAAAAGTACTGGCCTTTGTTGCCAACCGGGGTTGCAAGGGGCATGCAACTTGGAGGCGGAGTTCTCCCCTAAGCTATTCCCCCCAAAGGGCCAGAAAGGAGAGAAAGGAGGAGAGGTGTTCACCTGGCAGGAGCCAAGTGCATATTAAGACTTCAGTCGAGTAGGCGTTGTTTTATAGGCTCCTAATCAGCCAGTTGGCTGAATCAATCAGTTGGCTGAGCCAAGGGGGAGGGGTACACCTGAAGGAGAGAGAGAGAGAGAGAGAGAGAGAGAGAGAGTAGTTGCCTTTGATTGCAAGGCATGCAACTTGGAGGCGGAGTTCTCCCCCAAGTTATTTTCGTTTACCTAACCTAAGAGGCCTCTAAGGGGTTTTCCCAAAGGGCCAGAAAGAGAAGGACCAGAGGTCCTTGCTCGGCTGGGAGCCGAGCTTGAATGACTCCGTCAGTCGTCTCTCGGTCTGTTATAAACCTCTATTCTGGCTGAGTTGCCAGATAGCGCCATGTATTCAGTTGCTGAGTTGCCAGATCACGCCGTGTATTCAGTTGCTGAGTTGCCAGATCATGCCATGTATTCGGGTGCTGAGTTGCCAGATCGCACCATGTATTCCAGATAGCGCCATGTATTCCAGATAACAAAAACCATATATTAATCATCCATTTAAATAGTGTACCACAATATATATTTATATGATGGTAGATGAATCCAATTAAATTCTGTTTATTAAATAAATAATTTTTACACACTTAATTTTTATAGATATATAGATGTATATAGTGTTTTACAATAGATGTATATAGTGTTTAACGATTAGAAACAAATATAACATTAACTTGAACTTCATTAAACTTGAAGTTAAAGTTAAACTTTTCGGAGACGAAACAAATAACGTAGTTAGCCTACACATAATTCAACCAACCATAGAAAACAGAATTATAGAAAAACAATTAGGTTTTTATGGATAACTAGTTTATCTTGACATAAGTTTGCTATAATTATATATATACAGTCTTTGAAACATCTTGTGATATGTATATGTATATATATATATCTATATATATTAATTTTTTCTTTATTTAAAACGAGTTTGAATGTATTTACTTTGCAAACAACATGAGCAAAATTAAACGATAAATATTTTATAATTTTTTAAGATAGATAAATAGATATATATAGTGTTTCACTATAGATGTATAGATGTATATAGTGTTTTACAATAGATGTATATAGTGTTTAACGATTAGAAACAAATATAACATTAACTTGAACTTCATTAAACTTGAAGTTAAAGTTAAACTTTTCGGAGACGAAACAAATAACGTAGTTAGCCTACACATAATTCAACCAATCAGAGAAAACAGAATTATAGAAAATCAATTAGGTTTTTAAGGGTAACTAGTTTATCTTGACGTAAGTTTACTATAATTATATATATACATTCTTTTAAACATCTTATGATAGGTATATGTAAATATATATATATATTATATATATATATATATATATATATATATTTCTTCATATTATAACATTTAATTTTATTTTAGTGTTTATTTATGCAGTGTTTAGTTATTTTAGTGTTTATTTATGCAGTGTTTAGTTAGCCTCTTCATTTAAACTATAACATTTATAGTGCTGCAGTTAAACCACCCTTAAAATGGCAGAGTTTGTGCCGAATTGGAAAGGTTTTCACCCCGCCTTAGACCCACAGTTTAACGTGGAAACTGAATGCTTTTTTTTAAATATAATTAGGCTATATTTATAATTTCTTTATTATAAAATAAGTTAACAATTGAAATTATGTTAACACAAGAATTTGTGAAAACATTACTAATAACTTGTAAGTAAAAATAAAAATATAATATAAGGGACTACCATAGAAATGTAAGTGTCTATAATTTATTCACAAGAAACACGATTTTATATATATGTTACTCGTCCGGACCCGTTATAGCGGATTGGTACACATCATAGCTCCACCCAGCTACATCGGCAGCCAATCACTACGAACATCTGGTCTTTTGGGGCGGAGCTTGGCGATTGTGCATATAAAAGGGGATATTTTTCAGTTGGGAGTAACAGTAGCTATTTTCGCGTCAGTGAATAATCATTCCCTCCACCATGGACCTGTACGTCTCCCCAGATTTGTATGAAGAAAGTGATACTGCAGCATTAACGGCAATTAGTCTTTTGCATGTCTGTTAAATGTGCTTGCCAAATAGAATCAATCGTGGAAGCCGTTGTCTTGGCTGTTTTAAACCTTTTTCTCACAGGCTTATGAAGCGTATAAGCGTCCTGCTCCCTCAAAAATCTTTCAACATCTTTTTTTTCCTACTCCGTAAACACTTCTGTACAGTCTATCTACGCCGCCATAAGAGGATGGGGTAGAAATGTCATAATAACGTTTAGTTAATACGTTAGCCATTTGCGTATTTTAGAGGCACGTGGGTAGGGTTGGTTTAACCTCTTCTTGCTCCTCTTCAAAGATGTTACCGCCGAGGGTGACGGTGCCTTCAATTGTGTCACATGCGTTGCATGTTCCAAGTCTTTTAACCTGTTCAGATTTCCTATCAACGTTTTAGGGACATTTATTTGTTGTAGTCTTGCTTTAATATGCTTCCATCCTGATGGTGATGGCCTATCCCACTTTCTCACCAGATCATGGACAATGTCTACGATATTCGATCCCTGTACCTTTGATCCTTCACAATGAGCTCGCCTGTATCGGTCCATTGTATGGCTGGATCCTCATTCAATAGATTATAAAGACTTAAGCCTTTACTCATCAATGTATGTGGGAGGGTGCTTTTTAATACATGTTCGATATGTTGTGTGGCTAATCTTTTGGTTGGTCAGCTGTATCGTCGGGCACAGATCCTATGTCGCCATGTCCATCGTCCCCCGTGCTGTGCCTAATAACCACAGGAATCTCTGTAGGGCTCTTATAATTTTCGTACTCGTGAAGAAATTTCTGCAGAGCTTCTTGGTATAAGATTCTTTTCTCATCAGGTGTTTTTTTCACTGTTTAATAGGGCTAGCAATTCGCTTTCCATTCTTTTAAGTCTGCTTTTACGGGGATCTAGATCCGTGTCTGGATTCCTTTGCAGTGAAGCGTACACCTCGTGGGGAATCACTACCACTTTCTTCATTATATTAATCTAGTCAGTAAAGGACCCAAAACTGAAAATAAGATGGGGAGAAATGACCCTCCTGTTTGTACAATAATTCGTTTTTTCTTCGCTACAGTTTGACTTTTACGAGCGAGTGCACGTATTATGTTTTGTAGCGGCGTAGGCGAGCCTTCTGATGGGTTTTCATTGATACATTGCAATTTATAACGTTAAGACAGATTTCACAGATGCATTTTAAAAAGTCGGCGTCGATATTTTTAATAAACATCTGCTGCAATGCCCGGGGCAGTCGATGATAGATTTTTATTAATTCACGGTATTTCTTTAGTCTCTTTGTCATTCTGGAATATACACCGTTTCAGGCTCGTTTGGAAATATATTCGTTCGCAGAAGCACTCTAAACGTGTTTCGCGGGTGAAGGTCGCAAAGCAAATATCCGTAACGCGTGCTTGTAGCTTCTTTATAAACTTCCAAAACTCCTTACGCTGATTCGGGAACATTTGATTGGCTAATACCCCAATTTGTGATACATCTCTACGTTGCGCGAATAAGACTAGATATTGCGTATTTAACGACACATCGCGCATGTATCTATTTTTGAAAAATAGATTCTGATTGATGAAGAACACGCTTATGTTAAGATGGTGGGAGAATACTGTAAATGTCTCGGCAAACGTTTTATCCATCTCCAACATGAGATCGTCAATTACAATGAATGTATGTTCATTTCCCTTTAACGAATTAACGTCATATACGCCTTTGTGGAACAAAATATCATCTTGGTACTCGTTGAACACTGATTGATACGTCGAATAGCACCATATAACTTTATGCACAAATTTCGAGAACATCTCTCCCTTTTCTTTAATGAGTTTAAGCATAAACACAGTTTTACCACATCCTGTAGGTCCAGATATAATACATGTGGATGGACTCGTGAATCTGATTTTTTCTACAGAGTCCATTTCTAACACGACACACTTCTAAGTGGGTCATTTACAAAATATTACAAATTTTGAGTGCTGTTCCTTATATTTTGCTTTCTTCTCCCACAGAACCGTGAATGACGATGAGGTAGAGCATCCCATCATTGACATTACGGATGACCTCGACGACAGTGTAGTTGTGATCTCCTCCCCTGCCAACGAACCCTCACCAGCGATACCGGTAGCACGTCCAAAGCGGAGGTATGAGAACCCCACGTCAGGTATAAAGCGCACGAAATACGCGCCTGTTGCAGCGGTAATAGATCCCCAACCCTCAACCTCTTACGCAACAAGCCCCCCAGCAGCACCTCCCGCTAATATATCCCCTTATTCATCCGCCGCCCCCCGTTCTGTTAAGTCTACAATAATAGAGCCCCAACCATCAACCTCCTACGCAACAGGCCCCCCAGCAGCACCTTCCGCTAATATATCCCCTAATTCCGCCGCCCCCCGTTCTGTTGAGGATGAAATAACGCTCGAATTGGTGCGATCCGCAGCCCCCACCCCAGCCTTGACTAGAAATCGGTATAGAGTCAGGGTCGACCCTAGAGCCATGTATAGCAATGGAATTGAGCGCGGGCTACGCAGGGTTGTACAGCATATTGTAGAGTTTGCTCTTCAGAATCGTGACGAGCGTGAAGTCTGGACGAGTCTGTCCTTTGGATTCGGGTCAGATGACGGTGATGTAGACGATTATTGGGTGATAGTGCCATTTAGACGTTTGGCTGCTGAAGATGTAGAATATATATTAGGACGTATAATGCAAGCCGCCCAAAGTAGTATAGCCTTCAATATGGACAACTTCACTTTAAATATTGACCATGTATACCGTGTTGCGGGTCATAGTGCCATACCGTATACTCTTAACTTCAATTCTCCGACTATTTACCGAAAGCATATAAACGTCGATCGTGGTTGCGGCTTTATAGCAGTACTCTTAGTACGTATGTTTACTGTACAAAATACAAGGACTCAAAAAATTTGGCTGCCTACGGTCGTGGAGCGTGCCCGTAAACTAGCTGTAGACTGTGAACTTGAATTTGACTGTAATATGGGTCCTGAAGAGCTGAGAAGGGTAGAACAGGAAATGAATGTCCGCATAGTTGTATTTGGGTTGGATGATCGTCGTAGGACTGTGTATGTTTTTAAAAGCTGTGTGAGAGATCGTACAAGACCCCTACTTATTTTAGGATTGTCAGGGACAACGTATCTCCCCATCCGTAATATAAGGTGGCTTTACGCGAGTTATGACAAAAGTCGAAAATATGGAGACATCATGATTTGTGTAAGGGGTGCCTCGAGTTTGCGGATGATATAGTGAGACATTGTAAAGAATGTCACATGGTATGTGAGCAGTGTAAAAGCACCAATGTGAAAGCCGTGTAGTTGAAGCTGAGAAGAGAGACTGTGATGTGTGTAGACGCACATTTTTCAATAATAGCTGTTTTGATTTCCATAATCAATTGGCACGTGCAGGAAAATGAGAATCTGTGAATGTGGTATGTTTCACACAATGGATAATTGGGGAAAATCTAAGCACAAGTGTGATGTAATTCACTGTCCTACATGCCAGGAGGAATATAAGGCGGATGGAATAAAGCATATATGTTATATGAAAGATGCTAAGCCTAAAAATAACCCTTGTATAACTGTATACTACGATATAGAAACATATACGAATGCTGAAACCAAAGAGGTAATTCCACATTTACTTGTGAGCCAGACCATCTGTGATGAGTGTATGGGTATCGAATGTGACGAGTGCCCCAAATGTGGTAAACGGACAAACGTTTTTAAAACGAATGTCCGCGATAGTCCTGTGAAACTATTTGTGTCCTATATTGTCAAGTTAGCCGACAAGTTCAAAAAAATGACTGTGTATATTCTCGCCCATAACGGGGCAAAGTTTGACACGCAGTTCCTTTATAAGGAGTTGCTTGAACACGAATCCTCTGAGATATTTACAGGTGATCCATTGAAAAGAGGCAACAAATTAATACAGATGCAGATAAGAGGCAATGTACAATTTAGAGATACTTTATTATTCACACCTTGTAAATTAGCAAAGCTACCCAAGGTGATGGGCGTAGCAGCTGAAGTTTCCAAAGGATACTTCCCTTACACTTTCCTCACCAGCGAGACTTTAAACTACGTAGGCCCACCACCCCCCAAACATTATTTTGACTGTATGGATGAACGTGAAGACTTTGATCGATACTACGACAGTTTTAATGAAAGTAACCCTTATAATATAGCTGATGAATGTGAGCGTTATTGCGTGAATGATGTGCGCGTGCTTAGAGTATGTTTCCAGGCCTTTAGAAGGATGTACATAGCCCGTTTCAAATGCGATCCACTGCAAGTCGCAACCACCATCGCATCATTATGTTTTACGGTGTTCAAGAATAACTTCATGCCTAAAGACACCTTAGCCATTATTCACCGAAATAATCCCCGCAGTTACGGGCACAAGGCTATTTACTGGCTCAAACACCTACAGCAACAGACAGGTGTATACATAAAGCACGCCCGCAACACGGGTGAAGTACTCATTAAGATTAATGGACGTGTTTTTTGGGTTGATGGGTTAAGTGAAAACCGTGTCACTGGTGTGAAGACTGTGTACTCCTTTAACGGTTGCTGGTGGCATGGATGCCCCCTCCTGAGTGCGGAATCACCGGAGATATCCACGGTAGGTCTCCTGCCGACTGTCTTGCATCGACCCGCACCCGCGAATCAACTTATAGGATCACAGTTCACTCACAAAGTCTTGTGGGAGCATGAATATGATGCACGGATGGAGACAGACGAGGTGTACCGTGAGGAAATAAACACGATCAAGCGTTCAATGGTGCTGGATCTTCTCAAATGTGGTGATAGCTTGTTTGGAGGACGTACAAATCCTTTCAGACTATACTTTCCACCTACGGATGGCGTGAAGCTCCATTACTACGATTTCTGTTCTTTATACCCATACGTGATGAAGAGCAATCCGTACCCCGTGGGCGCTCCTGAGAAACTGGTGGGACCTAGCCTACCCTCCATCAATGAATTTTCAAAAAATTTGAATGATCGTTACTTTGGACTCTCTTTCGTAGACGTACTCCCCCCACGCAAATTATGGATGCCGATCTTACCTGTCGTTATCGACGACAAGCTCATGTTTCCCCTGTGCGTGAAGTGCGCGGAAGAGGATAACGGCGAATGTAACCATATACCCCACCAGCGTAAGATCAGAGGCGTATATACAAGTCCTGAGCTGGCCCTAGCCGTACGCCATGGTTATAGAATACTGAAGATACATAAGGTGTGGAGGTTTCAGAAGCTACCCAACCTTTTCACACCATATATAAACGCCTTTTTGAAGGATAAGGTTGAGGCATCAGGGTATCCGCGAGGAGTTGATACCGAAGATGAAAGTCTGCCTATATTCAACGTTACCGCGACCGCGAAGGTATACAACTTGATCGTGTCCCAAATTGTAAAGAATCCTGGCAAGCGCTTTAGTGCAAAGTTGTGTCTAAACAGTCTATGGGGAAAATTTGCGCAGAATACCGGCAGAGGGAGCATTCATTTGGCACAAAGTTATAGCGATGTCTGGGATTATGCCAATGCTCCCGATAAAGACGTCATGGAGATCGTGAATGTAGGTAATACTTACATAATAAAGTACAACAACACTGAATTTGCCACAGATACCTCAAGGGTTACAACATACCTGTGGCCAGCTTCACAACAGCCTACGCCCGTATAAAACTTTGGGGTCTATTGCATTCTCTTGGGCGGAGAGTATTGTATGCCGATACAGATAGCATGATATTCACAGAGAGGGAGGGTGAATAATGCCCGCTATTGGGGAGTTCCTCGCGAGCTCACCGATGAGATCAAGGACGAGTATGGGGACAACGCTTACGCCGACTCTTTTGTCTCAACAGGACCTAAGACTTATGGGGTACGGGTCAGGGTGGGGGAGGAAATGAAATATATCGTGAAGGCAAAGGGTATTACGCTCAACCATGCGAATCGGCGGGGTTGTTAACTTTGAATCGTTGAAGGATCTAGTATGTTTGGACGATGATGAGGGCGAACAACCTTCCCAACTAATTGTAGGCACCCACAATTTTCGGGCGCAGAAGCTGGGGGGCGTGAAGGAACTTAGGGGTACGAAGGTGTGCCGTAACACCTATAGGAAACGTTACCAGTTACCTGGTACCTATGATACCGTACCCTTTGGATACCATAACGTATGATGCTTCTATTGTTAACTCACACGTATTTGTCTTGTATATAATCGTATCTATTGATTTATTACACGTATTTGTAAATATATATATATATATATATTATATATATATATATATATAACTTGAATATCTCGTTTATTAAATCGTATTTGTAAAGTATCTATTGATTTATTACACGTATTTGTAAATATATATATAACTTGAATATCTCGTTTATTAAATCGTATTTGTAAATATATATAACTTGAATATCTCGTTTATTAAATAAATCATGTTTCAATTAGCGTTTCACTTTCTCCTTTGTGTGTGTGTGTGTGTGTGTGTGTGTGTGTGTGCGCAGGTGAAAGTTCTAAGCTCCGCCCACTGTAAGACCGTGAGTCATGCTACTATCTGGGAGTCCCTGCGTGGTCAGTCGACTGCAGTAAGCCCGAGAGATCAGACGTGTATTCAGATCAGACGTGTATTCAAATGGCTACCTTTAATATTGCTTGTACAACGTTTATGAAATGGTATTCAGCAAAGTGTCAGGATGTGGTGGATACCGAAAAACTTCCTATTCCTCCCTCCTATACCTCTTTTAAAAACACATTGGATTGTGCGAAGTTCCAAGATGTACAAATACTCTACGGATGTTCTGGTGAGACCGTTGAAGGCTTTCGTTGCACAGACGATGTGCTGAAGTATACTGCAGAGCTAAACTTTATAAAGTCTCACATACACCGTGAAGTAAAAGAAACAACGCGTGCAGAAGAGAAGCAGCAGGTATGGATAATGAGTCTTGCGGATGGGTGGTGTGACAAGCGGTATTACGTCATGCTACACCATGTCGATTACTCATACCCTACGACTGAAAATGTGAATCTCGTGATCATGGACAATCTTAAGTATTTTTATCACTATATTAACGTATATCATGATGAGGTTCGTAGTGAGGTTGTGGCTAGTGCCCTGCGTGAGTTTTTAACAGACTTTAGAGACGAGTATCGTTTGATGGGCAGAAAGGAAAAATATGAGCATATGTTCCTCTCAAATAGTGCGCCGGAGTGTGAAGATGTTTAGTAAAACATAAAATGTTCCTAGTTCTTATCCTGAGGTAAAATGTCTGGTGCGTAGGCTGGTAGTGATGAAATTAATTCTTGTACCGGAAAAACAAATATGTACAACAATTCGGTACGACTCGCGGATCATACGAACAAGCCCATTCACGTATCATCGAGTCAGCCGCCCGTCGAACCGTTCCTGCCTACCTGCGTGCCTCACACGGCTCATAGTTATCTCAGAGCTTGAACCGAGTGGACGTGCGCTCCTCGAATACGATGGAACTTCCTTTGAGCAGCATTCTCAACGCCTCGTACGATGTGTCCGTGACGAAATCGTTGCGCGTGTTCAGGCGTAATTCCGGTACCATTAGCTATGTACTGGAAACGGAATGTAGACAAACAAACAAACGGGTTTATTTAAGTGTCGAGGAGATGAATAGAATCTTCGTGATAGTTGAGAAGTGGAGTGAAGATCGTTATAAAATACCTGCTAACGTAGGTACAAGAAGAGAGCAGATTAGTGACGCACCCTCATACGCCGTTGTATGTACGTTGTGTATAAATAACGATCGGCCGTGCATTGATATACGGCTGATGTGGAAGAATGCTTCTGATAATAACGCTCTTGTTCCTACGCGAAACCGTTTCATCCTCGACAGAATGTTTGAAATCGTCGGATTCCGCAAGCTGAAACCTATATTAGACGCGCGTGTTACGGACATGCTTTATTTTGATACAGTACTTGAATACGCCTACACCGCTCTGCTCGATGGGTTTACCGAGTGTAGGGCTGGTGAGAATGGTCTAGTGCTGGATGTTTATTTAAAAAGTTTAGACTCTTTGAAATACCATGAACTTTGGTACAAAGCAATTGATCGGTACAAGGCTGAGCTCACCTACACCGTTCACCCTGAAGAACTATTTCTTTATATAACGCGCAGTTGTCGTAACGATTTAGAAGATTATTTCAATTGCCGCTATGTTGAGTGAGTTCACGATTGAAAAGCTCGAGTCGGTAGAAATAAACCCTCGATTGGAAAAGCGTGCTTATAAACTTGTGTTTAATAATGTAGCTAACGATGAACTCTTTGTGCGTGCTTTTGATTGTATTCTAGACGTATTTAAAGATGACTTACCAACCGGTTGTAAAGTGGGAACAAAAATAGTACTGAACGATATGAAAGCCCTTCATATCGAATACAGGTTTCCCTATACTTTAAGCGGTGAAATATTATTAAGCCGCATATACTGCGTAATGCAGAGCAATAATGATGTAATTGTAAACTCGATTAAGACCGAGTTTAGTATTTTGAAAAAAAGTGAAATGTATTTATATATTTTGCTTGATATTTCTCCTGTACTGTTATGATTATATGCATATTTCTATTATTATTGAATGTATTTATATATTTTGCGTGATATTTCCCTGTACTGTTATGATTATATGCATATTTCTATTATTATTGAAATGTATTTATATTTTGCGTGATATTTCCCCTGTACTGTTATGATTATATGCATATTTCTATTATTATTGAAATGTATATTTATTTCTATTTGAAATGTATATTTATTTTATATATATCCATAATTGTGTGTATATATTTCCTGTACTGTTATGATTATATGCATATTCCTCAATTATTATTGAAATGTATATTTATTTTCTATATATTTATAATAAACAGAATGATGCAATGTTGTTTTACTTAATTATATCATGTTACGGCTTCTAAACCTACTACCGGTATTCTAAACCAACTTTTAAGAAATAATAATGTATACAATGGTATCGCAAAAGTGGTATCTGGCAACTCAAGCCATTTACGCCTTCTAAGCCAACTGGCTGATTAGGAGTCTATAATAGTACAATGGTATCGCTAAAAAGTGGTATCTGGCAACTCAAGCCATTTACGCCTTCTAAGCCAACTGGCTGATTAGGAGTCTATAATAATGTATACAATGGTATCGCTAAAAAGTGGTATCTGGCAACTCAAGCCATTTACGCCTTCTAAGCCAACTGGCTGATTAGGAGTCTATAATAATGTATAAATGGTATCGCTAAAAGTGGTATCTGGCAACTCAGTCTTCGATTAGAATTAAATGAATACATGGCTCTATCTGGCAACTCAAGCCATTTACGCCTTCTAAGCCACTGGCTGATTAGGAGCCTATAATAATGTATACAATGGTATCGCTAAAAAGTGGTATCTGGCAACTCAGTCTTCGATTAGAATTAAATGAATACATGGCGCTATCTGGCAACTCAAGCCATTTACGCCTTCTAAGCCACTGGCTGATTAGGAGCCTATAAAACAACGCCTACTCGGCTGAAGTCTTAATATGCACTTGGCTCCTGCCAGGTGAACACCTCTCCTCCTTCTTTCTCTTGGGGATAACCGCCTCCAAGTTTTCCTTGTTGCACCTGCAGCATCCCCCCTTGAGGGCTTTTTTTTTTTTCTTTTTTTCTTTTTTTTGCAACACCCCCACCCCCTTTGCAACATTACATAATAACTTGCAACATTCTTGCACTCTCCCCCTTTTTCGGCTATACTACTCAAGACTACAACCGCTCGAAAACACTGACGAAGGCTCTCTCTTATACCTGCGTCATTTATGACCAAGATAAGCCTTAAAAATATTTGGATCACTTTAACATATTGCTTCCCAAAGCATTCGGGAAGCAATATGTTAAAGTGATCCCTCCTGGGAAGCAATATGTTAAAGTGATTAACACTGGGAAGCAATATGTTAAAAAGAGAAACGTTGGTTGGTTAGAAAGAGGTTGGTAATCTAGGCTAACTAACGAAAATATTACGACCTAACCTAACCAATCGTCAAGGGTGTACAGTTGACCTAACGATTGGTTAGGTTAGGTCGTGATATTTTCGTTAGTTAGCCTTATAAGGCTAACTAAAGAAGGCTGGGGGTCATGATCTTCAGGTGATCCAAATATTTTACATTCACAAAAACTGGCAAAGCATAATAAGTTAAGTTGTCCATAAATTTAAGGGGTTCCAAAAACCTTAGCCCCCCCCCCATTTGCAGCTTACATGTTTACTTATATCGAAATAGTTTTTAGTGATTATAAAAGTATATAAATTCTTTATTTATTGCAGGTATTAAATTACTCTAGCTGATAAAGTGATAATATAATGGCTTCTCAATGATTGGTGATTCGGAGAGGCAACGTGTGATAGCTCGCATACGAGCAATAACATTTCGGGAAGCTCGTGATGCTGGAGCCACCTTTATAACCGTTCATGGGTTGCCAAAAAGTTGCGAAGAAGTGAGGACTTCGTCAAAGAAATTCGAATAAAACTTTGGATGAATGTGAAATGGATACAACTAAATCTGGACGCCCAAATTTGCTACTCTCTCAGGAAACAAAGGACATCATTGAAAGCAGTACGCGTAAGCGGAAAAACAGCTGTGCTAAACTTTCTAGAGAGATCGAAGTGTTGAGAGGAAAGATCGTTAGTGGTGAGATCATTCGACTGTACCGTCATAGGCAAGGTTTAAAACCTCGGCATGAACTTCCAAAGCCAAGAAAAACTCAACTTAACATCGATGACAGAATGTGGTTTGCCCATTATCTTGAAGATTGGGATGTGGATGATTTCATGCATTTAGCTGTCTCCGATGAATTTTTTGTTTACGTAACACGTCGGCCTAACTACCAATGATCGAGTGTGGGCCACAACACCAGATGAAATCGATGACAATGAACTTATCGCGAATTTAAAGTTCAGACTGTGTTGGTGTGTTTGTTTTGTTCACTGCAAAGAAGCTCATGTGGGTACTGAAGCCAAATGGTCAGAGTTTGGGATGGACAGTATTTTCGTGATATTATTCTATCCCAGTATGTCATTCCTTTTCTAAGAAACCCAAACAATGTTATGGATGTCGATCAGGTCACACTTCTGCACGATAAGGCCCCCTGCTTTAAGGCATTAGCCCTCAACAGTTGTTGCGGACCATGAGATTGATTTCTTTGGAAATGAAGAATGACCAGGAAATTCTCCTGACCTGAACGTCTGTGAACACATTGGATCAGTTATAAAGGACAAGGTTGAATGTCTCTTGTTTCAAGAACCTGCAGCAAATCGATTTCAAAGGATACAATGACGCAACACATTGAAACTGTTTTTTAGCAAATTTGCGTAACGATCAGATCTATTCACGTCACTTTTGGCAAGCTACCCAAAGCGAATTCAGGCTGTCTTGGAAGCCAATGCGGGAACACCAAGTTTTAATTGTTTCTCATTAAATGCAGGATTAAAATCTCTTTTGTAAGGTATATTTAGTTTTACTATACCTCTAATGGTTTAGGCCATGGTGGGGGGGCTAAGGTTTATTGGAGCTAATCTTTAAATATTATAAACTATTGTAATGTAACTGAAATTGGTTGTGTAATGTCTATTTTTGGGAAGCAATATGTTAAAGTGATTAACACTGGGAAGCAATATGTTAAAGTGATATACACTGGGAAGCAATATGTTAAAGAGAGGTTCCTGGGAAGCAATATGTTAAAGTGATCCAAATATGTTAATAGATTTTCCATTCCTCAAACAATTAACGGACCAAGTTTCAAATACAGTCCAGCTTCGAGCACCATCGTATGAACATCTCTGCTTATAGGCTCTCGCGGCGCCCTACAGCTGTGCATACTCAGAGATGGGCAGTAATGTATTTGACATTACTCAATACATACTTAAATACTGTATTTAAATATATTTATTTTCGAGTATTTAAATACATATTTAGACACATTTCAAAAGTAATTGTATTTATAATGCATATATTTCAAATGCATTTTCAATTACATATTTTGAAAGAGGACGTGGAACTACATGGACGATACCAACGGATTCTTACCACACGCCACAATATTCTCAATACATCCTCCCTAGATAGTAAATTAGCTTACTACTATTGTGTACAAAGAAATTTTTAATTTTTTATTAAAAAATTCGGACCACCTGAAGATCAGGGCCCCCAGCCTTCTTTAGTTAGCCTTATAAGGTTAATTAACAAAAATATCACGACTTAACCTAACCAATCGTCAAGGGCGTACAGTTAACCTAACGATTGGTTAGGTAAGTCGTGATATTTCGTTAGTTAGCCTATAAGGCTAATTAACGAAGGCTATGGGCCTGATCTTCAGGTGATCCAAAATTCCACTTTTGGAGTAAAAGATCATGAATAAAATGTTGTTCTATTTGTAACTTTTAGATGATCTAACATAATTTATTTAAATACATTTTCACAGTAACGTATTTAGTATTTAATTACATTCACTTTAAGTGTAATGTATCTTATATTTAACTACATTCCTCGCAGTATTTAGCATTTAAATACATTCAAAAGTATTTCGTCCATCTCTGTGTTACTTAAATTCAATGTCTATAACCCTTTGCTTACGCCTCCTAACTCACTTGAGTTACTCACTTACATGTTGTATTAAGCTCCTTGTTATACAACCTACAACATTCACGCAAACTCTCAGCCTAACCGAATAGAACAGGCTCTCTCGTGAATCGGATACTGCGTATCCGATTCACATGTTTATGTAATGTTAAGGTAATACCACATGTAGGCTTATTATTGTTTATATTACGTAGCGTATTTTTACCATTCCAATTACTACATCTTAATACCATTGAATCGCTGTATTTTTTCCTCCATATAATTAATTACTACTTTACTTATCAACATAAAATAATTGTAATATTCGCAAATTTCAGTACGAACTATTTTGGGATCAACTGAAGAAAACGCACCTCGAAAACACCAACTGAAGAAAGCGCACCTCAAATTTACCCAACTGAAGAAAACGCACCTCAAATTTACCCAACTGAAGAAAGCGCACCTCAAATTTATCCAACTGAAGAAAACGCACCTCAAATTTACCCAACTGAAGAAAGCGCACCTCAAATTTACCCAACTGAAGAAAACGCACCTCAAATTTACCCAACTGAAGAAAACGCACCTTAAAATAAATTGATAAACAGTAGGAAAAGGTTTCGGGTAGAAAACTTTCAGAATTTATATTTTTATTTTTTACAGGCAGGTTGGCTTAATAATTTATTTGATAAAAATTATTTCTAAAAAATTTTTAAATAAAAATGTCTAAAAATTACTAAAAGCATAATTATGAAATCTATCACGCCATAAATTCAGAATAAATATGAATTGAACATGTTTCTTCGACATCCATGTAACCTATAGTAACCGTTATTACATTATCATTTGTAACTTTTAGGTCTCGGGGGTACGGGGAGGAGCCCCGTAAGACCACGCATCACAAATTGATCGGTCCCTAATGTCATTTTCGTTTAAACTAACGAAAATATCATGACTTAACTAACCAATCATCAAGGGCGTACAGTAGGTCTTAGTTTGACTACTAATCCCTGCCGGGGGCATTGACGTCAGCATTGACGTCAGCGGCGGCGGCCAATTTTCTGAAATTACCCCAACTGGAGAAAGCGCACCTCCGATTTTGCCAACTGAAGAAAACGCACATTTCAGTTACATCAGGTGCGTTTTCTTCAGTTGATCCCTATTTTGTTGTTAATTACTGTAAGTAATTATTTCATTTTTACTAATTAAAGAAAAACCCACGAAGCCTATTAATCTTCTTAATTAACCTGTTAAGCGTCGCTTTTATCACTTCTATACTCACCGATGAACAATATAACTCGGTATTACGTTTAGAGGTTAATGATATTAATTTGTTTTTATCAAAAGATCAAATGATGGCCCATAAACAATCTACTTATTTAACCTAATTACATTATTACAGGACCTACTGTCAACAGGTCACTATACTGTATTATATATATATATATATATATATATACAGGGTGGGCCGTAAGTTTCCATACATAGGAAAAATAAACATTTTTTTATGGACAACCATTTTTATTTATATAATATGCTCTACATGGTTGCCATTGTTTTGAAAACACATTTCAATACGTGTTCCCCACTGTTGATGAACACGCATTAGCACAGTTGACGTTATGCTTGTAATGGCGTTGGTGATACGTTCCTTTAGATGATTTATGTCTCGTATCTTTTCCTGATACACCATGGCCTTCAAGTGCCCCCAAAGATAGAAATCAAGGGGGGTGAGATCTGGGGATTTGGGAGGCCACTCCACAGGACCACGCCGACCAATCCAAGCATCCGGAAACTGCTGCTGATCCAAATACCGACGCACGTGAAGACCATAATGAGGTGGAGCTCCATCTTGCTGGAAGTAAACTGGGAAGTTACCTTCCTCGTTTAGCAGGGATGGGAAAATCTCTTCTTGCAACATGTTAAGATACCTTTCGGCATTAAGATTTCCACTGACAAAAATTGGTCCAATAATTCTGTCACCCCATATCCCGGCCCACACCATCACTTTACCGGCACCTTGCATCTTCGTCGGACTCAGCCAGTAAGGGTTAGCATTACTCCAATAACGTATGTTTTGCCGATTAACCTCTCCATTGACGTAAAAATTTGCTTCATCAGTAAACAAGATCTTACAAACGCATATTCTTAGGGTATCTGAAACATAAAAACAAACGTTTAAATTTTCCTATGTATGGAAACTTACGGCCCACCCTGTATATATATATATATATATATATATATATATATATATATTATATATCAACGTAAAGACGACGCTTTGTATAGGAGAATGTTCCGCGCAAGATGAGAGCGAAAGAACGAAACAAATGAAAAAATGAGGTAACCACCCGGGAATCGAACCCGGGATCTTCCGATTGCCGGTCAGATATGATAACCATTACACAACGGGCCTCACTCAAACAAATGTCGTAATTCCTCTACATACGCGCAGAAACCAATGCCCCAAAGGGGCATCTCCCGCATGCCGGTTATCATATCTGACCGGCAATCGGAAGATCCCGGGTTCGATTCCTGGGTGGTTACCTCATTTTTTCATTTGTTTCGTTCTTTCGCTCTCATCTTGCGCGGAACATTCTCCTATACAAAGCGTCGTTCTTTACGTTAATTATACTGCGTGTTTGCAGTTATATATATATATATAATATATATATATATATATATATATATATATATAATATATATATATATATATATATATATACACACAGGGTGTTTGAAAACTTTCTGTACAAATTGTAATGGGGGATAGGCAACACCAAGACAAACCCTTTTCGTCTATAAGTGTATGTCCGCTGACGTCACATTCGACGCGAGAGGGCGCCGCTGCAATTGGCTAAAAGGTGAAGTGGGCTAGACTCGCGCTTGCCGCGGGCATTCTTAAATCGGACGTAGTACGCGTAACATGGAGCGCTTCACGACTGCTGAGATGGCTGACATGCATATGGTGTATGGGGCTGCCAATGGAAACGGAAGAGCTGCTGTGAGGTTGTACCGACAGCGCTTCCCAAACAGACGTGTGCCAAACCACCAAACGTTTGCGCATTTGCATCGGCGACTGCGAGAAACTGGAACATTCCATGCAAACATGCATGACACTGGTCGGGAGAGAAACGTGCGCACTCCTGACATGGAAGAAGAAATCCTACGCGATTTGAGGACAATCCAAGCGCAAGCACGCGAGGTGTTGCACGTATCCTTAGTGTGAACCACGACCTGGTCTGGAGAGTGTTGCACGAGCAGCAGTTACATCCGTTTCATCGTCAGAGAGTCCAGGCATTACAACCTCGGGATTACCCTCTTCGTGTGGAATTCGCACGCTGGTTTCTGCAGCAGACAGCGGTGCAGCCTAATTTTCCGGCTTATGTGCTGTTCTCAGATGAGGCCTGTTTCACACGTGAGGGTGTGTTTAACATGCACAATTCTCACGTGTGGGCGCACGCAAATCCACATGCTACACGGTGCATGCTCATCAAGAACGGTTCGCCGTCAATGTTTGGGCGGGTATCGTCCATGGCAAGTTGATTGGGCCGTACCTGCTGCCTGCCCGACTCGACGGGCGGGTTTATCGGATATTTCTTGAAGAAACGTTGCCGGAACTGCTGGAAGATGTTCCCGTGGCTATTCGTAGACGAATGTGGTTTCAACACGACGGGGCCCCAGCACACTCCAGCAACGATGTGCGGGATTATCTGAACGCCACTTTTGGGGACCGATGGATAGGCCGGGGTGGGCCCGTAGCCTGGCCACCAGATCGCCCGATTTAACATGCCTCGATTTCTTCCTGTGGGGACACATGAAGAACCTCGTGTACGAGACTCCCATTTACTCAGAAGAAGACCTCGTAGCAAGAATCGCTGTCGCCGCTGGAACTGTTCCCGAAATGCCGGGAATCTTTCGACGTGTACGTCGGTCAATGCTTCGACGCTGTCGGGCATGCATTGATGCTACCGGTCGCAACTTTCAGCACCTTCTTTAAATAAACATGCCTTCTTTAAATAAACATGTTACGCGTACTACGTCCGATTTAAGAATGCCCGCGGCAAGCGCGAGTCTAGCCCACTTCACCTTTTAGCCAATTGCAGCGGCGCCCTCTCGCGCCGAATGGTGACGTCAGCGGACATACACTTATGGACGAAAAGGGTTTGTCTTGGTGTTGCCTATCCCCCATTACAATTTGTACAGAAAGTTTTCAAACACCCTGTATATATATATATATATATATATATATATATATATATATATATATATATATATATCGGGTGGCCACAAAAAAACTTTACTTAATTGAAAGTTTAATAACTGCAACAATTCAAAACTTATGCGATTGAGATTTTGCACACATTAACAGATGCATATAATCTATAATTGCTGGAATTTTCAAATATGTAGGTTCTATAGTTTTGTTACAGTGAACAATTTAAAAGCATATGTCTAAAAATAGCATGCCTGGTGTGCATCTGACACGTACGTGCGCTAGCGTAGGCTAAACCTAATGTAGCGTAGTATGGCACGCGCGCTGGCGTAGGCTAAACCTAATGTGAATTTGCTTTCTTTTATTTTTCCGCTAAAACCCCGCCAGCATGACGTTAAGTAAAAGTGATAAAGCCATCATAGAAGCATGTGTCAAGGAAAAAGGTTGGAATGGAAATAGGATTGTCCGAGAATTCCCCGCAAAGAACTGGACTCGTCAAAGTGTTTATAAGTTAATAAGAAAGATAAAGGATACTGGATCAACAGCTAGAAAACCGGCAGCGGCAGGCCCAAAAGTGTTTCAACAGAAGAAAATAAGGCTGCCGTGAGGAACTGATTCAATCCCAGGAGAATACACCAGGAACTCATCGCTCCCAGAGACAGATTGCGTACGACCTTGGGATTTCTCGCTCCTCTGTACAAGGGATTGTAAAACGTTTGAAATTGAAGGCCTACAAGAGAATTCGAGTTTCTCGGCGTGATCAGAATGTAAGACAGCGTAGAAAGACCCGCTGTAAATCCCTATATGAACGCTACTCAGCTGAAGACGTACAAAAAGTTGTGTTTACAGACGAAAAGGATTTCACGTTGGAGGTGGCCAAAAACAGGCAAAATGACAGGGTTTATGGTTCAAGGAAAAAGGACATTCCTCCCTCCAGGCTTTATCATGAAACCTCACGATTCAGCAGAAAAGTAATGGTATCGGCGGGAATTTCATGGAAGGGGAAAACACGAATTCATTTTATTGCCACAAACGAAACTAAAGTTAACTCTGAGCGCTACATCAACCTGTTAGATAATGGGTTACTTCCTGATTGTCGTCAGCTGTATCCTGATGAGGACTACATTTTCCAGCAAGATGGGGCACCCGCCCATACAAGCCGAGCGACCCAAAATCATCTAGAGCAAGAGACCCCTAATTTCATCAAAAAGGATGAATGGCCGCCTCAGTCTCCTGACTGTAATCCGATGGACTATTCAGTATGGGATTCCCTCGTGGTGAAGGTTTACGGCAGCCAGAAAGACAAATTCACCGAAGATGAACTTAAGGAGAAAATCAGTAGAGCATGGGAGGATATCACCTTAGATGAGGTTCGAAAGTGCATCTCCTCGTGGAAGAAGCGATTGAGGGCAGTTTACCAACAGGGAGGTGGTCACATTGACCATTTGTTTAAGTAAATTTTGTTAAGTTCAAATTCATTTTCTTCGGCATGCTATTTTTAGACATATGCTTTTAAATTGTTCACTGTAACAAAACTATAGAACCTACATATTTGAAAATTCCAGCAATTATAGATTATAACCATCTGTTAATGTGTGCCAAAGCTCAATCGCATAAGTTTTGAATTGTTGCAGTTATTAAACTTTGAATTAAGTAAAGTTTTTTTGTGGCCACCCGATATATATATATATATATATATATATATATATATATATATATATATTATAATATATATATATACTTTTTTTCTTTTTTTCCACCCAGCCTAAGCTTCTTATCTGCATAAAAAATATAGCCATGAAATTTGCTCTTGGGATTGTTTCCTGTAATTCAAAACAATGCCTCGCTCGTTTTCCCACCGAATTATTTATTAGTATTTACTTCTCATCTTTGCATACAGGGTATCCCATAAGTCTGGAACCATAGGGTAAAATAAGTAATTCATGTTTTTCCGTTTATGCAAGTGCCCATGATGTCTTTGAGTAAGGAAGAACGCATCCAGGTAATTCTGCTCGTAGGAAATCGGAATCAGAGGGAGGTCGCTGAGGAATTTAACAGATTGCATCCGGACCGCGCGCCGATAACACACAGCTGTGTCGGCAAACTTATAGCAAAGTTCATGGAAACGGGATCCATAGGAGATAAACCACGCAGTGGACCTCCGAGGACATCTACCGACGATGACACAGCCGCTACCATCCTCGCTCATTTCACAAACAGTCCCCAAAAGTCTCTTCGGCGTTTTTATTGCCGTTTTTATCATTTTGCCCTATGGTTCCAGACTTACGGGATACCCTGTTACCATAGGAAATTAATGTTTTCTCGTTTTGTTTCAAGTTTATAACTGATGAACA
This sequence comes from Bathynomus jamesi, assembly GCA_023014485.1. Lineage (NCBI taxonomy): Eukaryota > Metazoa > Arthropoda > Malacostraca > Isopoda > Cirolanidae > Bathynomus > Bathynomus jamesi. The sequence goes on from JAJOZX010000525.1 coordinate 1,251,208, forward strand.
TTATGGCTTATTACACGCAACGAGAGAAAGTAAAATTTTTTATTACATGTAGCGAAACGAAAGGTAAAAACTATTGGTCTCGATTACAATCCCTGAAACTCTACTCTCTGGAAAGAATACGCGAGCGGTAAACAATAATATACATTTGGAAAAACTCGAGGTTTTTGTCCCTAACCTTAGAAATTAAATAGAAACAAGCTTGAATGAAAGAAAAGGCAGATTTTGTACTGTCCCAGCTGCAGTGGGAGAGGGCCATGAAAACGAGGATGGAAAATACCCTCAGAATACGAGGCCCAAAGCTTTTTAATGTCCTGCCAAAAGAAGTGAGGAACCTCCAGCACACTAACCTGAATAATTTCAAGAACTAATTGGACAGATTCCCGTGCAAAGTCCCTGACCAACCATGCGTGGCTGGCTACGAGGACAGGAGGAGATCGGAAAGCAATTCCCTCCTTCACCAAAGCCAGCAAATGAGGCGGGATACTGCAGAGGGGTCGACCGCAGGTCGATCCTGAACCGTCGTTTAAACCCTTATAAAGTAACATAAAGTCATAGAGTACAGTAAGTGTAGCTGGGAGAAATCAACGAGAAGCACGTGACGAATTTCACAAACTTTTTCCTGACAGACCGAAGCCAAGTTATGTAATGACTGGAAAGGCAAGTGTTTTCGGCAGACCTCGCAGTGAACGTCCTCGAAGCTAATTCCGTAGTTGGTCTTGTTAAATATAAAAATACACCTCAGCGATCATTACGAAAAATTACCCAGGAAGTAGGAAGCAGGAAACAGTCTGTGTACAGAAACAACATAGGTTTCACCCATACAAAGTTAGTATGGTTCAGGAACTGCATGGGGATGACACTGATCGCAGGGTGGAATTCTATGAGTGGATATCACAACGGATAGAAGAACTACACACGTTGCTCTCCAGTATTTTATTGTGACGAAGCATGTTTTTACCTAAACGGCACCGATAATTGCCATAATTTCCGATATTGGAGCGATGATGATCTACATTGGACTGAAGATACACGTGCTCAGATCGATGCAAGGATTATTGGGGGGGGGGGGGGGCGCTTACTTCTGTAAAAATGTAATAATGGAGTTATTTAACCTCCTTCGCAATATCTAAGGTCATATGACGGAGGGGAACCTACTGCTTTGCGTGAGATCCGAACCACGGGTCGCTACATAGTCTGGACGAAGAGGACGGTCTCCCATCCAACTACTATCCGACCCAATGTCGCTTAACTTCGTGATCAACAGGAAGTGGTGTTACGACATTGGCTAAGACGTAGTCCTACTTCTGGAACTTTGGAAGGAAATGTAAGGGTGATGCGTACTTAGTAATGTGAAAAGAGGTCTTATAAACTTATCTGGATGAAACTTTTGGTTTCAGCAAGATGGTTCACCACCCCATTACGCACGAACTGTTCGAGCATGGTTCATCTATAAGTTGCACGGGAGATGTATTAGAATGACCTCCCAGGAGTCGAAATTTACCCCCGCTGTACCTCTTCCTCTGGGAACATTTAAATTCGGTTGTTTACCAAACAAGACCACGAACTATTCAACAATTAAAAGACAACATACAACAAGAATGTAACAGCATCAGTAAAAATGTCCTGCGTAACGTTCAATGTAGCTTACGTGATCGAATTAACACGCGTCAACACCAGAATGGCATCCAGTTTGAACATTATTGTCTTCAAACAAATAAAAATAATTTGCTATGATAAGTGACTTTTGTTATACCCTGTATATCGCTTGTTTGCATTACAACGTGTCCATGCATCGTAAAAGGTCGAATTTTTTGGGAAGGAAGGAGTTGGGTGAAGTCTGAAAGGGGGTGTAAGGGAAGAATAACTAAAAATAAAATTATTTAATTGAATTAAATAAATTTCTAAGAAACATCTTATATAAATATTTTAAAAAAATGAATTCAGGGAAGTACTGAATATTGACTTTCCACGGTATTGTGTGGTATCTAACAAAAAATATAACTTTTGAAAAAGTTACATATAAACAATTCCATAGCTTGCGTGTGTGTGTGTGTATATATATATATACTGTATAGTATATATAGTTAGAAAAAAATTAAATGAATTATAGTTTTTAAAAGTCTTTATTACAGTTTTTATTACTGCTGTTATTATTTTTGGGGGGCGGAATTCATTCCCGCAAAATTTAAAAAAAAAAAATCTTAAAAATAGTTTTGCAAATATCTGAGTTTAGTTTCAGCGTTTCCATGCGTGTTTGGGTTGATTTGCGGCACGAAGCGTCATGAAATGACTGTACATGCATACTGTGCATGTATGCAAATATGATTTGGAGTTCATTTCTGCCGCATCGCTAATTCAAGAAAGAGTGCAAAACTCAAATTTGCTTTACTGCTTGCAAAATGCACGCAGGAAACGCATGTGATACCATGAATTCATTACGAATACCTTATTATCACTTGACAGAGTTCGCACGCACACGCCAAATGTCTCTCAATAGAAAAAGAGGCGAGTCGGAGACGTCTCAATATTTGACATTATCCTCATTTCCTTTCAACGACTGCTATACGATAAGACGACCAGAATGTGTGTATGCGAGCGAGTTTAAAGCATAAATCACGGAAGTAAGCCAAGAGAGATACAGTCTCGCTATCCACCATTAATTCTGGATGGCCTCCTTTCGGCTGTTAAAGCATTCGAGGGAAGTATCATTTGTCAAAGAAGGGAAATTATAAAAACTATTTAGGCATACTTCAACTCAGATTAGTATGAAAGAAATAACTAATTCAGTGGTTAAGTTGAACATTGCTTTATATTACTTGCAAAATTCTAAAAATTAGAACAGTTCAAAAATGTTCTTATTTTCAAAACTTTGAAACTATAATGTAGTAATTTGGAGCTATTGAAGAATAGGGACTCCAGCCTTCTTTAGTTAGCTTTATAAGGCTAACTAACGAAAATATTATGACCAAACCTAACCAATCGTGAAGGGCGTACAGTTAACCTAACGATTGATTAGGTTAGGTCGTGATATTTTCGTTAGTTAGCCTTATAAAGCTAACTAAAGAAGGCTGGGGTCCCTATTCTTCAATAGCTCCAGTAATTTTATTTACTTTAATGATTGAACTTCATTTAACACTAATTTGGGTTAAAAAATATTAATCATAAAATCCGAAAATTCTGCAGTTTCTTTAATGGTCATGAAGACTATTTCTGAATGAAAGAATTATTAAATATTTTATGTCGATTTACTGTAAAATTAAGAAAAGGTTAAATAAATACAGAAAATTAAAAAAAATCACGCCCTGAAACTCCATCTTTCATATCAGTATATCTGTCAGTAAGAAACATGAAGTTTCACCACATGATTTTTTTTAACCAACTGTACGTACACAAAATTACTACGAAATAATATTTATTATTCACTTTTTTCCCAGTTAAATCGGCAGGGTGCATTATCAATACTGATGAAGAGACTTACTTTTGACCTAGATGCATTTCTCTTAAATATTCCTTCCTCATAGTGATGAAACCCTAAAACTGGAAAGTGATTTTTGAACCCTTTTGCACTCTTCAAAAACTAAATTTAACATTTTTCAAAACTTAGGTCATGACCTATAAAAGACCGAGTTTCAAATTAAAAAAGGAGTATAAGTGAATTCAGTTATTTTTTCAAATTTTTTTTATACAAAATTTTGCTTGCATGAGAGAAGGCAACTCGTGGTAACGCGTTCTGAGTTAATTGATGTAAATTGTTCTTTGAACTCATACGAATCAAGGTATTTGCGTATCGATGAGGAAGTATGAATAATATAATTTATTCGTGTATTTTCTTCGAAAAGGGAAGTGATGAGGTCCTACGTGTGAAATAAACGCCAAAGTGTGAGGATTGGAGGAAATAAACAGGGTGGAAGAAACGTCTTTACCACAATTATAACACTATCCGAGAAATAATGATGAAAAAATATTTTTTTATAATTTTTATTAATCTATAAATATTATAATTATGGTTTACATTTTCAAACTATCCAAGTTTAGAACACTTCCGCATGATGACCATCGATCGTCGCTACAGTGCGTATTTGATGTTCGAACTCCATTAGAGCAACAGCAAGATGTTGTTGTAGAATGGATCCAGTTCTGCCAGATTAGTGGGTTTCTCACAATACACAAGAGTTTTAACATACCCCTACATATACAAATCCAAAGAGGTTAAGTCAGGTGATTGAGGTGGCCATGTTATCGACCAGAAAATTCCGAACAGCTCTATCTTGTTAAAAGATTACACTTCGCGTGTCAACTCCAACACCCCTAGATGTTGGAGAAAAATGTATATAACAAGTTAAGTACAGTTCCCTCCAGTCAGGGTACGATCATCAAAGAAAAATTTACCAGTTATGTAGTCGCGTGACATAACAAACCAGACATTAACTTTTGGTAAATCCCGTTCTCGTTGATATGTTTCAGCGCTGGTAAACCACCTCGATTACCCAACTTAACCCATTTGGAATTTTTATCTATAAGGGTATGTTAAAACACGTGTATCGTACAAACCCAGGCATCTGGCAGAATTCCGTCAAATAATAACACTGTACAGTACAACAGTAAAAAAAAACGGAAATGAGATCGTCATTTTTACGGCTAATTATAATTATATGCGTAGATTGTGAAAATAACACTCATTTATTTGTATCACCCGCCGATTTTATGAAAATGACCCTATTTCATTGTATCATTTTGAGAATCACTGGTTCTCTGAACGCATCTTTTACATTTTGTTCAGTCATTCATATGCTGTGGTGGTGGTGTTCGGCTCTGTGTTTCTACTTTGATTTTATGAAAAATTTCTTTCATTAATCATTTAAAACAAAATTGTCAGCCATATTTTATCATAAATCGGTGCTATAAGTGAGTATTATTGAATAACAGCTATCAAATTATGTATATTTCACCGACAACGTCTATATTGTGTGAAATTGCAAATTGATCTATCATTTTCTTATTTTACAGGTTTTTATTGATGTTATGCTACAATGCCTAGAGAGTGCAAAAAATTCGCCAGACAGTTTTTGTTATATTTGTGGGACACTTAACGTTAAAACAATATAAAAGGAAGTTGACTTCTCATGAAAAAGCTTTATGAATTATACTTCGCACGCAAAGTTGGTGATTAGGACAAGCACTGGGCGCCTCATATCTGTGTGTGAGATGTACAAGCTCGTTATCTGCATGGTTCAAAGGCACCGTCCTGGTCTGAGATTCGGTGTCCCAATGGTATGGAGAGAGCCGCTGGACCATTCAACTGATGCTATTTCTGCTTAACGAACATCACAGGTTTGAGTCTTTTATTTTCTGAATATACGTCAAATTTGGTGTTTTTAGCACATTTTAGCATATCCTGCTCTGCATAATGTATTACACAATTATGCTATCTTAAGTAGTCAACACTGTCTATTGTCTCACATTACAGGTTGCAACAGAAAGGGAAAAAGGCTATTATAGTCTACCAACTCTTCATTCTGCTATGTGTCCTGTGGAACATTCTACAGATATATCCATCCCTCGTCCTCCAGCTGAAATGCCGACCGATAACACAGACTCTGACAAATCGGAATCAGACGGCGAATTCTATGAAGCTCAAGTCGAGTTCAAGAAAGAACAACATCTCATCACGCAGCCTGAACTCAATGATGTGGTCCGTGATTTAATACTTACCAAGCAACAACGTGAACTGCTGGCCTCACGTCTACAAGAATGGAATCTGCTGGTGGAAGACGTACGAATTACAGCATTCCGAAAGCTCTTCTTGGATTTGCAGGAATATTTCACAATGAAGAACAATCTTTGTTATTGCATTGATATACATGGTCTGTTCGATGCTCTGGGTTTGTGCTATGAACTGAATCAGTGGAGATTGTTCATTGATGCATCTCTGTACAGTGTTAAGGGTGTACTGCTACACAATAGGAACACAATGCCTTCTGTTCCGATCGCTCATTCAGTCGTCTTGAGAGAAACGTATGACAATGTTGCTTTTATTCTGGACTGTATAAAATACAATGAACATGAATTGCTTATCTGCGCAGATTTGAAGGTTGTGGCTATTCTCAATGGATTGCAAACTGGCTATACGAAATACATGTGTTTCCTATGCAAGTGGGATAGCCGAGCAAGGTCTGAACACTACACACGCTCAGTATGGCCGCCGCGAGACAATTCCTCACCTGGATCTCACAATGTTATTCACGAACCACTAGTACGAAAAGAAAAGGTTATCTTGCCGCCACTTCACATAAAACTAGGGCTGATGAAACAATTTGCAAAGGCGTTGAAACAGGAAAAGCCTGCCTTCAAATATCTAAAGGAAAATTCCCAAAAATAAGTGATGCCAAGATTAAAGAAGGCATATTCGTCGGCCCTCAAATTCGCCAACTCATGCTAGACGAACACTTTGAAGCGGTGATGGATGAGGTTGAGTTGGCAGCCTGGCATGCATTCAAAAACGTGTGCAGCGGTTTACTAGGAAAGACTAAATATGACAACTATGCTGCACTTGTGGATCAACTTATCAACTCATACCAACGTCTTGGATGTAAGATGTCATTGAAAATTCATTTTTTGCATTCACATCTCTCATTCTTTCCGGAAAACGCATCTGCTGTTAGTGACGAACACGGGAAGAGATTCCACCAGGATATAGCCACAATGGAGGGCCGATACAAAGGGAAGTGGAGTCCTGCTATGCTGGCCGATTTCTGCTGGAATTTAAAGCGTGATCAACCAGAAGCATCACACAAACGCCAGCATAAATACAAATAATGAGTTGAAAACAGTATAATACGAGAGTTTTATGTTAATTTTGTGCATATATGTTGAAGTATAGCAGTAATTAAACTGTTCCATATGATAAAGCCTATCTGTTTATCAATATATTCTTATTTTTTGGTAAGATTTTAAGCAGTCATTACAAAAAACGTGACGTGATAGAAAAAAACTATTTTCAGATTTGGAATCAGCACACTCGAAATATTAAGAATGACCGAATGTTCTCCCGTTTTTTTCTGAACCGAAAATTTGTTGTACAATGTAACCAGAGGTTATTGGATCCATTCCACAAGAGCAGTTTGCAAATGCTCAAATGAAGTTTGAACAGTGAATATACACTTCAGTGACGAATGATGGTCATCTTGCAGATGTTTAAAATGTGAACAGTTTTGAAATAACATGATTTTATATATATATATATATATATATATATATATATATATATTATATATATGTGTGTGTGTGTGTGTGTGTGTGTGTGTGTGTGTGTGTGTGTGTGACTAATAATTTTTGAAGATTATTTTTCAGACACCCTGTGCTTTACTTATCTCATACTATTAAAACACAGTGATACTTTGGTAAGAGTAAACTGCTACAGTAATACAGTAATTACTGTTGCATAATGTGTGTATGTAGAGTACAATGTAAATTAATTTCACTGGAGACATTTATTAATTGTATAGCAGTAAGTACTTTAATACAGGTTCTAGTAGTATGGGTGCATTTAAGACGAGTGGAGAAAGTAGGGTAGGGGTGCCAATGCCAAGAGGGGTTGGGAAAGTACCAATGCTACGAGGGGGAAGGTGTAGGGGAGTGCCAGTTGAATGTAGAGTATAGTTAACTAACCTAAACTAACCTAACATAAAAAATAAATTAATTAATTAAATATACAAGTATATATATTTTTTTTATGCAGGAAGGAGAGGCCAAGGGCGAATGCCCACAGAAACGCCCCGCCCCCAAATAGAAGGAGAACAGAGCCAAAATCAAGGTCCGGGGTTTTCAAGATGCCTGGACACTCTGCTTTTGAAAGATTGGAGGTCATAAACAAAGGGAAAGATGGATTGAGGAAGATTGTTCCAGAGGTGACTGGTTGAGTAGATGAAAGATTGAGAATACCGATTACTCCTTGCGTTAGAAAGTTGAACAGAAAAGGAATGAGAATGTGTACAAAAAGGGCTTCCCAACCTTTATCATATGCGACCCCTAAAATCATGTTCACGCAATTCACGACCCCAAACACTGGTCGAAGTTCAACAAACTCCCCAAAAGTTACATATATATATATATTAGGCATCGACCGGTGGTTGTATCGGTATCGGTATCGGTACCGATGGACGCATGGTTAGTAGCTACCGATACCGATAGTTTTTCTAAGAATAAAAAAAAAACGGCGTTTTCCAAATAGAAACTCCCCGGCTGCTCGAGAAGTTACGTGTGTGTTCGCGATTTATCCCGACGTTTCTAGAAATTTTCATGACTCATTACCGCTCTATATAAAGCGAGGTGTGTCTGTCTCTCGTGGAGGAACAAGCGCAAGTACTTCTCTACATCGAACCTGAGGAGTCACCTTATCAACAAGCACAAGACTGAGTTTGATGAAGCCAATAAGAGTTAATGTACATTACAACTTCTGCTACTAATTCTCGGATCGCTGGGGATAGGGATCCATTCATTTTCTGGCAAGAACATTCTGCTGATTTCCCGGAGATTGCCAAAGTTGCTGAGAAGTGCATGAGCTCCCCTCTGGATCAGTTGACTCTGAACGGCTTTTCTCAACGGCTGGAGATGTTATCAATGTGAAACGAGCCAACATCACCCCAATCAACGCTGAGGAACAAATCATCCTTTCCAAAAATCTGAAGTTCCTCAATCTTGATTATTGAGTGAACTGTTATATTGAGTTACACTTTTTGAATTACAATTTTTGAATTACAGTACATGTGTCGAATTACATTCTTTGGATCCTATTTTGATAGTTTGGACAGATATCGGTATCGGTATCGGCCGATACTTTGTCCTACCTATCGGTATTGGTACCGATACTTTGGGAATACTATTGGTCGGCCCCTAAATTATAATATATATATATATATATATATATATACAGTATATATATATATATATATATATATATATATATATACCTCGTTAACCTCGTTGCGGTTCGTGCGCCGGTCTCTCTTCACATGAAGATCAAGCTGGTGGCCCCGCTCTAGGCCTGGCTTGGTGGAGGAGCGAGTTGCTCTCTTGCGCTTTCCACCGCACATAGCGAGGTACACCCGGCTCATCTGGTACCGTCCTTTGCCAGGCATCTAGTCTTCTCTTGAAGACTTCAACTTTGACCCCTATAACGTTTCTGAGGTCCTTAGGAAGCTGGTTAAAAAAGTCTTGGCCCCCTGACAACAAAGCTATTTTTCTTCAGTGTTGAGGAGGTCCCTTGTCGGGCCTTTAATTTGGGAACACTACACATTCTGCCTTTCCTACTTTCCAGCGTTGTTTGGGTGGTAATTGGGTTTAGTTTGAGGTTTGGTACCAGTTTTTCGATCGTTTTCCATATGTAGATTATGGTATACCTTTCTCTTCTTCTTTTCAAGGAGTACAGATTGAGTTATTTGCAGCCATCAATCTTGGCTGTGAAATGTCTCTGCGTTTCTTCTAGTTTATTAATTTCTTCCTTTTTATATGGGGACGTCAAAACTGAGCAGTATTCAAGTTTTGGTATGATCAGTGTTCTCAGCAGGAGAATCATTACTATCCTGTCTATCTGGAGCATAATATGCAGTCTGTTTAAGTTCCTCATTTCTACCATATCTCAAGAGCTGAAATTTCTTGGTGTTAAATGTCATAATTTGTCATATTGTTGTCTTCTGACCATGTGTATATTTTGTTCGTGTCCCTCTGCAAGGTCTCCACTTCACTTGCATCGCTGATTTTTCTGCTGATCTTTGTATCGTCCGCAAATGATGTTACTATACTGTTGCTGTTAACTCCACTGTCCATGTCTGTTAGCGATAATGAACAGGAGTGGGCCAGCACTGTACTTGTGGTACTGAGCTGCGTACTTCTGATTCTGATGATGATACACCTTGAATTTTGACGACCTGTAGTCGTTCTCTGAGGAAGTTGTAGATCCATTTTCCCACTTTGCCTGTTATTCTCATATGTTTCATTTTATGTTATTATACTATGACCGCAATTGTCGAAAGCTTTAGCAAAATCTGTGTATATGACATTATACTTTTCATTGCCTTCAAGTGCATCTAGGATATTGTTATAATGCTCTTTAAGTTGTGATAGGCATGATCTTCCCGATCGGAATCCGTGTGTGTATATATATATATATATGTGTGTGTGTGTGTGTGTGTGGTGTGTGTGTGTAAGTTCCCAACTTACAGGGGTACGAGTTACACGGATCCGTAGATACACGGATACGCCGAGAGCACGATCCTTAGTTCAACTGCCGCTCAATAGATGGCGTCACTTATCAACGCACGTGACAGCTGACAGCGTCGCTTTCGCCATTTTGATTGTTATCCCGTGGGTGCAAGTTGTGTCTCGTTACTGTACTGCTCTCATAAACAAACAATAAAGCCTCATCATGTCTTAAAACGTAAGAGTCGTGAAAATGTTCAGAGCTAGAAAAAATCCAGTGCTAGTAAGAAGAGGCGCCCTATAACTATGGAAACTAAAGTAGAAATTATTAAACGATATGAAAAAGGTGAAAAGTTTGTAGACATTGCACGTGCTTATGGAATGATGAGTCGACGATTAGAACAGTTATAAGAGATAAAGATCGAATTATGCAGCATGTAAAAAGTTCTGTGCCAATGCAGTCCACAATTATTTCCAAGAAAAGAAGCATATTAATAGAAGAAATGGAAAAATTATTGAGTGTTTGGATTGAAGACCAACATCAACGACGACTACCAATAAGCCTTATGCTCATACAAGAGAAAGCCTTGAGTCTTTTTAAAGACCTAAAAGATAAACATGGTGAGAGTGTTGCTGGTCCTACATTCAATGCGAGTCACGGATGGTTTAATAGATTTAAGGCTCGTGCTAAACTGCGTAACATCAAAGTGACTGGTGAGGCTGCCAGTGCAGACACAGTAGCAGCCACAGAGTTCCCTAAAGGCTTTGGCAGAAATTATCGAAAATGAGGATTACCTGCCACAACAGATTTTTAATGTCGATGAAACTGGATTATACTAAAAAAAAAAAATGCCAGATCGTTCTTACATAGCAAAAGAAGAAAAAACTATGCCAGGATTCAAGGTATCAAAACACAGACTGACGCTCCTACTTGGTGGAAATGCTGCTGGGGACTGCAAATTAAACCCCTGGTTTTTTTCCTGGAGGAAAATGATTTCAATGAATTGTTACAATGTCATGCAAAGGAACTGAGCAACGAAGATTTAATGGAGCTCGAAGCCCATAGAAAGGAAGACGAAGTTTCAGAGGAAGAACAGGAGGCTGAGCCACCAAAAAGATTTGTGATTAGGCAGATGGCAGAATGTTTTGATATGATCGAGAAAGGACTGGCTGGTTTAGAGGTTCAGGACACAAACACCGAAAGGTTGACGAAGGTGTCTAAAGCAGTGCATGACGCTATTGCATGCTATAAAGTGATTTATGATGAGAAGAAAAAAGCTACAGTCCAAACATCACTGGACAAGTACTTAAAGAAAACAGAGAGAAAAGATCCAATGCCATCAACATCTGCAGAATATGAGCCACAAATTATTGAATAAATATTAGTCTTCTTAATATGTACAGTATTACGTTTTTACATATGTAATGTATTGAATAAATTTTCAGTTTGGTAACATTTTGTTTCTATAAATCCTACTTTTTTAGCTTTAACTATCCATAGAAACGAACGTATATGTCACAAAATATATCGTATTTAAGCAGTGTTGCACTTACACGGTTTTCAACTTACACGGCGACCTTCGGAACGAATTAACAGTGTAAGTTGGGGACTTACTGTGTGTATATACTTCATAAGCACAACGTTTATTATGCGCAGGAAGGGCCCAGATTTCATCTGTTATATGATTTTCGCGACCCCAAGGTTGAGAAGCCCTCCTGTAGAAGGTCTGGTATTGCGTTTTCTCCTTAAAGGAGGAGGCATGCAGTTAGAGTGCTCAGAAGAGCAGCGTCCTTTATAATAACGATAGAAAAGAGAGAGTGAGGCAACATTGCGGCGAAGAGAGAGGGATTGAAGCCAGTCAGTAAGAGGTGGGGAACTAATGAAATGAAAAGCCTTTAATTCCACCTAATCAAGTACAACTATGTGGGTTGAGTACCCCCCATACGTGAGAAGCGTACTCCATACAAGGGTGGACAAGACCCCTGTACAGAGAGAGCAACTGAATGGGGGTGAAGAAACTGCGGAGCCGGTACAACTCACCTAACCTCTTAAAAGCTGTTTTGGAAAAAGAGTATATGTGATCTTTCCAGCAAAGATCACGAGAAAACGAAACACGAAGAATGTTAAGAGAAGAAGAAGGATTGAGTTGTGTATTGTTGAAGATAAGGGGATAGTCGCGTGGAAGATTGCGACGAGGAGACAGATGGAGGAACTGAGTTTCTGAGGCATTGAAAGCCACAAGGTTTTCCCTACCCCAATCAGAGATAGCAGAAAGATCAGAGGTCAGGTGTATCATAGCCCTCCTACGCGAAACATGGAGTGACTGTTGAGAGGGACGCTTTGGGAAGCGGGTGGAGAAGTGAAGAGTGGAATCATCGGCATAGGAGTCGATAGGACGGGAAGTACGACTTAATAGCTCATTAATAAGTAAAAGGCAAAGAGTGGGTGACAGGACAGAACCCTCAGGAACACCACTGTTAATAGCTTTAGGAAAAGAACAGTGGTCATCTACAACGGCAGCTATAGATCGGCCAGAAAGGAAATGAGAGATTAAGGCACAGATAGAAGGATAGGAACTGAAGGAGGGCAGTTTGGAGATTAAAGATTTGTGCCAGACTCTATCAAAAGTTTTTGATATGTCTAACGCAATAGCAGAGGTTTCACTGAAATCCCGAAACGAGGATGGCCAAGAATCAGAGAGATATGCAAGAAGATCGCCAGTCGAGCGTCCCTTGTGGAACCAATACTGACGATCTGAAAGAAGATTGTAAGAAGAAGAGGTGTTTAAGAAGCTTCCTATTGAGGATATATTGAAGAACTTTAGAAAGGCAAGAAATCAAAGCATTTGGGCGGTAGTTGGAGGGTTGAGAGTGGTCACCCTTCTTTGGAACATGGTGAAAAAAGCGAACTTGCAGAAAACTCTGCAAGCCAAACAGATAACAATAATAATGTCGGAAGCAGAATTCAGAGAACACTAAAACATTTAAATTACAACAGCTTGAAAAATACAATAATGGGAATCATCTGGAGGAGCTTCCACAGCAGAAAAGCAAACATCATGCTAAAATTATGGAAGAGCTTAGTCCTACCAATAATTGAGTATTGCTCAGTACTCACAAGCCGATTAGAAAACGAAACACTGTGAACATAGAAGCCATACAAAGGACTTTTACACATAAGATAGAGAAAACCAAAGGTGAAGACTAATGGCCTCGACTACAATCCATGAAACTCTATTCTGGAAAGAAGAGTACACGAGCGGTACACAGTAATATACATATGGAAAATACTCGAGGGTTTTATCCCTAACCTTAAAAACGAAATAGAAACACTGGAATGAGAAAAGAGACAGATTTTGTACTGTCCCAGCTGCGGTGGGACAGGAGGCCATAAAAACGAGGATGGAAAATACTCCTGGAATACGAGACCCAAAACTTTTAATAACCTGCCTGTGCAAAGTCCCTGACCAGCCATGTGTGGCTGGCGACGAGGGAAGGAGATCAGAAAGCAGTTATTTCCTCCAAATCCTGCAAATGAGGCGGGATGCTGCAGAGGGGTTGACCGCAGGTTAATCCTGAACAACCATCGTTCGAAACCTCATAAAGTATCATAAAGTAAGTAGATATACTGTGTGTGTATATATATACGACTAATGGCTTTGTCGTAGCCAGTATCGTAACACTACTTCTCGTCAATCAGCAAAGTTAAGCAATATTGGGTCTGGATAGTCTGGAAGACCGTCCTCTGCGTCCAAATAATGTAGCGACCCATAGTCTGGATCGCACGTAAAGTTGTAGGTCTCCGCCACCAACCCCGTCATATGACTTTAGATGTTTCAGTGGAAGTTAAACAACCCAATTATTACATTTTTATATAGGCCTATGACTAACAAATGCTGCACCATGAAAACTTTAGTAACCTTAGTTAACTGAGTTTCGCTTCCGCCCGAATTGTTCATTCTGGCGAAGGTCAGGCTTGCTGCACCTTAGGCCTACAGCTTAATATATATATATATATATATATATATATATATAATATATATATATATACACACTAGGCCTGTGCGATTAATCGAAAATGTCGATTCGGGTCGATTCAGTAAAAGAATCGAAACCTGACCCGACTTAAAGCTAAAAAATTTCGATTCTTCGATTCCTAACTGTAACCTGTCGAGACGATAAACTGGCACTACCCCAAAATCATGGAATGTCGAAACCGTGGAATAACAATTGAAAAAAATATATATAGACCCTATATATATATATATATACATTCAACTGCAAAGAACACGCAGTATAAATAACGTAAAGAACGACGCTTGTATAGGAGATATTCCGCGCAAGACGAGAAAGAGAAAACAACAAATGAAAAAATGAAGTACCACCTGGGAATCGAACCCGGGATCTTCCGATTGCCGGTCAGACGCGATAACCACTACACCATGGACTCCACTCTTCCAAATGCCGTAATTCCTCTACATACTCGCAGAAACCAATGCCCCAAGGGGGCACCTCCCGCTTGCCGTAACATTATATACATTCAACTGCAAAGAACACGCAGTATAAATAACGTAAAGAACGACGCTTGTATAGGAGATATTCCGCGCAAGACGAGAAAGAGAAAACAACAAATGAAAAAATGAAGTACCACCTGGGAATCGAACCCGGGATCTTCCGATTGCCGGTCAGACGCGATAACCACTACACCATGGACTCCACTTCCAAATGCCGTAATTCCTCTACATACTCGCAGAAACCAATGCCCCAAGGGGGCACCTCCCGCTTGCCGTAACATTATACATTCAACTGCAAAGAACACGCAGTGGTACTTCATTTTTTCATTTGTTGTTTTCTCTTTCTCGTCTTGCGCGGAATATCTCCTATACAAGCGTCGTTCTTTACGATATATATATATATATATATTACATTATATATAATATAATAATGTTATAAAATAGTTGGATATTTGAGAGATTACGCTTTTATAAAGATCTGAGTGTGCTCAATGCGCATGGTCAGCTTTTGATTTTGTGATGTCACAGAATCACGTGCGCGCGCTTTGCGGTGTGAGAAGTTTGGACCAGTTCTTTGGGTTCAGTTGTTTATTACGCTTTTCAGTATGTTGTTGCTGGTGCATGTATGTTGTTCTGTTGGTGCTGGTGCATGTATGTTGTTCTGTTGGTGCTGGTGCATGTATGTTGTTCTGTTGGTGCTGGTGCATGTAAACTGTAAAGTATAGGTGAGTGCAGTGCACAGTCGCAGTCGAATCAAATCGAGAATCGAAAACAAGTGGCCGAATCGAATCGAAAATAAAAATATCCGAATCGCACACCCTTAATTTACCGTTGACAGTAGACCCTATATAATGTAATTACATCTCCAGTTTGATCTTCGATCAATTAATAAATATCATTAATAAAGGAAATTAATACGCTTCGTTGGATTTTCCTTTAATTAAACCGAACAAACAAAGACATGAGAGTCTACAGAGCTTGAATTGAAGTGGACAATTACATATGCTGATTGAATTTCCAAGATTAAATGTTTATTATATTGAAGGACAAATGCACGGTATAGCCTATAAATGGTACAAGAATAATGATAAGAATTATAATAATAACAAGCGAGGGAATTTAAAGTCATTAGGATTGAAAAGGAATAACACAAGGCCCAGACGAAGGAACCTGTTACGATGGTCGTTAAATGACGGAGGCTTGTGTATGACTAAAGTGATCTTTAAAGAGGTGAGGTAAGGAGGTCAACCGGCAGTCCGGCACGCATCGATGTATGAGGCGGTCGCCATGGAAGAAGAACTCAAAAAGCTGTCTTGTAGTCAAAAACAATAAGCGCTTTGTGTAGAGAGGAAGAGAAGCAATCGAAGGAAATATTGTGTAGGAATGAAAACGAATGAGAAAGGAATCTTCAAAAATGCCTGAAAGAGTTAGTGTATGCCTATATATAGTCTCCTCCCAATTTATAGTGGCCAATTGACAATAGGCCCTACAATAATATACAGTAATTAGGTTAAATAGGTAAATTGTTTATGGGTCACCATTTGAGCTTTCGATCAAAACAAATAAATGTCAGTGATTAAGGAGATTGATAGGCTTCATAGTTTGTTTAATTAGTAAATATAAAATAATTACTTACAGTAATTAACAATGAGACAGTTTGTACTGATATGTGCAACTATTCCAATTATTGAATGCTGAGAATTAAAGGAGTAATTGCATGGCGTTCAAAAGTATAGTAATTCACTGGTATTAAGATGCAGTAATTAGGATGATAAAACACAATACGTAATAAACAGTAATAAGCCTACATGTGATATTAGGTTAACATTACATAAAAAAATGAGTCCAATACACGTTACTAAAAACTGTTTAGAGAGCCTATTCGGTTAGGCTGAGAGTTTGTATGAATGTGTAGACTGTATAAAAGTAGCCTAATATGACTGAAAAACATTATGGGCTGAGCTAGGCCTAGGTAAAGGGTTACAGACACTAAGTTTAAGTACGCACAGCTGTCGGGCGCGAGAGCCTGTAAGCAAAGATGTTTGTGCGATGGTGCTTGGAGTCGAAGATGAACTGTATTTGAAACTTCGCCCGTTAACCATTTGAAGAATGAATTCAGTTAAAGTTTTTTTAATGCAGGTGGAAGAGAGAGCCTTCATCAGCGTTTTCGAGCGGTTGTAATCTTGTACGGGTAAGCACAGAAAATACAGCCCTAAGAGTGAGAACAAAGAGGTTTCTGTTGTGTTTCAACGCAGGTGCGGAGAAACCTCCGTTATATATATATATTTTTTTTTAATTTATTTATTTATTTATTTATATTTTTAGTTTCTTTGCGAGTGACCCGTTGCCCACGTTTGAGCTTCCATCATGAAAAAGAAAAACTATAGTATTTGTCATTTACCATTAATTATTATTACTCGGACTATAGTGGATTTAATTTTCCCAGAAGAGTTCCTTATTCCATGCATGGTCTGTGTGTAACATAAAAGTTTCTCAGGGGACCATTCTGAGCTGTAAAAAATATATATATATATATATTATTGATGTATCGGATGTCAGATTTCAGACATCCGCGAATGCAGCTTGATAATATGATAGTTTAAATTCATACTTAATTTATTAATTGACTTTCGATTTTTGGTTATTTATAAATATTAGATATTCGATAATATTAGTTTGTAATTATAATTTTTTTAAATACACTTCTCTTTTTGGACGAATTTTCGCCATACAACTGTGTGTTACCAGGATGCGGGACGGAGACCCAACTCGTCTTGAATCCCACCAACCACTTTCCCCAACCACCACCCTTTGGAAAGTAGTGTGCTTATGACATTTTTATGTATTATAGCATGAACAATTAATTATACAAATACACAACAGACATTGCCAGTTACATTAACTGGACAAGTTTCAGTATTTGAACTGAATGAGGGACAAATTGTGCTTCAAAAATAGCAATTTAATAAATAGTACACATCCGCACCTAGCAGATGCGAATGCAGATGTTGAATTTTATGCGGATGCAGATGTTGATTTTTATGCGGATGCGGATGTGACATACATCACTAATATATATATATATATATATATAGAGAGAGAGAGATACCAGTCCCTGTCCCATAAGTATAGTATATAGTGTACTAGTGGTGCACGAAATAAAAAGCACGCCTGAAACAATCTAGGTTATGAGTCCCGAAAGTTATGTTATATTCGTTCGCCTCACTTGTAAGCAGTGCTGGGATTAGCGACGCTAATTTTTATTAGCGATATTGTTAGCGCCGCTAATGTTTTATTAGCGATACTGTTAGCGCCGCTAATGTTCAGAATTGTTAGCGAAACAGGTAGCGGCGCTAAGATTTTAGAGAAAGTCAATCGCTAATTTTGCAAAACCACTTGTATAAATTGAATAGAATTTATTCTTCTGTTGGTTTGTTTTCCCTATTAAAACTCGTATATACGGAAAGGAACTCGACTCTTACATAAAAACGTTTTAATTTTCGTTGACTACGAGTATAACATCAAATTTTTGTTGCTTAGCAACCAATTATATCAAGGTATGTGCTAATATATGTAATTAAATTACAAAAGGCAGAACATATATAAATTGGGGTGGTTTAAAAAAAATTAATGACGAAATTAGCGTTAGCGTTAGCGGCCCTAACTGTTGAAATGTTTAGCGTTAGCAGCACTAAGTTTTATGGTAGTTAGCGTTAACTAAGGAGTAGTACATAATGGAGGTGAGAGAGAGCGACGGTGATCGCATTATTCGAACGGATGAAACAGTGAAATATTGAAAACCCTGAAAATGCCAATAAAACGCCGGAAATTCGTCTACTGCATCATCAAACGAAACCAGGAGACCGGAAGTGTTCAGCACAGACCGAGAAGCGAACAGCCAAGGTCAGTCACGACTGTGAGACTGAAGAAGATCGTCAGAGATCTCATTCGACGAAATCCACAACGATCAGTGAAAAAAATGGCTACAAAGTTCCATGTGCCTCGCGAGTCGCTTCTAACACTTGTGACAGGAGCCATGGGACCAGTGGCGTACTAAGGGGGGTGCGAGGGGGGCGGTCCGCCCCGGATGACAGCCAGGAGGGGGTGCCATCGGGAGAGTTGAAATACCAGTACAAGTTTTCAAACCAAATGAAAAATTCGCCAAAGTAAGAAAAAAACTAAAAATGTTCAAACTATTACAACAGTTTAATTAATTTCCACTATAAAATAAATTTTTATTTTTATTGGCAATACAAAATTTACAAACGAAAAATTAAATATTTGATAAAAATTACATCGAAAGGCGAACGTCTGTTGACGTTTTAGTCATCAGTTTGTTGAGCATAGCCAGCTGGCTGCAACTGACATTCCAAGTCTTGTTCACTTGACACTGTGACTCCACATACATGAGGTATGTTTCATTAAATAATTATGATAAAGCATAAAGTGCTGGTGTTTATAACAATATCATGGTACTTATACCAGTGTCCAGTAATTTTTGACAATGTGGTGATGTTTAAGTGTTTATAAATGATAATTAATGATAATTAATAATAATAATAATGATAATTAATTGTCTCTGCTTGTCTGGGTTGATAATCTGATAACTCAATGGGTATCTGGTTGGAAAAAGTTTGAGAACCACTTGTTTGAAGCGTTTCTGTTGTAATAATTTTTTTTACTTCTTTATTTACTGGATATACTGTTAATTTTCATTTTGTCAGTGGTCTAGTTATTTGTGAGTATACTCATAGTTTTCTGCTTTTTTAGGAGTCATGTTTGCACTTAACCCCCCCCCCCCCCCCAAATAATAATAATAATAATAATAATAATCACAGACAATTTGTTCAGTTAATGTATTTCAAATCATAATAGTTCATGCTTGTTATGCATGTTCATGCTTTATACCTTTTGGTTTTAAAATTTTGCAATAAACATCCACCATGAAGCGAAATCGACCCAGTGGATTCCAACAAAGAAAAATGAAGGCAAGAGAGAGGTGGTTCAGGCAATGTCCAGATCAATTTTGAAGTATGTGACGCCTTCAACATCAAGTGCAATAGGAGAAAGTCCTGAAGATATTCAGCCTGGTGAATCTGAAGGGCAAATACAAGATGCATCTTCACAAGAGGATTCAAATGAGAGAGAGCAAGGATTGGAGGATGGCAATTCATCTTCTAAAAGCAGTGAAACTGATGAAGAGGAAGGAGACGCCAGCAGAAGTCCACACCAACAGGAGGAAGACTCTGATGAAGAAGAGGAAACGGATAGATTTTCAATTTATTCTGATGTCGCTGCTTGGCCAATCCCGGTTCCAAATGACTTGAGAGTTGATCTTATTAAAAGGGGAAGTGAACCCTTCCAAACTAGGGATGGACCTTTCAGTGCAGTTCAAAGACAAGGAGAGAAATCCAAAGGGAAGAGTCGACAACTGATCACTGCATGGTTCTATAAGGCTCTGCCAAATGGCGAGAAAGTTTTGAGAACATGGATGGTTTACTCTTCCTCAAAAGAAAGTTTGTTTTATGAAAATAAAAACCCACTCTAATAGACAGAGTTTATTTCACAACAGTTTCGACGCCCACTGTATCCACCCGAGGAGGATGCCAGTGGGCGTCGAAACTGTTGTGGAAATAAACTCTGTCTATTAGAGTGGGTTTTTATTTTCATATTTTGACCTTCACGTAGAAAAAAGTGAAGTTTTTTGCATGAAAGTTTGTTTTGTTTTTGCTGCAGACTGTTTGCTCTTGATGACAAAGGAATTGCAACATCCAGCTTTGTCACTGAGTTTCAAGCATGGTGGAAGCTAAACCTAAAGGTGTCTGACCATGAGGCTTCTGAGCAGCATCTCTCATGCCTGGAGAAATGGAAGACCTTGGGAGCAGGGTTGAAGCTTCAAAAAACCATTGATCAAGTTCATCAAGCAACAATGGACAAGGAGAGAAAGAAATGGAGGGATATTTTACATCGCCTCTTGGACGTAACCTTGTTTCTGGCTCACCAGAATCTTCCTTTTCGTGGTCACAAAGAGGACATGTCATCAGCAAACAAAGGAAACTTCATGGAATTGGTAGAGTTGCTGTCAAATTATGATCCAGTTTTGAAAGAACATTTTGTAAGGATTAAGCATTCTATTCCGTCTGGGAGGAGAGTGGCTTCGTATTTATCTCCAAAAATTCAGAATGAGTTCATTTGCCTTTTGGGGAATTACGTCAAAGAGAAAATAGTGGCTGATATCAAGAAAGCAAAGTATTTTGGGATTCTTTTTGACAGCACTCCTGATGTGTCCCACACTGACCAGGTGTGAAGTGATCAGATACGTCCATATTGAATGTGACAAAGTTGAAGTAAAGGAATCATTCTTGGGCTTCTTCCCTATTGCCGGAAAGACTGCTGCTGAGCTCACAGGGGATATCCTGAGACATCTGGAGAGAGATGGACTGGACATAAACCTGTGCCGTGGTCAAGGATATGACAACGCTGCAACTATGGCTGGGATTCATGGTGGTGTTCAGTCAAAGATCAGAGAGATTAATCCCAAGGCTTTGTTTGTGCCTTATGCAAATCATTCTCTGAACCTTTGCGGAGTGCACTCATTTGGAAGCGTTTCTTCATGTGTGACTTTTTTTTTAATCTTGGAGAGAGTCTATTCCTTCTTTTCAGTCTCAACTCATCGATGGGAAGTGTGATGGGGAATCTAGGCATGACAGTCAAAAGACTTTCCCAGACAAGATGGGTGCTCATTATGACGCTGTGAAACCAGTGAAGACAAATTTTGAAAAGCTGACCTCAACCCTTGAAGTACTGTGCGATCCCAAAGAAAATGTGGACACAAGAGGATCAGCTCAGATTTTGCTGTCTGCTGTGTGATTTCTCTTTTTGAGTTACCTTTCTTTCTGGTGTGAAGTCCTGGAAGAAATTAATCTCACACAAAAGTATTTGCAAACAGTTGGAATCAGCCTTGAAAATGCATTGTGAAGTTCCAAGCTCTAAAACTGTTTCTTGAAGATCAGCGCAATGCAATTGTGGAGAGGGCCATTCATTATGCAACTATGATACAAAGTGTGAGGAAATGAACAGTTCTATGGAGAGAAGAGGGAGAGTAAAGCTCCGAAAAAGGATGCCAGGAGAGATGGCAAAAGATGCTGGTCTCACATTGCCAGAGGAAGTAAAAAGGGCTATGTTTGAATGTCTTGATCGCTTTCATCAAGAATTGGAGATTCGTTCTAAGGCAATGGATCAAATTCTGTCAATTTTCGCTGTTATTCAGCCAAACACTTTGGTTGTTGCAACAGAAGAAGAACTTCGGAAGTATATTCCAAATATGACTCAGATTTTCGATGAATTCTCTGATGAAGATATCAGTGTGGATATCAGTGTGGAAATTGGACGACTTCGGAGGCATTTGGAAGCTGCCAAAATCAGCGTTGAAGAGGCAAAGAAATGGACAGCATTGCAGTTTCTGGAGTTTATTGTGAAATGGGATTTTTGTGAATCTTTGCCAAGCTTGTCACTGTGTTTGAGATTTTTTTTTACTGTCTGTGTGTCTATTGCTTCATGTGAAAGAAGTTTTTCCAAATTGAAATTGATAAAAATTTCTTTCGCTCGACCATGAGTCAGACAAGATTGACAAATCTGGCTTTACTTTCAATTGAACATGAATATGCAAAGAAGGTGAATTTTGATGAGGTCATTGATCAATTTGCAGAAACTAAGGCTCGAAAGCAGAGGCTGTGAATCCTCTCTATTTACCTTTGAAGAATAGGCCGAGCGTTGAGACTGGATTTCCTGTTTTTTTTTATAAAATAAAATGCAGTATTACCTGTTCACTGAATTTTTAATGTCCTGCATTTTTCTTATTTCCAATTTGCTTATGACAGTACTGTACTGTTTAAAAATCTACTTGCAAACATAATATATTTTTCGGTGTGTTTAAATTTTAAAAGGAAGGATCCGTCCCGGGTGCCAAATACTTTAGGTACGGCCCTGCATGGGACCCTCCTCTTACAAACGGAAACAGGTTTATTTCCTTAAAAAGAACCTGAACAGGTTCATCTCCTTAAAAAGAACCTGGACAGAAGTAAAGCTCTGCTTCGCCGGCTCGCGACTCAGGTTATGAACAGTGGTGTTCACAAATGAGAAAGTATTCACTGTCGCCAAAGCTATCAACCGCAACAATGAACGGTTCTTGGCTCCCTTGTATTCCACTATCTCAGACAAACCTCATTTGGTTCCTCGAACCTTAAAACAAGCGTCTGTGAAGATTTTGGCAGGAATCTCTGCTGTTGGACGAATTCTTTTCGTTGTCGTTCCTGAGGGTATGAAAATCAATGCCTGAACCTACCACGAGTTAATTCTGGAACCTGAGGTTAAGAATTTGGCCAACACAATGTTCTCTGGTCGCGATTTTTTGTTTCAGCAAGACAGTGACTCCACGCACACTGCCATCACGACACAGGAGTGGCTTCGGTGCGAAATTTCTGTATTCATCTCAAAGGAGGAATGGATCCCCTCCAGTCCTGACCTGAGTCCTGAACCCCATGGATTTTCCCTATGGGCCATCTTGGAAATCAGTGCCTGCGTCAAATCTCACACCAGTGTGGAGTCATTAAAGAGAATACCTACTTCAGGAATTGTCCAACATCCATCAAGAGACTCTGCGCGCCTCGGTGAAGGACGCTCTAAGTTGCTCCGCACTCTAATCAAGAACAAGGGTGAATATATTGGGTAATTAATAGCTGGTGTGATGTATTGTTGATGTACCTCCCTCTGTCTGTATAACTTCAAATAAATCGAACAAGTGGCTTTGTATTTTTAACTTTTTACCCATGGAACACGACATTCGGGTGACCCTGCATATAACATATATATACACAGGGCTATTGAAAATGATTCATCCGATTTCAACTGAGAATACTTCCGTACCTATCAACCATGCATCAACTGGGCATACACCACATGAAAGAGGAAATCTCCGAGTTTTACAAGATCACCGCGAGAGGGCTCAAAAGTCACGCGTGGCCTAGCCTAGCAACAAACAGTCAGTGTGAAAATGGCGTCGCACAGCAGAAGGCGTTTTGTGTGTTGCAGTTTTCGAGCTGTAAATCGGTAGTCACAGTGCAGCGTGAGTTTCGTCGACGTTACAGAACAGATCCACCGGGTGCTCAGAGCATCCGGTGGATCTGTTCTGTAACGTCGACGAAACTCACGCTGCACTGTGACTACCGATTTACAGCTCGAAAACTGCAACACGCAAAACGCCTTCTGCTGTGCGGACGCCATTTTCACACTGACTGTTTGTTGCTAGGCTAGGCCACGGCGTGACTTTGGAGCCCTCTCGCGGTGATCTTGTAAAACTCGGAGATTTCCTCTTTCATGTGGTGTATGCCCAGTTGATGCACGGTTGATAGGTACGGAAGTATTCTCAGTTGAAATCGGATGAATCAATTTGAATAGCCCTGTATATATATATATATATATATATATATATATATATATATATATATTATCAGTTAGGACCTACATATAACCGGTTTGTACGTTGATTGATGATGAGTTTGAAATTGTTCAACTTGCGGTCAACGAACGGGTGGTCACATCAGCAACCTAGAAAAAAAACGCACTCTCTGAAAGTGACGGTCGAACCAGATTAAAACTATGAAACAACAGCATCTTCGCCAACCTGCCATTCCTCATTTCTTAGGAGAAGCAGCAATTAATGCATAAGAGAATCCATGCATGCAGTATGCACGGTTCACATGAGTTAAAAAGACTTACATATAAAGTTTAAGTACAATGGTTCATATACTGTTAACATCATCAGGGTTTAAGTTCTTAAGTTACCCGTCATTTCTTTATTGTATGATTAATATTTGGTAAGTTAAAAAACTCCTCTAAAATTAAATATACTGTATATAACTTCATATATACATAATTTTCGTTTCCAAAGAAGTAGAGTAAAACACAGCAATATATATATATATATATCAATTGATAAAAAAAAATTCTTGGTAGTATACATATGAACTGCACAGACAACAATACCAGAAAGGTGATACAAGAAAAGCTGATGAGTATCGATGGTGAAATTAAGGGTCTAATTAAGGGTGTAATTAAGGGTGTAATTAAGGGTCATTCAGAGAGGAAAGAAGAAGATGCGGTAAATGTAGTAAAGGAAAACCCAAAATATTCGCATAACTTTGCGAAAGAAAAACAAGAACTCCCGCTACTATCGGGCCCTTAAAAAAAACAAAAAAAAAAACAAATAAAATCACACTCAGCTGCAGGTCCGGACAAATGGAACGCCTTGTTGATTAAAAAGTGTAAAACTGAAATAGCTACACCCCTATACTGGATAGGGAGAAGCCCTAAACACGGGGAAAATACCGAGTAGCCTGTAAAGAGCGAATATTGTCCCTATATATGAAGGAGGGGATGGATCTCAAGCAAAGAATAGGCCAGTGTCACTGACATCGCGTCTCACCATAATATTTGAAAGAATAGTTAGAGAGAAAATCTATGACATCTTGGAGACACTGGAAAGATTCAGTGAGAACCAGCACGGATTCCGATCAGAAAGATCATGCCTATCACAACTAATAACTATAACAATATCACAGACGCACTTGAAGCAGGGGTGTAGTGGCAAATTTTAAGGTGCAAGAGCTCTTAGGAAATACCGGCATGTTGGTACATAATTTTAAATTGTAGTATTATTTCCTTGTACCAGTACATCAGTTAATCAGGTTACTCCCCAAAATGAGCCAAATGTTGAATACACGAATTTTACGGCAGTACACCGGGGCGTAATAATTAACTCATCCAATTTTTGCAATTATAAATCATATTTAAGGGGAAAATTTGGCTCCCTATTTCAATAAAAATGATGCCTTTTAACTAAGTAAACCAAATTTTAAATCACAATTAGAAGCCAGTGCTTTCATCTCAGTCTGTTTGTTCCCAACTTCCAAGTATCAAATGAAAAAAAATAAATAAATAAAATTTGGAGGAATGAAGGTGCGGGAGCGGCGCTCCCGTGCGCTCCCGCAGCACTACACCCCTGCTTGAAAGCATTGAAAACTACGATGTCATAAACACAAATTCTGTTCAAGCGTTCAACAAATGTGATCATGATATAAAATGAAAAGTAAAACACAACTTCCTCAGTAGGATCACTAGGATGTGTCAATTTTAGTAAAGTCAACAATTCAAAAAGCTACTAGTGACCAAATGATGCATTTTTATGTGCTAAATCGAAATATGGCTTTAAAATCCAGATTTGACCACTCCTAGCTTCTTATATTTGAAGTTGAAATTTACGAAAAATCAGCAATTTTTGCAAGTATTTTTTTATTGTATATAACTACATTTTACATACATTCCATACAATTAAAGACATTTTGATTGTATTTCAATATTAAAACTTAGAAATATAGATAGGTTTCTTGAACTTTGCCAAGGATGCCATATATAACTACATTTTACATACATACAATTGAAGACATTTTGATTGCATTTCATTATTAAAACTTAGAAATATAGATATGTTTCTTGAACTTTGCCAAGGATGCCATGTCTGCCTTGCTCCTGGACATGAGCTCCCTACTGGCCACTGATGTACGCCTCCCTCCTCTCTTGTGAGTAAACATGTTGTGCTGCTTCAGTTGTCATCCTTACACACCTGCAGAAACTTCCATTGGTCTATCCAGAAACTCCTTGATTGCAGCAGTGGTGAGGGAGCAGGTCAGAGGAGGGTCATTCACGCCAGAGTTTCAGTCAATAAGCTCCGAGAGTTTGGTGGCATCTGGGTTGATGTCAGGAGTCTTCCTGGGTCTGACACTGCAGTCTCCTACCTGTGTGTCCTCATCTCCTTCACCTTTGATTTCCAGTAATTTAGGGTGTCAATTTTAGTAAAATCAACAATTCAAAAACTACTAATGCTCAAATGATGTCATCTAATGCTCAAATGATGTCATATTATCTAGCAAACTTAGAAATATCTTTAGTGTTGTTTAAAAAAGCCATTTACCTACTTATATTTGACCAGGACGAAGGAGGACGAAGACTTCATACCAGACTCAGTCTGGTATGAAGTTTTCGTCCTTCTCTCTCCTCCCTGCCTCCTCCACTCATGCATTCACAATCAAAACTCCAGCATTTGTGACTATGTGAAACTTAGAAACCATACTGCCACCAAAAATAACCAAAGTTGACCACACATATCAATGGCACATTGATATACGATGCTAGTCATATTTAGGTTATATTTCAAACCTTTATGGTCAAATATAAGTAGGTAAATGGCTTTTTTAAACACTAAAGATATTTCTAAGTTTGCTAGATATGACATCAGTAGTATAGCCGCAAAAGGGGAGAGTGCAAGAATGTTGCAAGTGATTATGTAATGTTGCAAAGGGGGGTGGGGGTTGCTGCAAAAAAATAAAAAATAATAAAAGAAAAAAAATTCCCCCAAAGGGGGGATGCTGCAGGTGCAACAAGGAAAACTTGGAGGCGGCGTTATCCCCCAAGAGAAAGGAGAGAAAGGAGGAGAGAAAGGAGGAGAGGTGTTCACCTGGCAGGAGCCAAGTGCATATTAAGACTTCAGCCGAGTAGACGTTGTTTTATAGGCTCCTAATCAGCCAGTTGGCTTAGAAGGCGTAAATGGCTTGAGTTGCCAGATAGCGCCATGTATTCATTTAATTCTAATCGAAGACTGAGTTGCCAGATACCACTTTTTAGCGATACCATTGTATACATTATTATAGACTCCTAATCAGCCAGTTGGCTTAGAAGGCGTAAATGTTGCCAGATACCACTTTTTAGCGATACCATTGTATATACAGTACTATTATAGACTCCTAATCAGCCAGTTGGCTTAGAAGGCTTAAATGGCTTGAGTTGCCAGATACCACTTTTTAGCGATACCATTGTATACATTATTATATTTCTTAAAAGAATACCGGTAGTAGGTTTAGAAGGCGTAACATGATATAATTAAGTAAAACAACATTGCATCATTCTGTTTATTATAATATATAGAAAATAAATATACATTTCAATTGAGGAATATGCATATAATCATAACAGTACAGGAAATATATACACACAATTATGGAGATATATATAAATAAATATACATTTCAAATAGAAATAAATATACATTTCAATAATAATAGAAATATGCATATACAGTACGGAGAAATTTGCATCATTCTGTTTATTAATATATAGAAAATATGCATATAACAGTACAGGAAATATTACACACAATTATGGAGATATATATAAATAAAATATACATTTCAAATAGAATAAATATACATTTCAATAATAATAGAAATATGCATATAATCGTACAGGAGAAATATCAGCAAAATATATATAATACATTTCACTTTTTTTTCAAAATACTAAACTCGGTCTTAATCGAGTTTACAATTACATCATATTGCTCTGCATTACGCAGTATATGCGGCTTAATATATTTCACCGCTTAAAGTATAGGGAAACCTGTATTCGATATGAAGGGCTTTCATATCGCTCAGTACTATTTTTGTTCCCACTTTACAACCGGTTGGTAAGTCATCTTTAAATACGTCTAGAATACAATCAAAAGCACGCACAAAGAGTTCATCGTTAGCTACATTATTAAACACAAGTTTATAAGCACGCTTTTCCAATCGAGGCTTATTTCTACCGACTCGAGCTTTTCAATCGTGAACTCACTCAACATAGCGGCAACTGAAATAATCTCTAAATCGTTACGACAACTGCGCGTTATATAAAGAAATAGTTCTTCAGGGTGAACGGTGTAGGTGAGCTCAGCCTTGTACCGATCAATTGCTTTGTACCAAAGTTCATGTATTTCAAAGAGTCTAAACTTTTTAAATAAACGTCCAGCACTATACATTCTCACCAGCCCTACACTCGGTAAACCCATCGAGCAGAGCGGTGTAGGCGTATTCAAGTACTGTATCAAAATAAAGCATGTCCGTAACACGCGCGTCTAATATAGGTTTCAGCTTGCGGAATCCGACGATTTCAAACATTCTGTCGAGGATGAAACGGTTTCGCGTAGGAACAAGAGCGTTATTATCAGAAGCATTCTTCCACATCAGCCGTATATCAATGCACGGCCGATCGTTATTTATACACAACGTACATACAACGGCGTATGAGGGTGCGTCACTAATCTGCTCTCTTCTTGTACCTACGTTAGCAGGTATTTTATAACGATCTTCACTCCACTTCTCAACTATCACGAAGATTCTATTCATCTCCTCGACACTTAAATAAACCCGTTTGTTTGTTTGTCTACATTCCGTTTCCAGTACATAGCTAATGGTACCGGAATTACGCCTGAACACGCGCAACGATTTCGTCACGGACACATCGTACGAGGCGTTGAGAATGCTGCTCAAAGGAAGTTCCATCGTATTCGAGGAGCGCACGTCCACTCGGTTCAAGCTCTGAGATAACTATGAGCCGTGTGAGGCACGCAGGTAGGCAGGAATGGTTCGACGGGCGGCTGACTCGATGATACGTGAATGGGCTTGTTCGTATGACCGCGAGTCGAATTGTTGTACATATTTCGGTACAAGAATTAATTTCATCACTACCAGCCTACGCACCAGACATTTTACCTCAGGATAAGAACTAGGAACATTTTATGTTTTACTAAACATCTTCACACTCCGGCGCACTATTTGAGAGGAACATATGCTCATATTTTTCCTTTCTGCCCATCAAACGATACTCGTCTCTAAAGTCTGTTAAAAACTCACGCAGGGCACTAGCCACAACCTCACTACGAACCTCATCATGATATACGTTAATATAGTGATAAAAATACTTAAGATTGTCCATGATCACGAGATTCACATTTTCAGTCGTAGGGTATGAGTAATCGACATGGTGTAGCATGACGTAATACCGCTTGTCACACCACCCATCCGCAAGACTCATTATCCATACCTGCTGCTTCTCTTCTGCACGCGTTGTTTCTTTTACTTCACGGTGTATGTGAGACTTTATAAAGTTTAGCTCTGCAGTATACTTCAGCACATCGTCTGTGCAACGAAAGCCTTCAACGGTCTCACCAGAACATCCGTAGAGTATTTGTACATCTTGGAACTTCGCACAATCCAATGTGTTTTTAAAAGAGGTATAGGAGGGAGGAATAGGAAGTTTTTCGGTATCCACCACATCCTGACACTTTGCTGAATACCATTTCATAAACGTTGTACAAGCAATATTAAAGGTAGCCATTTGAATACACGTCAGATCTGAATACACGTCTGATCTCTCGGGCTTACTGCAGTCGACTGACCACGCAGGGACTCCCAGATAGTAGCATGACTCACGGTCTTACAGTGGGCGGAGCTTAGAACTTTCACCTGTGCACACACACACACACACACACACACAAAGGAGAAAGTGAAACGCTAATTGAAACATGATTTATTTAATAAACGAGATATTCAAGTATATATATATTTACAAATACGTGTAATAAATCAATAGATACGATTATATACAAGACAAATACGTGTCAGTTAACAATAGAAGCATCATTCGTTTTGGTATCCAAAGGGTACGGTATCATAGGTACCAGGTAACTGGTAACGTTTCCTATAGGTGTTACGGCACACCTTCGTACCCCTAAGTTCCTTCACGCCCCCCAGCTTCTGCGCCCGAAAATTGTGGGTGCCTACAATTAGTTGGGGAGGTTGTTCGCCCTCATCATCGTCCAAACATACTAGATCCTTCAACGCAAAGTTAACAACCTGCCGATTCGCATGGTTGAGCGTAATACCCTTTGCCTTCACGATATATTTCATTTCCTCCCCCACCCTGACCCGTACCCCATAAGTCTTAGGTCCTGTTGAGACAAAAGAGTCGGCGTATGCGTTGTCCCCATACTCATCCTTGATCTCATCAGTGAGCTCGCCGAGGAACTCCCCAATAGCGGGCATGTATTCACCCTCCCTCTCTGTGAATATCACGCTATCTGTATCGGCATACAATACTCTCCGCCCAAGAGAATGCAATAGACCCCAAAGTTTTATACGGGCGTAGGCTGTTGTGAAGCTGGCCACAGGTATGTTTGTAACCCTTGAGGTATCTGTGGCAAATTCAGTGTTGTTGTACTTTATTACGTAAGTATTACCTACATTCACGATCTCCATGACCTCTTTATCGGGGGCATTGGCATAATCCCAGACATCGCTATAACTTTGTGCCAAATGAATGCTCCCTCTGCCGGTATTCTGCGCAAATTTTCCCCATAGACTGTTTAGACA
The DNA here is from genome assembly GCA_023014485.1 of Bathynomus jamesi. NCBI lineage: Eukaryota > Metazoa > Arthropoda > Malacostraca > Isopoda > Cirolanidae > Bathynomus > Bathynomus jamesi. The sequence continues at coordinate 1,282,220 of JAJOZX010000525.1, forward strand.
CAACTTTGCACTAAAGCGCTTGCCAGGATTCTTTACAATTTGGACACGATCAAGTTGTATACCTTCGCGGTCGCGGTAACGTTGAATATAGGCAGACTTTTCATCTTCGGTATCAACTCCTCGCGGATACCCTGATGCCTCAACCTTATCCTTCAAAAAGGTGTTTATATATGGTGTGAAAAGGTTGGGTAGCTTCTGAAACCTCCACACCTCATGTATCTTCAGTATTCTATAACCATGGCGTACGGCTAGGGCCAACTCAGGACTTGTATATACGCCTCTGATCTTACGCTGGTGGGGTATATGGTTACATTCGCCGTTATCCTCTTCCGCGCACTTCACGCACAGGGGAAACATGAGCTTGTCGTCGATAACGACAGGTAAGATCGGCATCCATAAATTGCGTGGGGGGAGTACGTCTACGAAAGAGAGCCCAAAGTAACGATCATTCAAATTTTTTGAAAATTCATTGATGGAGGGTAGGCTAGGTCCCACCAGTTTCTCAGGAGCGCCCACGGGGTACGGATTGCTCTTCATCACGTATGGGTATAAAGAACAGAAATCGTAGTAATGGAGCTTCACCCTCCGTAGGTGGAAAGTATAGTCTGAAAGGATTTGTACGTCCTCCAAACAAGCTATCACCACATTTGAGAGGATCCAGCACCATTGAACGCTTGATCGTTTTTATTTCCTCACGGTACACCTCGTCTGTCTCCATCCGTGCATCATATTCATGCTCCCACAAGACTTTGTGAGTGAACTGTGATCCTATAAGTTGATCGCGGGTGCGGGTCGATGCAAGACAGTCGGCAGGAGACCTACCGTGGATATCTCCGGTGATTCCGCACTCAGGACGGGGGCATCCATGCCACCAGCAACCGTTAAAGGAGTACACAGTCTTCACACCAGTGACACGGTTTTCACTTAACCCATCAACCCAAAAAACACGTCCATTAATCTTAATGGGTACTTCACCCGTGTTGCGGGCGTGCTTTATGTATACACCTGTCTGTTGCTGTAGGTGTATGAGCCAGTAAATAGCCTTGTGCCCGTAACTGGGGGTTGTTTCGGTGAATAATGGCTAAGGTGTCTTTAGGCATGAAGTTATTCTTGAACACCGTAAAACATAATGATGCGATGGTGGTTGCGACTTGCAGTGGATCGCATTTGAAACGGGCTATGTACATCCTTCTAAAGGCCTGGAAACATACTCTAAGCACGCGCACATCATTCACGCAATAACGCTCACATTCATCAGCTATATTATAAGGGTTACTTTCATTAAAACTGTCGTAGTATCGATCAAAGTCTTCACGTTCATCCATACAGTCAAAATAATGTTTGGGGGGTGGTGGGCCTACGTAGTTTAAAGTCTCGCTGGTGAGGAAAGTGTAAGGGAAGTATCCTTTGGAAACTTCAGCTGCTACTCCCATCACCTTGGGTAGCTTTGCTAATTTACAAGGTGTGAATAATAAAGTATCTTTAAATTGTACATTGCCTCTTATCTGCATCTGTATTAATTTGTTGCCTCTTTTCAATGGATCACCTGTAAATATCTCAGAGGATTCGTGTTCAAGCAACTCCTTATAAAGGAACTGCGTGTCAAACTTTGCCCCGTTATGGGCGAGAATATACACAGTCATTTTTTTGAACTTGTCGGCTAACTTGACAATATAGGACACAAATAGTTTCACAGGACTATCGCGGACATTCGTTTTAAAAACGTTTGTCCGTTTACCACATTTGGGGCACTCGTCACATTCGATACCCATACACTCATCACAGATGGTCTGGCTCACAAGTAAATGTGGAATTACCTCTTTGGTTTCAGCGTTCGTATATGTTTCTATATCGTAGTATACAGTTATACAAGGGTTATTTTTAGGCTTAGCATCTTTCATATAACATACATGCTTTACTCCATCCGCCTTATATTCCTCCTGGCATGTAGGACAGTGAATTACGTCACACTTGTGCTTAAATTTCCCCAATTATCCATTGTGTGAAACATACCACATTCACAGATTCTCATTTTCCTGCACGTGCCAATTGATTTATGGAAATCAAAACAGCTATTATTGAAAAATGTGCGTCTACACACATCACAGTCTCTCTTCTCAGCTTCAACTACACGGCTTTCACATTTGGTGCTTTTACACTGCTCACATACCATGTGACATTCTTTACAATGTCTCACTATATCATCCGCAAACTCGAGGCACAGGACCCCTTACACAAATCATGATGTCTCCCATATTTTCGACTTTTGTCATAACTCGCGTAAAGCCACCTTATATTACGGATGGGGAGATACGTTGTCCCTGACAATCCTAAAATAAGTAGGGGTCTTGTACGATCTCTCACACAGCTTTTAAAAACATACACAGTCCTACGACGATCATCCAACCCAAACACAACTATGCGGACATTCATTTCCTGTTCTACCCTTCTCAGCTCTTCAGGACCCATATTACAGTCAAATTCAAGTTCACAGTCTACAGCTAGTTTACGGGCACGCTCCACGACCGTAGGCAACCAAATTTTTTGAGTTCCGTGTATTTTGTACAGTAAACATACGTGCTAAGAGTACTGCTATAAAGCCGCAACCACGATCGACGTTTATATGCTTTCGGTAAATAGTCGGAGAATTGAAGTTAAGAGTATACGGTATGGCACTATGACCCGCAACACGGAATACACGGTCAATATTTACCGTGAAGTTGTCCATATTGAAGGCTATACTACTTTGGGCGGCTTGCATTATACGTCCTAATATATATTCTACATCTTCAGCCGCCAAACGTCTAAATGGCACTATCACCCAATAATCGTCTACATCACCGTCATCTGACCCGAATCCAAAGGACAGACTCGTCCTGACTTCACGCTCGTCGCGATTCTGAAGAGCAAACTCTATAATATGCTGTACAACCCGGCGTAGCCCGCGCTCAATTCCATTGCTATACATGGCTCTAGGGTCGACCCTGACTCTATACCGATTTCTAGTCAAGGCTGGGGTGGGGGCTGCGGATCGCACCAATCGAACGTTATTTCATCCTCAACAGAACGGGGGGCGGCGGATGAATTAGGGGATATATTAGCGGAAGGTGCTGCTGGGGGCTGTTGCGTAGGAGGTTGAGGTTGGGGCTCTATTATTGTAGACTTAACAGAACGGGGGGCGGCGGATGAATAAGGGGATATATTAGCGGGAGGTGCTGCTGGGGGGGCTTGTTGCGTAAGAGGTTGAGGGTTGGGGATCTATTACCGCTGCAACAGGCGCGTATTTCGGGCGCTTTATACCTGACGTGGGGTTCTCATACCTCCGCTTTGGACGTGCTACCGGTATCGCTGGTGAGGGTTCGTTGGCAGGGGAGGAGATCACAACTACACTGTCGTCGAGGTCATCCGTAATGTCAATGATGGGATGCTCTACCTCATCGTCATTCACGGTTCTGTGGGAGAAGAAATATAAGGAACAGCACTCAAAATTTGTAATATTTTGTAAATGACCCACTTAGGAGTGTGACGTGTTAGAAATGGACTCTGTAGAAAAATTCAGATTCACGAGCCCATCCACATGTATTATATCTGGACCTACAGGATGTGGTAAAACTGTGTTTATGCTTAAAATCATTAAAGAAAAGGGAGAGATGTTCTCGAAATTTGTGCATAAAGTTATATGGTGCTATTCGACGTATCAATCAGTGTTCAACGAGTACCAAGATGATATTTTGTTCCACAAAGGCGTATATGACGTTAATTCGTTAAAGGGAAATGAACATACAATCATTGTAATTGACGATCTCATGTTGGAGATGGATAAAACGTTTGCCGAGACATTTACAGTATTCTCCCACCATCTTAACATAAGCGTGTTCTTCATCAATCAGAATCTATTTTTCAAAAATAGATACATGCGCGATGTGTCGTTAAATACGCAATATCTAGTCTTATTCGCGCAACGTAGAGATGTATCACAAATTGGGGTATTAGCCAATCAAATGTTCCCGAATCAGCGTAAGGAGTTTTTGGAAGTTTATAAAGAAGCTACAAGCACGCGTTACGGATATTTGCTTTGCGACCTTCATCCGCGAAACACGTTTAGAGTGCTTCTGCGAACGAATATATTTCCAAACGAGCCTGAAACGGTGTATATTCCAGAATGACAAAGAGACTAAAGAAATACCGTGAATTAATAAAAATCTATCATCGACTGCCCCGGGCAATGCAGCAGATGTTTATTAAAAATATCGATGCCGACTTTTTAAAATGCATCTGTGAAATCTGTCTTAACGTTATAAATTGCAATGTATCAATGAAAACCCATCAGAAGGCTCGCCTACGCCGCTACAAGAACATAATACGTGCACTCGCTCGTAAAAGTCAAACTGTAGCGAAGAAAAAACGAATTATTGTACAAACAGGAGGGTCATTTCTCCCCATCTTATTTTCAGTTTTGGGTCCTTTACTGACTAGATTAATATAATGAAGAAAGTGGTAGTGATTCCCCACGAGGTGTACGCTTCACTGCAAAGGAATCCAGACACGTAGATCCCCGTAAAAGCAGACTTAAAAGAATGGAAAGCGAATTGTTAGCCCTATTAAACAGTGAAAAAACACCTGATGAGAAAAGAATCTTATACCAAGAAGCTCTGCAGAAATTTCTTCACGAGTACGAAAATTATAAGAGCCCTACAGAGATTCCTGTGGTTATTAGGCACAGCACGGGGGACGATGGACATGGCGACATAGGATCTGAGCCCGACGATACAGCTGACCAACCAAAAAGATTAGCCACACAACATATCGAACATGTATTAAAAAATACCCTCCCACTTACATTGAGGAGTAAAGGCTTAAGTCTTTATAATCTATTGAATGAGGATCCCGCCATACAATGGACCGATACAGGGGAGATCATTGTGGAAGGATCAAAGGTACAGGGATCGAATATCGTAGACATTGTCCATGATCTGGTGAGAAAGTGGGATAGGCCATCACCATCAGGATGGAAGCATATTAAAGCAAGACTACAACAAATAAATGTCCCTAAAACGTTGATAGGAAATCTGAACAGGTTAAAAGACTTGGAACATGCAACGCCTGTGACACAATTGAAGGCGCCGTCACCCCCGGCGGTAACACCTTTGAAGAGGAGCAAGAAGAGGTTAAACCAACCCTACCCACGTGCCTCTAAAATACGCAAATGGCTAACGTATTAACTAAACGCTATTATGACATTTCTACCCCATCCTCTTACGGCGGCGTAGATAGACTGTACAGAAGTGTTTACGGAGTAGGAAAAAAAGATGTTGAAAGATTTTTGAGGGAGCAGGACGCTTATACGCTTCATAAGCCTGTGAGAAAAAGGTTTAAAACAGCCAAGACAACGGCTTCCTCGATTGATTCTATTTGGCAAGCAGATTTAACAGACATGCAAAGATATTCTGTGTATAACGATGGTTACCGCTACATTCTATTCATAATAGACGTATTCTCTAGATATCTGTGGCTAGTTCCTCTGAAAAATAAATCACCTGAAACAGTTGCTAAAGCCACCAAAACGCTAATGTTAAAAGAAAACAGGGTTCCTGGCTATTTTTGTACGGATATGGGGAAGGAATTTATAGGCAGAACATGTTTAATATCAGCTATTACACAACCAATTCTATACATAAGGCTTCTTTAGCTGAAAGAGTTCAGCGCACCATAAAGGAACGCATGCACCGTTATTTTACACATAAAAACACATACAGATTTCTAGACATTCTGGAATCATTGGCGTCATCCTACAACCGCTCACACCATCGCACGATTGGGACAACACCTAACGAAGTTTTAGAAAGAGGTACGCTCCCGAGGAGATGGATCACCACCACCACCACCACCACACTCTGCGCGTTTCAAAATCAATGATTATGTAAGGCTGTCGCGTTCGGGGAAAAATTCGCAAAGGGTTTTGAGCAAGGATGGACACGCGAGATTTTTAAAGTTAGGGCTATGAGACCTAAAGGTGAGATAATGATGTATTACATTGAAGATTTGAATGGAGAAGAAATCTCAGGAGGCTTTTACCGCGAGGAATTGCAGAAAGTTGCGTTTAATTTAGGAAAAAATGTGTTTAAAATTGAGAAAATTTTAGGAAGCAAAGGTTCAGGAAAGAGAAAAATGTACCTGGTGAAATGGCTAGGGTACCCAGAAAGCTTCAACACCTATATAAAAGCTAATGCTAACAAACACTAGCCAACTTTGTAACAGAGCTCCACGCACATTGAATTGGGTCGTGATTCGTATGAGGTGGGGATATGCGAAATTCAGCTGGACACCGTCTTTTTAAATATTGAACATAAAGAAACCGTTTTTACGATTCTTAGAGACATTGACGAGTGTGAAAAAGCTGGGGTAGCTATGGATGAAACTATGCGTATCGCTCGGACTAAGATTGCACGGTATTACAGTACAGAAGTAAGACTAGGACCGGGTCAATATGGTTCGGCCGAGGATGTTGTGAGAGGCTTAAACGTAAGTTTAAGAAACTCAAACCTTACGAATGATTTAGTATACGAAATCGTAAACAACCCTGCACATACACTAATCCTAAAATCAAAGACTAACAGACGTATTAAAGACCATAGAAAGTTCCAAATTCTAGCCAATGGCCGATATAGCGCAGCCTTCCAAAGAGACACATTTCACGAGACACAGCATGACTTGTCCAGATTAATGTATCAATTGAAGATGGAGAAATTGGCTGAAAGGTCCCCAGACATGTGCTATATTTACAGTAATATAGTGGAGCACCAGTTTGTTGGGGATACCCAGGCACGCCTGCTGCGCATTGCTCACATCCCCAACCATAGAGGAAGGAGTTTGAGTATTACATATGACAGACCCCATTATGTGAATGTCGCAACTAATTTAATAACCAATATCTCAATATATATAAGAACGATTGAGGGTGAAAACTTCCCATTCGGTAACGGGAGCTTAACAGTGAAGCTACACTTTCGACGCACTGAGTTATAATGGATAGAAAGCCTTTCACCGTCTATCGAGGGGTGCGATACCAGCGCGGTAGTGGACTTGGGTCCATTTTTTCATCCATACTACGTACGGCTGTTCCTTTGCTGAAGAGGGGTGCCAGATACCTTGGAAGGAAAGCGCTACAATCAGGTATTAACACTGCAGAAGACATATTGGCCGGGGCTAAACCTAAAGAGGCTCTAAAAAAACATTTAAAGCGTACACGGGACGAAATCATCAAAGATGCAAAGAGAAAAATGCGTGGTGGCGGGAAGAAGCGGGCTGCCCGGAAGAAGAAGAAGGGGTCACGTGGTATTAAACGTAAAAGACTATAAAAAAGAAGTGAATGAAACCTATGGTTGACCACTTTTTTGACTGATATAAGCTAAGGACATTGATCTCATGAATCATAGTTTGTTTACCACTTGTCGAGAGAGGAGTCACTATTTCGCCATGGCACGCTTCATCCACCCATGTAGTTCACAATGCTGTAAATCGGAGCTGTCCCTTTTTGAGCTACCTCCAACCCAAGTTTCTATTGAGCACAGTGACTTTATTACAATTAACCCTTTAAACACAATTAGTTCCCCGAGTGCACCTATAGAATTCGTGATACCCAGCTCAGGTCCTTACTTTTTTGATCCAAGCTGTGTGCACATGTACGCTAAGCTACGTATAGCCCATTCTGATGGAACGGTCTGCGATGACAAATATGCTGTATACCCTGAAACAAACTTTCTGCACTCCATATTCAACCAGTGTGACGTATATTTAAATCAGACCAATATCGGCAGGCACGGGGTACTATCATCTACGAGCCTATCTGGAAAATGTCCTCAACTTTTCCAAAGAAGCGAAGGCTACCTTTTTAAGTGCCGAGGGATATTATCAAACTAAAGATGAAAATAGTATAAAGGACAAATTTAAAAATTCTAAAAAGAAAATATACGAGTGTTTTGGACGGTTGCACACAGATTTCACTTTCCAGGAGAAGTTGCTTGTGAACGGGGTGGATATGAAAATAAAGCTCACCCGCACGAGTCCTGAGATCTGCTTAAATCTGGATGCGGATCAAGAAGAGGGTGCAAAGCCCGTTGTGGTTCACATTATGGACACATACCTCCGCGTACGGCGAGTGAAATTAAGTTCACCAAAACAACTAGAAATTGAGAAAAATTTACTAAACGCTACAGTGAAATATCCTATTAACAGAGTGCAGATCAAACTATATACGGTTCCTGCAGGGTTGGCATCGAAGCAGATAGAAAACATTGCCCTGGGAAATCTTCCTAAAAGGATATTAATCGGCATGCAGGACCACGCTTCGGTGAATGGAAAATATAAAAAGAGTGCCTTTAAATTCGAGAATTTCGGACTTAAAAATATAACTCTATACGTTAATGGCACTGCTTTGGGTGGAACAATGGGTACGGACTATTCATCAGACGCTGTGTTACCTCTTTGTGCCAGAGCCTATAGTAATCTGACCCATATTGCAGGTGATTGTGATGAGCTTGGTAATGGGGTAACGCAGGAAGAATTCATTGATCAATTTAACCTTTACCGTTTGACATTACACCTGACTTATCTGCTAGCGTAAATACCCATTTAACCCCACAGCAGAGCGGAAACATCTCAGTGCGGCTGGAATTCGCCAAGCCTATAGACGCTCCTATTAGTGTACTAGTATATCTCGAATCGCAAGCCCTAATAGAAGTAGATAGATTTAGGAGCGTTATCACTGACTTTTAAAATGGATGCTAATACACTTCAGAAAGTAATGGAGCGAGTCACACGTTCCAAATTTATCGGCGTGTTTGCGAAGAATGAAACATTGAGTTTGCCAAGTACGCGAGAATGCGGTAGTCTTATTGTGAACACAGATGTCATCGGTAATGAAGGGATTCACTGGATCGCTGTCTATTTTAAAAATAGACAGCGCCTGTACTATTTTGATTCACTCGGTACTCAACCCTGGAGTGACCCTATTATTGTAAAATTTCTCGCTCAGTTACATATTCCGAAGTTGTATGGAACCCATTTCGCATGCAAGGATATTTTACTAATGTTTGCGGAATGTACTGCGTCTCATTTCTCATGCATATGTCAAATGATAAAGAATTTATAAATTTTTTAAATTTATTTGACCCGTGTCACACTCGCCGAAACGATGAAATGGTATGCAGACAGATAAAAACCGTTTTCCAATTGTACGTACTCGTTGTATATTATAATGTTTTTGTTCGTATATTTGTAACGATATATTCTGTAGTTGTTTATTGTACTGATTTCTTTCATTTAATAAATTTATGAAAATATATTGTCTTCTTATCCCAAAAAGATCGAAAAACACTTACATTATTTCGGTGTGACATTGTTGACTGATCAGTATATCCTCCGTATTCCGAGATTCTTCAAAAGATTGTATAACACGTGTCAAATCCTCATCGGACCTTAAAGGAATAATGTTCATTCTTTTAAAACATATACAGAGTATACAGACAGATCCCCATTATGTGAAGATATCTTTGGTTCGAGGAATAACATTGATGCCATAAAAAATTTCGATTTTAGCATAATGGGGATAACCAAATAACATTGATTGACATAAAAAATTTTTGGCGAGTATCTATTTGACGAGATACTACAACTCTCCATATATTATAAAAACGAATTATAGACACTTACATTTCTATGGTAGTCCCTGCGTCGGATGTAAGGAGCGTCACTGCAAATATCTTCAACGGTTTGCGTTGGAAATAATTCGCCACGGTCAATCGCATTGAAAAGACTAATTGCGGTTAATGCTGCAGTATCACTTTCTTCATACAATTCCGGGGAGACGTACAGGTCCATGGTGGAGGATGTGTGACATTGCTGACTGTTCAGTATATCCCCGTATTCCGAGATTCTTCAAAAGATTGTATAACACGTGTCAAATCCTCATCGGACCTTAAAGGAATAATGTTCATTCTTTTAAAACATATACAGAGTATACAGACAGATCCCCATTATGTGAAGATATCTTTGGTTCGAGGAATAACATTGATTGCCATAAAAAATTTCGATTTTAGCATAATGGGGTAACAAATAACATTGATTGACATAAAAAATTTTTGGCGAGTATCTATTTGACGAGATACTACAACCTCCATATATATATATAAAATCGAATTATAGACACTTACATTTCTATGGTAGTCCCTTGCGTCGGATTGTAAGGAGCGTCACTGCAAATATCTTCTACGGTTTGCGTTGGAAAATAATTCATCACGGTCAATCGCGTTAAAAAGACTAATTGTCGTTAATGCTGCAGCGTCACTTTCTTCATACAAGTCTGGGGAGACGTACAGGTCCATGGTGGAGGGAATGATTATTCACTGACGCGAAAATAGCTACTGTTACTCCCAACTGAAAAATATCCCCTTTTATATGCACAATCGCCAAGCTCCGCCCCAAAAGACCAGATGTTCGTAGTGATTGGCTGCCGATGTAGCTGGGTGGAGCTATGACGTGTACCAATCCGCTATAACGGGACCGGACGAGTAACATATATATAAAATCGTGTTTCTTGAATTATAGGCACTTACATTTCTATGGTAGTCCCTTATATTATATTTTTACTTACAAGTTATAGTATTGTTTTCACAAATTCTTGTGTTAACATAATTGTTAACTTATTTTATAATAAAGAAATATAGCCTAATTATATTTTTAAAAAGCATTCGTTTCCACATTAAACTGTGGGTCTAAGGTGGCGTGGCATAAATAAACACTAAATAAATTAAATGTATAATATGAAAAAAAATAATTATATATAATATATATATATTTACATATACCTATCATAAGCTGTTTAAAAGACTGTATATATATATTATAGTAAACTTATGTCGAAATAAACTAGTTACCATAAAATTAATTATTTTCTATTATTAGTTTCTATGGTTGAATTATGTGTGGCTAACTACGTTATTTGTTCGAAAAGTTTAACTAAGTTTAATGAAGTTCAAGTTAATGTTATATTTGTTCTAATCGTTAAACACTATATACATCTATTGTAAAACCCTATATACATCTATACATCTATAGTGAAACACTATATATATATATAGCTATTTTTGTACGGATATGGGGAAGGAATTTATAGGCCGTGCTTTTCAGAACATGTTGACAGAGTTTAATATCAGCTATTACACAACCAATTCTATACATAAGGCTTCTTTAGCTGAAAGAGTTCAGATATATATATATATATATATATATATATATATGTGTATGTATCATAAGATGTTTAAAAGACTGTATATATATAATTATAGTAAACTTATGTCGAAATAAACTAGTTAACCATAAAATTAATTATTTTCTATTATTAAGTTTTCTATGGTTGAATTATGTGTGGCTAACTACGTTATTTGTTTCGAAAAGATTAACTTCAAGTTTAATGAAGTTCAAGTTAATGTTAAATTTGTTTCTAATCGTTAAACACTAAAATAAAATTAAATGTTATAATATGAAAAATAAATAATATATATATATATCAGTGGCGATTTCTTAATGAATGCAACGCATGCAATGCATGCGCGTTAAATATGTTCTCTTTTCAGATGTAAGTAAGGATCATAATTGACAAAAATAATTTTCAGAAACTAAAAATAGGCTAAGGCTTCAATCACGCATGTACTGGCTATTGGGCGGTGTAAACAAAATTATGTCTTATTTCATTAGACAATTAAGAACATTTTTCTGTACACAGATCGAAATACTTGTAGCTAAAGCATTCACTAATTCAGTCTGGGTACAGAAAAATGTTCTTAATTGTCTAGTGAAATAAGACATGATTTTGTTTACACCGCCTTGCCTTGGGCAATTTTTTAAGGAGACTTCTCACTATCCATAAGATATTTTTTTTGAGCCTCATAGCTAAATTCAAAAGGCAATATGTTTTAAAATATGCTCAGAAAATTTACTTAATATTTTTACTAAAAATAATTAAAAAGCTTTGTTCTGATTTTTTTTAATTAATGAAAATAATACGGCATGCATTCAGTTTTATAGGTGCATTCAAATTCTGTTAGTCGTGGATACGACGATTTAAACAATTTACATACTGCAATTTCTCGCCATGAAAAATCTCTTGCTCACATAAATGCATTTGTTGATCTTAAAACATTTGGAAAGTCAGAAAGAATTGATTTAATACTCGACAAGCAGAAATCAGTTGCCATTTCCAGACATAACGAAGAAGTTAATAAGAATCGAGAAATTTTGAAACGTTTGATTAGGATAACATGTTTTTTAGGTATGCAAGAATTAGCATTCCGCGGTCACAATGAAGAAGAAAACGCTGACAATAGGGGTAACTATATTGAATTGGTATTTTGTATGGGAGAATTCGATGAAAAGCTTCAAAACCATTTAAAAACTGCGACTGTTTTTAAGAGAACATCATCTGCTATTCAGAATGACATAATTCAATCTATTAGTGCAGTTATGTTAGAACAAATAAAACGTGAGCTTATCGACTGCATGTATGTGGCGATTTTATTAGATGAAACATCTGATGTCAGCTGTTTTTCTCAACTCTCTACTGTTGTTCGTTTGTTAATAAACATGGAGAGATTTGTGAACGATTTATAAAATTCAATGACGTCAGCAATGATAGAAGTGCAGGAGCGATTTCTGATTTATCTATAAGGCAACTAGGTGAACTGGGCTGTTTGAAAAAATTAGTTGCTCAAACCTACGACGGTGCTGCTGTTATGGGGAGCGATCTTAATGGAGTACAAACAAAGATTAGAGAAACTGTACCAGAGGCTATTTTTCTTCACTGCTACGCCCATAAACTTAACCTTGTTTTATCCCAAGCTGTCGCTGAAATTTCCGAATGTAATAATTTTGTTTCAGTATTAGGAAGTTTGTCATCATTTTTCAGCAGTTCAACTAAGCGAACTTCAATGCTTGACAAAGTTGTTGGAAAGCGTTTCCCTAAACTGGCTCCAACGCGGTGGAACTATTCATCTCGTCTAGTTGAAAGAGTTAAGGAAAATAAAGAAGATATAATAGATCTTTTAAAAAGCATTCTTGAAAACCCAAAGAAATTTGATGAAAAACAAAAAATAGTGCACGCGGATTGCTTGCTGGTATCGATACTTTCGATTTAAATTTTTTATTAGAAGTATTTTCTTCAATTTTTCCTTTTACTGAATATCTATTTAATGTGCTGCAAACAAAATCTATGGATATTGTGTATAGCTCAATCACCGTTGAAAGCACTATGAAAAAATCAAACAAATAAGGGATACAAAATTTGCAGATATGTGGGACTTGATAACAGAAAGATGTGGTGAACCTGTATGTAAAAGGAAACAGAGTCTTTCTCCACAAGAGAAGTATAGTCAACTATTTCATGAAATATTCGATAATATACTTCTTCAAATGAAGAGCGTTTCAGTTCAATGGAAAAATTGGAATTCATTGAGCTTTTAGATTGCAAAAAATTTGAGTTCTATGATGTTACTTTCCCAGAGAGAGCTTTTGAATCTTTGAAAAGAAGCTACAATTCATTTTTTGAGTTTCCTCGTCTCCGTTCTGAATTGTGTGTTTTATATTCGCACAAATCTTTTGCCAAAAAGAATGTTGCTGAGCTCCTAAAATATCTACTGGAAAGCGAAATGCACAAAGGTCTTAAGGAAATATTAAATTGACGAATTTTATTCTAACTATACCATATCGACAGCAAGTGTTGAGCGATCATTTTCTGCGCTTAAAAGAATTAAAAGTTATTTACGGAGTTCCCAAAGTGAAGAAAGGCTATCTAATCTTGCCTTAATTTCAATTGAAAAAAATTTCCTCAAGAAGCTTATGGAGAATCGAGAGTACTTTTACAATTTGGTCATCGAAGAATTTTGCAGGAAAACTAGGAGAGCAGAATTTCAATTCAAATAATGCTTCACAATTATTTAAGGTAAATTTTAAATTTGTATCTTTTTCTTTAGATCAATTCGGTAACTACTATATATAATATGTCTAATTTTTTGTTCGCATATTTAAGCCTAACATTAAATGAACTTTCCTTCAAAGAGGTCCCCAAAAGTTTGTAAAACACCTTTAATTTGCTAAGTTCTATGTAAACAATATGCAAAGTTTGGGCAAGAGGGTTAGGCGGATGTTTTTCTTCCATTCCATAACATTGCATGCCTGAACAAAAATGTCACGAGTCGCCACTGATATATATATATATATATATATATATATATATATATATATATATATTTACATATACCTAACATAAGATGTTTAAAAGAATGTGTATATATATAAGCATAATAATATATATCTAGCAAGAGCAATCCGATCATTGCAAAAAAAAAACTGGAAAGGTATGCAATTCCAGGTTTAATAATAATAAAGATTGAGTGTGTAAAAATTATTTATTTAATAAACAGAATTTAATTGGATTAACTACCGTCATATATATTGTGGTACACTATTTAAATGGGTGATTAATATATGGTTTTCTGGGACACATGGCGCTATCTGGCAACTGAATACATTGCGCTATCTGGCAACTCAGCCAGAATAGAGGTTTATAAAAGACCGAGAGACGACTGACGGAGTCATTCCAGCTCGGCTCCCAGCCGAGCAAGGACCTCTGGTCCTTCTCTTTCTGGCCCTTTGGGAAAACCCCTTAGAGGCCTCTTAGGTTAGGTAAACGAAAATAACTTGGGGGAGAACTCCGCCTCCAAGTTGCATGCCTTGCAATCAAAGGCCACTACTCTCTCTCTCCTTCAGGTGTCTCTCTCTCCTTCAGGTGTCTCTCTCTCTTTCAGGTGTACCCCTCCCCCTTGGCTCAGTTTCTTTTTTTCTTTTTGTTTTAATTTTTTTTGCAACCCCCCCTTGCAACAACCCCACCCCCATTTGCAACATTACATAATCACTTGCAACATTCTTGCACTCTCCCCTTTTGCGGCTATACTACTGACATCATTTGAGCATTAGTAGTTTTTGAATTGTTGACTTTACTAAAATTGACACACCCTAAATTATTGGAAATCAGAGGTGAAGGAGATTAGGACACACAGTGTCAGACCCAGGAAGACTCCTGACATGAACCCAGATGCCACCAAACTCTCGGAACTTATTGACTGGAACTCTGGCGTGACTAACCCTCCTCTGCCCTGCTCCCTCACCACTGCTGCAATCAAGGAGTTTCTGGATAGACCAATGGAAGTTCCTGCATGGCCCACACACACACACAGTCAGTAGAGAGGTGTGTAAGGATGAAACTGAAGCAGCACAACATGTTTACTCACAAGAGAGGAGGGAGGCGTACATCAGTGGCCAGGTGGCCAGTAGGGAGCTCATGTCCCAGGAATAAGAGCAAGGTAGACATGGCATCCTTGGCAAAGTTCAAGAAACCTATCTATATTTCTCAGTTTTAATATTGAAATACAATCAAAATGTCTTTAATTGTATGTAATGTATGTAAAATGTAGTTATACAATAAAAAAATACTTGCAAAAATTGCTGATTTTTCGTAAACTTCAACTTCAAATATAAGTAGCTAGGATTGGTCAAACCTGGATTTTAAAGCTATATTTCAATTTAGCACATAAAAATGCATCATTTGGTCACTAGTAGTTTTTTGAATTGTTGACTTTACTAAATTGACACACCCTACTTCCTCAGAGAACGTCAGTATTTCGTAAAAATCCAAGCAATATCATCATCAGAATCGGAAGTACGTAGCTCACTACCACAAGGAGCAGTATTAACCTCGCTCCTATTCATTATCATGCTAACAGACAGACAATGAAGTAACCAGTGATAGTGCAGTAACATCCTTTGCTGACGACACAAAAATCAGCAGAAACACTAGAAACGCAGATGTGGAAGTCTTACAGACGGACACAAATAATATGCATGTTCAGATGGTCAGAAGACAACACTATGAAATTTAACATCGAAAATTTTCAGCTCTGAAAATATAGGAAAAAATGAGGAACTAAAGCAAATAGACTATTATGCCCCAAATAGACATGAAATTCAAAAGAACACAAGAGCAAAGGATCGAGGAATTACAGTATGATGACCGACAATGCGAAATAAATAGTACAAAATAAATTAGCGATAAACAAAGCAAGAAGAATTACACGGCAGATACTGAGAACCTTTAAAGGAAGGGATAAAGAAGTAATGATACTCTTACTGAAAACACTGATTATACCAAAACTTGAACACTGCTCAGTCTTGAGATCCCCATATAAAAAAGAATATAAGCTGGAAGAAATTCAAAGAAACTTCACAGCCAAGATCAGTGGCTGCAAAGAGCTAAAGTACTGGGGACGACATTAAATTTGTATTCGCTGGGAAGAGAGAGATACACCATAATATAAGAATGCAAAATAACAGAGAAACTCTAGTACCTTAAAAACACACACACACACACACACACATATATATATATATACAGGGTGGCGCAAAAGTCGCGCATCATAGGAATTTTCGGTGTTGACTATAATATATTATTTTTTCTTTTAGGTAGGGATGGCTGCAAAATTAACAATAGACGAGAGGGTGAGCTTGGTTCTAATGTAGAATACCAAGTACAACAAATCGTTGAATCGGTACAGAATTTAAATTCTGTGCCGATTCATCGATTTGTACATTTGTAATGTATTTGTATTAAGGTACAATTTAAATGTAACCTCGGAAATTCACTACGTTAATTTTATTCCTTTTAATTCTTGGCTGTTCATATTTTAATTCTTTCCTGTTCATATTTTTTGTTCGGAAGTACTCTCTCTCATTTCTCAATTTTCGATTCCTCGGTCCTCGTTCGTGCGTAGGCAACTGAACATAAATGGGGTCGAATGCGTAATAATTTACAGAAGTAGTGGGGTAATTTTTTGTGATGCAGCATTTTTGCTACCTCGGAATATTAAAAGGTTATATTAAAAATTCTAGAAACATTTTTATATCGGAAAAAAAGATAAGTTAGTCCTGATTAGGTTAGGTGAGTTAAAGTTTGGTTAGGTTAGGTTAGATTAGTAAGTATCTTAATATTTAATGACGTAACGGAAAACACCCTTTGAGCCCTCAATTACGCCCGAAATACTTCTCACGTCTTTATCGGTTCGATTGCACGAAAGTTAGGTTAGATTAGGTTAAATTAGGTTTGGTTAAAAAGATTTTTAGATATATGCATTTAAAAATGTCGGTACCTAGATTATGCGGAGATCCGCACATGTGTGTGTGTGTGTGTGTGTGTGTGCACTCGCGTGTGAATTGGATTCTTTTTGTCTTCTTTGTTTATATTTATCTTTATTTATTTATTTATACACCTCATTTTCAGTGAGTCAAATTGAGGTCAGAGGAAGACGAAGGAAAGTGAGACGAATTGGTTTGGCGAATCTTTGTCTCAGACAAATGTCGGTTGAGTCCACAAAGGAAGCAGAACAAGAACAAGAAAAAAAAGAAGAAGAAGAAGAAGAAGAAGAGGAAAAGGAAGAAATAAAAGTAAGGTAAGTAGGCAACCGTACGAATTTGGACTGTTAGGGACAAGAACCTTCTGAAGTGAAAGGATATTCCCCCTCCCACTTCCCACAAAGGATGTCCGTAACAATGCCCCCCCCTTACACATCGGTCGTTTAATAATCCCCATTTCTCTCCTTTTTTCCACTTCCCTCCCCTCATCCCTACCCCCGAGTGATTTCAATCAACCAACAGCCCCTCGAAAAATTAAAAAGTAACATTTCACAATTTAAGTAAGTTTTTCCGATGATTATATCATCATCATTCTCTCTCTCTCTCTCTCTCTCTCTCTCTCTCTCTCTCTCTCTCTCTCTCTAAATGTATATATATCAGATTGTTTGTCCTGAAAAGGTTTTGAACGACGGTGCCACCTACAATATGCCCATAATTTTATATTTACAGATGTGATTTTCCGGCTACTTTTGGCAATGGTATGCCCAGATTACATCTTTTATACATTCCTGCATAGATAAGCATCTCTACTGACGCTGCGACACATTTAACAAATAAATACTCTGACATATTATCTATAAACTTTATAAAAGACTACGAATTATTTTTTCTATTTCAATTTTCAATCTTGTCCCCATTTTATGACTTTCTCAAGATTAGTTTAACTTCATTTAACCCTAAGCACCCTTCTAGTTTATACGCCCTCAGAGCAGGAATCGTCATCATATGGGTAAATATAATTTCACTCATCCCTAAATTCTCTTCCATATACTTGTAAAATAAAGTCATTTTATGTTATATGTTTATGAAGAAAAACTGTATAGAATAAAGACTTAAATTAACTTATCTTATTTATTTATGGTATGTATTTATATAAAATTCTAGGAAATACAGCGTTTCATTTTTTAATGATGTGAGACACCGCAAGGGTTCTGGCTACCGCCCTTACTGTTTGCAAAGGAAGATGTTGTACATAACTAACAATTTCATATATACAGTGTGTGTGTATATGAACTTCCTCTTGTTTATTCCTTGTTTCCTTTGTTGCTATGAATAATTTGGGCCATAAAATCCCTGATCCCGTTAACCTTCATCATTTCCTTTTATCCTATAGTAAGCCCAATTTTCCGACATACCTTTCGCTTTCCTTTCCCTTCGCTTCCCGCAGGTCTTGTCCTAATTTAAAGAAAATATTACGTCAGGGACACACGTAAAAAAAAAAAAACTTTCACTCACTGAGAACATATGGATGGTCACGCAGAGTGGGGTATTTCGGGGTTACCGAACGGGTGTGCGCGAAGACAAGGTGATATACACCGGGTGATACTAACATTCGGTCAGCGGCGAACAAATAAGGGCGTTATTATTCTATTTTTTCTTCCTTTTTTTTTTACTTTCTAATTTTACTAAGAAATGAAAGCCGTATCGAAAGGAAAGACTTTTCAGGGTAATCGTTTTCCATGTTATATATATATATATGTATGAGAGAGAGACAGAGAGAGAGAGAGTGTGTGTGTGTGTGTGTGTTTGGTGACTGTAATGCATATTACGGTCATGATTTTAGTTCCATTTGATTTGTGGGAATAGCATTTATTTCATCTCTCTCTCTCTCTCTCTCTCTCTCTCTCTCTCTCTCTCTCTCTCTCTCTCTCTCTCTCACACACACACACACACACACACACACACACACACATTTAGAGAGACGTCTCTGGTTGATTGTGCCCCACATAGCATGATCAACATCGAGCAACTCATATTTTTATCACTTGTCTCACAAACGCGTCTAAGTGGGAGACGCGTGAATTAGCCAAAGCAACAACCAGTGATCACCAACGAAACACTCATTCTTCGTAATGGACAAGCACACGGGATAGATACAGGGACTTCCTACCGATATTCCTTGCCGGAAAGAGATTTTCTCTACTCCCGTGGTGGCACAACACAGCGAAATATGAACGACTCAATATACCACTTGCTGCATAAACACTTTTCATGGCGGGAGACCCAAGTTGAAACTTGGCGATACTCAAGGAGTTGGCAGACACATACACAGGAGAGACATCCAATTAAAGAAAACATGCTCAAACACTTGCATACCTTGTTAATATGTCTAAGAATGGAGTAGAAAAATACTTTGTAGAAACATAATTTCATAACAAAAAAAATTAGGTGAGGTAGCTTTGCATTTCTGCTGACACAATTTTTTTTTATTTTGCTGGCCTGATGCACGTGACAGGTGAGGGCTTGGTGTGGGAAATCTGATTTCTGTTCTTAATTCTTGTTTCCATATGTTCGAGGTTTTTGTGACAATACCAAGTGGTTGATGTGCGATCGGCACAAGTATATTATTGGTTAGTTTATATAACAGTGCTATCTGTGTACGACCTCTGTGTGCATGTTGTATTATAGAGCTAGCTTATATATTCTCCTCTTTCCTGCAAAATTTCCTTGGCTACCTTTCCAAGGTCAAGCTATTTTTTCAACCTTTTTCCGTACCCCCTCTGGCGGGGAGGGAGTGGAGAGTGATGAGAGAGCCTTATGCTTATCTATCCAGTTTTCTATTACTGCCAGAATAGTCTAAAAATGAACAGTTTAATAACAGGAATTTCCCCGAGTGGACTGAAAGGTCTTTGAGGGCTCCTCTTGTCCTTGTAACTCCTTTCGATTTCAGAATGTAATTTAAGTACGTAATTGTATATTACATTTGAACATAAAATTTTTGGAATGTAATATTATTTTTTTGAAGTTTCAATCTATAAACAAAAATAACAATTCAATAAATAATAAATGAGAATTCTTTATGTAGGACATTTTTACAAGTACATCTTGAAATACAAATTAATGTATTTAAGTTAAATTTGTATTTAATTATCAAAATGTTCGACATTTTTTTCTAAGAATAAGATGAGGGACGTCATATCTGTAAAACATATCATCGCACGAGCGAAGTAATATCATCGTTGTAATTATTATTATATATATATGTAAAAAATGAACAATGAATAATCAATATTCATTTTTACATAAGAACCAAAATCGCTTAACGCGAGTTTGGATAATAATTTTACTTGTAGCTTCCTATTTTTGTTCGTGTCAAAACCCTACGATCTACCATATCTATGGTTTAGTCGTATCCATTTTACATTTGTTATAGAAGTTATTAATTAATTATGATTGTCTTGCATCTCACCCTCGTCCCTAGATTATGCATACACATTGCATATAACAGGATTGGAACCCGTAGTTGTACTTCTTAGTCATTAATACCCACTCTTGTCTCTAATTCGTTCTTGTAAATCTTCCTAATAATGATTTGTATTATACGTACAAATTCAATAACTATGACGTCATAAAGTAACTTAATTCTCTTCACGTTTTCCATACCTTGAACACTGAATCACGTGTTTAGTATTTGGACATCTTCCGTATTGAATGTATGGTAAATTCTTTAATAATAATAATAATAATAATAATAATAATAATAATAAAGAAAAAAAACTTCATTCTCTATACATCATTATTTATGTTGTTTCCTACCTATTGTCTACTGATACCTATCAACCTATCAGTCCATATTTTACGCGTCTCTATATTACGCACACAACCTATTGTATTACGTACATGTGCGTTCACCCCTCACAAGACATTCATTAGGCTTACAGTAGTTGAGTGGTCGAATTCGCGAATCACAGCAGAATTGAACGTTTCTAAGATAAACAACATCTTTCGCTCTGATCCAAATTCATAACATATTATAATGTAATATAACATATTATGTTGTATATAAATTATCTTGTCATGTCTCATGTACTTGTGTTGTACTAATAACCATATATAATAACCATATATAATAACCATATATAATCTAACCGTATAATCTAACCATATAATCTAACCATATAATATAACCATATAATATAACCATATATATATATATATATAAACACTGTAAGAATGGTAACGACGTAATGTACTTCAATGAAAACTATAATTGAATGTAATGACTTTATATATAATGTAAGAATGTACTTTAATAGAACTGTAAGGGACAATCATAAGCGAATGGGAAGTAATCCATAATCGAAATCATAATTGTAATAAACCCAAACAAAAATGTACTCAGTCATGTACTTCAATTGTACTTGTGTACGACTATGAAATGATATCGCCTTCAGAAATGAAGATTCGGCAAAAAAAAAATAAGATTAGTTTTTATTTTTATTTATTTTTTTTAAAATCTTTATTGGAATCTTTCAAACATCTGATCGTGTTTAAAAGGGGGGAAACTTAACCTCCAACTGCCGTTCCCCAACATTCAGGCTTATATATTATACATGTATTTGTAAAATGAAGGACACTTCATTACGGCTCTGCTTTGGTCACTGCTAAGAGACTCCCCTTGTTAGCAGCCTCGCTGCGGGGAGGGGGCAGAGGCCCCTTGCCTCCTTAATATTTTTAGATTCCGGCCTGAGCTATGGTCGAAAGAGGTCGAACCTCTACCCCTGTAAATTCAGAGCAGTACCTGTATATTTTTAAGAAGTAAATCACAGCAAGCGAAACTTTTTATTTTCCCCCTCGAGTTGGGCTATCTTCAGAGGAATTTAGTCAGTAAAGTAGAAGTATCAGAGTATTATTGAAAGAAAAGAATTAACAGAGTGTCGACCCCATAAAGCGAGAGAAAAGAATTAGAAAGTTATGGAAGAAAAGTATATAGAAGAAATATCCGTTGCTTGCCTCCGTAACTAGAACCCCCGTCGATCCGAACCAACCCAGGGCCATAGACGGAGGGGTTAACATATATATATATATATATATATATATATATATATATATATATATATATATATATATATATATATATATATATTCCCACCAATCTTTCACTGTTAGGTGGGGCAATGTACTATCCGAGTGTTTTGGCTCCTCTTGCGGGGTGAGACAAGGCTCCTTGCTCTCCCCTATGCTGTTTAATATATATATTGACGGATTAATTGCTTCACTTAACGAGGCAACAGTGGGATGTTGTATATATAACACAAGGATAAATAACTTAGTTTATGCCGATGATATGGTGTTAATAAGTCCCTCTGTTAAAGGTCTGGATCGGCTACTAAAAGCCTGCGAAGAGTATTCGCAGAAACATGATATTCTTTTTAATGTTACAAAAACTAAGGTTATGCAATTTCATCGTAAAAGCTGTAATCAGCCAGCTGATATAAGGTTTAAAATGAATGGTGAGGTAATTGAGGAAGTACAAGAGTTTAAGTATTTGGGTCAAACTATTACCAGCTCCTTCAGTGATGACTCGGATATAAGAAAACAATCTCGAAGCCTGTGTGCTAAAGTGAATATGACCATGAGGAACTTTCGATTCTGTACAGGTGAAGCTAAAGACACTCTTTCGTACTTTCTGCAGTAATATATACGGACAGCAACTCTGGGTGAATTATAAAAAAAGGTTCTGGCATATCGTCAATCGGCACTTTTGTAAACAATGAACAAACGTCAAAACTGATCAATCTATCGTTAGTTTCAGTACGTGCATTATTCAATTTTTCAGTAAGATCCATGGAATTTTTTACATGTGAATCAGAGATAGTTCCGAGAATGGGGGACAAGACTTTGACAAGCCATTTGGAGAGTTTATAAGTAATAGAGCCCACAGTGCTAATAATAGGGCGCATAGGGTTGCCAGGTTTGTGGGTTTTAATAAGACCGTAAAGGTAGGGCAGAGAAGGTGAAGTTTACAAAAGTGCCGATTGACGATATGCTTGACTTTCTTTCCCAAGAATTACATAAGTATGACCTGCCACTACTTTCACACATTGTTTTGGAACTTATTAAGCTTTGCATCAAAGACTGTAAATTCACTTTCAATAACGAGTATTATCAACAAGTTTTTGGGATGGCCATGGGCAACCCCTTGTCGCCCCTCCTCTCCAATATTTATATGGAGTTTTTCGAAATTACTTACATTCCGAGAATCCTGGGGGTTGGCATCCCTTGGTTGCGGTACGTCGACGATATTTTGTGTATCTGGCCCATGAATCGTGACCTGGATAACTTCCTCCTTCAGTTAAATGATCAAGTCCCCAGGTTTTAAGTTTAGTATCTATCGGAAAAAACAAACAATTTGTCCTACGTACACTTTTACTCGGGACATGACACCCCACTAAGAAGACCATTTTTTCTTCATTGTTTCTCCGCGCCCTTAGGATCGCCAGTCCGGAATACATCGATGCCGAATTAGAAAAAATCAACGGTATTGGAAGTGATCTGTGTTATCCATCTGCATTTATGGAATCTTGTCTCAACAAGGCAAAACGAACTTTCTATCGTGTGAATAATAACACTCGTACTTTGTCAAAAAATATTTCAGTACTTCTATTTTTCCCGGGCTTTTTAGGCATTGCTAATGTACTTAAACTTTTGGGTATGTAGTATTTTCATATAACAATATTGTGAAAAATATCATAGTAAAAAATAGCCCTACCAATAATTCAGGCACTATCTATAAAATTGGTTGTAAACAATGTGATTCCTTTTACATAGGTCAGACGGGAAAGGATTTGCACACACGTATAAAACAGCATCAATATTCCGTTAGAACAGGACAGTCGTCCAGTGCCCTTTTTGTCCATTTGTCAGAGTTATCCCACTGTATTGATTGGAATAATGCTTCAGTTTTATTTCACTCTAGCAACATTGTTAATAGAGATATTCTTGAGTCTGCCATTATCCAACTTACAAATAACTTCAACATAAGCAAAGGTCTTTTTCAACTCGATCCTGTTGTTTTGAATTCCTTCAGAACAGATTTAGATAAGAAGGGTAGAACGCTAAATCTTTGGTAAACTTGTATGCTACTCTAATAACTTTTATTTTTCAATTTATTTTTATATACATCGAACCTTAACCAAGAAGGGCAGAGTGCTAAAACCCGGGCAGATTTCCAGTATAAATTTGTATTTTTTTTAATAACATTGGTTGGAAACAATTCATTTGATCTTGTGCTAAAAATCGGTAGGTTTTTTTTTTATCTATAACATTGGTTGGAAACAATTCATTTGATCTTGTGCTAAAAATCGATAGTTTTTTCTTACAAATTTGTATGCTCCTCCCACAATCCTTTAATTTTTAATTTTTTTTATTTCTTCGTTTATTGTATATATATATATACAGGGCGTCCCAAAAAATGTATACACACTTTAACAGCTGATAGCTCAATTGATGTTTCTTTCTTTCCAAGTTAAACCCATTAGAATTAATAATGGCAGTCAGACTAAGCTTTGAACAAAGGAAATTCATTCTAAAATGCTACTGGAAGTGTGAAAACGCAGTTGAAGTGCAAAGACAGTTTAGGAGGGAGTTTCAAACAGATCCACCAACGCGACTTACCATCACTCGAATTAGAGATAAGTTTGAAGCCGATGGAACTGTTCAGAATGTCCACAAGAAGCGTTCCGGAAGACCACGGACATCGACAAGCCCCACAAAGCAAGAAAGAGTACTGGAAACGTATCACCAAAGTCCAAGAAAATCTGCGGCAAGCGAGTCGTGAGGTAGGAATTTCAGAATCGTCTGTCCAACGCATTTTGAAGCGCTGTCAATGGAAAAGTTACATTCCAAGATTAGTCCATGCTATTAATGAAGATGATGATCCGGACCGAAGAGTGGAGTATTGCGAGTGGTACTTGGCACGATATGGATGTGGATTGGACGAAGGGGTTTCGTAGAATACCCTCCGCGTTCACCAGACCTCACACCACTAGGCTTTTTTTTATGGGGATACTTAAAAGACAAAGTCTACGCTATAAAACCTGCAACAGTCGCTGAATTGAGAGCAGCCATTGAACGAGAATGCACCAAATACCAAACGAAATGTTTCGTGATGTTTGCGATTCCATTGCTTCGCGTTATCAGCAGTGCCTGGACCAGAACGGACGTCAGTTTGAAAACAGGCGTTGACAAAACAATTAAATAATGTCTGTAGATTCTATTACATTTTGAAAATGAAATGTATTTTAATAAACACTGCCTTTATAATTATTTAAAGTGTGTATACATTTTTTTGGGATGCCCTGTATATATACTGTATATATATATATATATATATATATATATATATATATATATATATATATATATATATATATATTTTCTGTAACCTATATATAGGCTGTAACTCTTTATGTACTTCAGTGTTCCTGAGGATGTCATTAGACGAAAGCGCTTGAGCACCATTCTGTGTTTCCTTTCCTTCGTGGTTTTATTCATCATATATATATATATATATACAGTGGAACCTTGCTTAACGAGTGCCTCGTATAACGAGAAATTCGTATAACGAGCCAAAAGAATGGGGGAAAATTACCTTGCATAACGAGCGACACTTTGCTTAACGAGCAAAATATTTCGTCAAAATTTAAAGCGTAGACAAAAACAAATGTCTCTAGACAGTTTCCTCGTGAAAAAGGATCCAAAAGAAAGTGAAAGTGCCTCTAAAAAATTTAAAGCTAGTGACTGTGAGCTCGTCGAGAATGTTATTGCATTGAACGAAGACGATTCTCCTCCTTCCCCTCAATAACCCTCTCCTCCTCCCCTGTCTCTTCATTTCCTTTGCGTGCGTCAGGAGCACCTTCTCTCTTCGTAAGTTATTTATAAATTTCACCGTTTACTAATTATTTACATTCTCTTTTGGGTTAATTTTTATTAATAATCTTTTCATTTCATGCAATAATAATTTAAAAAACGCCTTTAAATATCATTATAAATATTATTTTAAGTATTTTTTAAGCATGGAACGCATTATCATATTTTACATTGATTCCTATGGAAAAAATTGCCTTGCTTAACGAGCATTTTGCATAACGAGCACAGTTCGGGAACGAATTATGCTCGTTAAGCAAGGTTCCTCTGTATATATATATATATATATATATATATATATATATATATATACAACTCAGAATGGTCTCCTCTCCTGAGAAACTTTTATGTTACACACAGACCGTGCATGGAACAAGGAACTCTTCTGGGAAAATTAAATCCACTATAGTCCGAATAAGTAATAGTAAATGACAAACACTACAGTTTTTTTCTTTTTCATGATGTTAGTCCTACGTGGTCAACGGGTCACTCGCAAAGAGGCCCCAAAATATAGCTTCCCTCACCAGCTATCTGCCAAGCAGATAACTGGTGACTGGTGAGGGACCTGTGAAATAAACATAGTGTTGGTTTTCGTCGTCGTCGGGCCTAGGCAAGCTACGGCTTGGGACCGTAGCGCATCTATCCGGTATAGGTTAACCTGGATGATGTAGCCATAAGCACTGCCGCTGGTTAAGTGCCAACCAGTGATTATCTCACTAGCCGTATTGAGTCCGTTAGGCGAAACTGCGACAGTACCAAGGATGGAAAATATAACCCTTGGATTTCTATTTATTTGCAAAATGGACATGTATTAGATTAAAATAATTATTTGAATATAAATAATTAACTGACAATTGTGATATATAATTAATTATGTTTACATACAATAAAATAATGCAGTATACATAAAATTAGTATTAATGTGGTTTACAATTGAATTATGATGGGTAACTAATTTAAAATGAATTTATAGCTACTCCGAAATTCAAGACGGTAAAATTTAACATTTATCTTGAAACTAAAATAAGAGTATTCACTACACACTCCCCCACCAGAGAGGAAGTTCAAAGAGTTCCGAACGACACAGATTTCCCCTGGACCTTTTTGGTAGCTACATGTACCTCGCTTAAGGTTGATTCCAAAAACGCAGGCTTAAGACGATCGATAGAAACCTTGTCGACCTTGGAACCGCGCTGGATGAGAAATGATTTGCGCGTACGTCGGAGAACTTCATAGGGCCCGTCATATGGACATTGGAGAGGCCGTTTTGGGACAGGTACACGAACGAAAACGTGGGTGCAAGACTGGAGGGCTGGGGAAACAAAGATGTTCTGTTGGCTAGTCAATCGAGGGGAACAGGCTGAAGGGACTGCATGTGAGAGGAAAGTGTTTGAGCGAATTCCGTAGGATCACATGACTTATCCCCTGCAGTGAAGTAGCCACCTGGTAGCCGCAGTGTTGTTCCATAGACTAGTTCAGCCGCTGTAGTCTTCAGATCATTCTTAAATGCAGAGCGAATACCAAGCAACACGAGTGGAAGCTTATCCATCCAATGGGAGTCTTCGTGACACATAAGGGATGACTTCAGCTGGCGATGGAAGCGTTCGACGAGGCCGTTAGCTTGCGGATGATACGCACAGGTATGCGCATGTACTGTACCCAACAAGCTGGTAAACTTCTTCCAAAGCGAAGACTCAAATTGGCGACCTTGGTCAGTGATGACTTTTGTCGGCAATCCAAATCTTGATACCCATCCATGAAGAAAGGCTCTTGCAACAGTGTCCGCTTGGATATCAGGAAGTGGGATGGCTTCAGGCCATCTGGAAAAGCGGTCGAGACAGGTGAGCAGATAACGTTGGCCTTGAATCACTGGAAGAGGGCCAACAATGTCTACATGAATTACCTCAAATCGCTGGGATGGGGGCGGAAATGCGTCAAAGGGGGACCTGGTGTGCCTTTGGACTTTGGCACGCTGGCAGGCAAGCACGTTTTGGTCCAATGTTTGACATCCTTCCGCATCGAGGGCCAAACAAAGCGAGAGGTAACCAGGTGTTGCGAAGCACGGATACCAGGATGGGAGGGCTTATGAAGATCCGTGAAGACTGCTTGTCTGTGACATGGAGGGACATAAGGGCGAATAGCAGCTGTTGATACGTCGCAATAGAGGGGCACAGACAATCCTGGCATACTCATTTTCTTGAGGGAAAGTGAGTGAGTGGAGTCTTCTCTGAGCAGGTCTTGTAGTTCCGTATCCTTATCTTGATCCTGTGCAATAGCATTCCACAGTGTAGAGCTGAGGGTAACAGAAGTAATCTCTATTCTTGAAAGTGCATCCGCTGGAGTGTTCAAGACACCTTTGATGTGGCGGATATCTGTGGTAAATTGCGAGATATAATCGAGTTGCCTGATGACTCTGGGAGAGTGGTTACAGCTGTTTTTATTGAAGACAGTGACCAAAGGTTTGTGGTCGGTAAAAACACAAAACTCTCGGCCTTCAAGGAAATGTTGAAAATGCTTCACGTTTAAGTAAATAGCAAGAAGTTCACGTCCGAAAGCACTATAACGCGTTTGGGCTGGCTGCAGCTTTTTCGAGTAAAACGCGATGGGTGCTTGTTGACCGTTAATGGTTTGTTCCAACACCCCACCGATCGCAACATCTGATGCATCGACCGTCAGAGTTAGGGGGGCATCACTGATAGGAAATGACAGACAATGCACTATTGATAGCATTTTTGGCATTGTCGAACGCCTGTAAACTATCGCTACACCATACCAATTTCGTTACCTTGCGTTTGTGTGTGATCATAGCGTGTAGAGGAGCAAGAACACTGGCACAGTTTTTAATGAACTTGTGGTAATAATTTACCAAACCTAGAAACCGACGTAACTCACGCTGATTATTTGGCATAGGGTAATTTTTTATCACTTCACACTTGTCCTGAAGGGGGTAATTCCGTGCTGCGAAATCGTGTGACCAAGAAATTCCAAGGTTGGCTGTGCAAACACACACTTAGATGCATTAATAGTAACACCGTATTGTTCTAAGCGTTGAAAGAGGAGTGAAAGATGTTCCTTATGTTCCTCTTCCGTTGAGCTGGCCACAAGCAAATCATCGATGTAGTCATAAACAAAGTCTAAGCCTCTGGTGACCTCATCTATAAACCTCTGAAAGGTTTGCGCAGCATTCCGTAGCCCGAACGGCATCTTCACAAATTCGAATAACCCAAATGGTGTACAAACTGCAGTCTTGGGAATATCCGAAGGCTCTACGGGAATGTGGTGGAAAGCCTTAACGAGGTCTATTTTACTGAAGATAGATTTGCCGTGGAGAAGAGAAGTAAAGTCTTGGACATTTGGTACCGGATATCGGTCCGGGATGGTTGTCGAATTCAAAAACCGGTAATCCCCACATGGTCTCCAGTCTCCTGACTTCTTCTGGACCAGGTGTAGGGGAGAGGACCAACTGCTTTTGGAAGGTCTTATTATCCCAAGATCTATCATAAGCTGGAATTCCGATTTGGCAGCTTTCAGTTTGTCCGGGGCAAGACGTCTGGGTTTTGCAAACACAGGGGGACCTTTTGTTGTAATGTGATGGGTAATGGTGTGCTTAATGGTATCACCCATCTGCATCGGTTGAAGAATTCCTGGATATCGCTGGAAAAGGCACTGGTACATGGAATTAGGGGGAACGAGGGAAAGTGCAGAGTTCGAGGCGTCCGGAAGGGCAACCTGTTTGGCAAGAACAGAAAGCAGTGTGGCCTGGTCGCATAAGCGTCGCTTGTCAAGATCCACCAGGAGTTTGAAATGCTGGAGGAAGTCAGCGCCGATTATGGGATGCTGCACTTGAGCACAGATGAAAATCCACTTGAAGGATCGGTGAAGGCCCAAGTTTAGTTCACGCGACTGAGTACCGTACGTGGGTATGCGTGAACCGTTAGCAGCGTATAGAGGCGGAGATTCCGAGTGCGTATGACCAGATTTTTGAGGGAATACACTGACTGACGCTCCGGTATCGACCAAGAAATTGACACCAGAGTTCCTGTCCTTTATGAATAACAGGTTGGCAGTGCGAGTACTAGACGCCATTAGGACTCGCTGCTGGGGTTTTCCGACGAAAAATTGCAAGGGGAGATGCACTTCCTAGCTTCTTTCCAAATTTAGAGTGGTAGAAGCAGATCTTCCCGGAACTCGAACGATGCCTCTTCGTAAATCTTGACCGAGAATGGCTTCTTTGCCGTTGATTTTGTAGCAGAGAACAAACGTGGTTGAGTTGTTGACTTAACTCTTCCACTTTCAACTCCAGTTCCGATTGTGTGTTCACGTTGTTGACCGGAGCTGTGTCAATCTCCACTACTTTGTCGGCAGTTTCTGCTAGTTTATCAACTGGAGTAGCAGGATCCATAGTGACCAAGACACGCTGAGCTGATGGAGGGAGCTGATGTTTCTGCAAGAACAACTGTCTAAAGATGTCCTTATCGAAGGTTTGTGCGCGTTCGCCTAGAGCGCACTGCATAGCCCTCAGCATTTGAGTGGGCTTACGGTCTCCAAGTTCTTCTTTTGAGATTAACTGATGTAGTTTCTCACGCTCGGAGACAGTGGTGCGGCACAGGATGGCAGACTTCAGATCGTTGTATGGGTCCTCACTCGTGGAAGTAGACACGATGACGTCACGGACTTCAGAGATGATGCTCGCTGGTAGAGAGGACAAAACATGATCGTATTTTGTCCTGCTAGCGGTGATCCTTCCCAAGTTGAATTGTGATTCCACTTGGTGGAACCAAATAAATGGATCACCCGGCCAGAAGACGGGGAGCTTTACGCTCAAGTGGGAGATGGCACCAGCGTCGTCAGGCATCTTCTCCTATGCTTGCTACGTACAAGCAAGACGACAAGTTACCAACGAAGGAGTGGAGGTGGAGACGAGCGCAGGCACAGAGCGCACGGGCAGGGGTGAGGGGCAGAGGGCACAGCGACGTTACAGTCTGGTCCTAGTCGCTCGGGTGAAGGGGGTGATGGGCACGAACGACGTTACAGTCTAGTCCTAGTCGTTCGGGTAAAAAGGGGGGAATCCAACTCCGGGGTCACCAATTGTTGGTTTTCGCGTCGTCGTCGTTGGGCCTAGGCAAGCTACGGCTTGGGACCGTAGCGCATCTATCCGGTATAGGTTAACCTGGATGATGTAGCCATAAGCACTGCCGCTGGTTAAGTGCCAACCAGTGATTATTCACTAGCCGTATTGAGTCCGTTAGGCGAAACTGCGACAGTACCAAGGATGGAAAATATAACCCTTGGATTTCTATTATTTATTTGCAAAATGGACATGGTATTAGATTAAATAATTATTTGAATATAAATAATTAACTGACAATTGTGATATATAATTAATTATGTTTACATACAATAAAATAATACAGTATACATAAAATTAGTATTAATGTGGTTTACAATTGAATTATGATGGGTAACTAATTTAAAATGAATTTATAGCTATTCCGAAATTCAAGACGGTAAAATTTAACATTTATCTTGAAACTAAAATAAGAGTATTCACTACAATAGGATCAAAAGTATAAAAACAATGGTGTTTTACATTGACTAAATTTATGCGAGTATTTTAAAGATAAATTCTGAAAATAATATAACGGATAAACAATATTAGCTGCTTAGTTGTAGCAAAGTGAAACACTAAATAATATGAAGAAAGACAGCGATGGCTACGCAACATCCTAAGTGATAAATGTAAAATGCGTTTTTTTTTTTCCTTTTCGCAAAGTTATAGAAATATTTTTAGGGTTGTTTTTTTTAGTGTTTTCACCGTATCTCTCTCTGAATGGCCAACAAATTATTATATTTCCCTGTCAATACGTTCCAATTTTAATTGTATCACGTTTTTGGTGTTGTCTGTGCAGCTCATTAACTTCGTGGCTACTCTCCTTCTATTGCGGAATAGTGTTCGTTTTACCCTCTCGAAATAGTTCCTTTTCCTTTTGGCTGTACGTTCGGAATATATTTTTTTCTAAGATTTCCAGCGTCTTTTTTTATCAAGGTTATTAGCATTTCTTCGGTTGTTTTATCCTCTAAATTTACAAATGGGATCTGATTTCTTCACAATTTATAGCCTTAGAGTTTAGATTAAAAATCTCAGATTTGCTTCTTTCTTCAGTATGAGTATTTTCGTTTAGTGTTCTCGCCATATTAGTGGATACCTCGATAATGTTGTGATCTGAGATATTTGTTGGTGTTATTTTTTTATCACTGATTAAGTTTTAGTTATTCGTGAATACCAGATCAAAGCAGTTATTTTTTTCTGGCGCTTTTTGTTGTTTCCTGTGTTAACATAAATTCATTTGTTAGAAATATCAACATTTTTGTTTGCTCCTGATCTTCTTTTGTGCCCCCCCCCCACTTGTCCTGATGTACATATACACATTCCTTCCCATTCTTTTGTATTTTATAAATGAGAAGTTAAAAATCACCGCAGAGTATTATATTCAGGGATGGGTTTAAGGACTTTATTAGGTTTCTGATGTCGGTAAAGGCTTCAGAGAATTTTGCAGTTGGAATTTTGGGAGGTCTATAGAAGAATATTAGTATCACGTTAAGTTTTTCAATTTTTACTGCTAAGAGCTACATGTAGCTGTTTGATTTATTTATTAATGTCTCTGTCATATGGCTCTCGCGTATGTATATAGCACAGCCACCATTTCGTCTTTCTGCTCTGTCAGCGCCTAGCGTGTGATGTAACCATCAATTTTTATTTATTTTTTATCTCTCCAGTATTTGCAGTTTTTACAATCTCCTTGGCAGTCTTTAAGATGAGGTATACGATGTCAGTCCTTGTTTCTTCTACAAATCCTCGCAAGTATGAAACTTTGTTTATCGTGTGATTTGGTCATAGCCCTTGAATATTTGCCAAGACTATATTTATGTTTCCTGCTGTGCGTTGTCCTTCTAGTATTCCAAATTCATTTTCCTTCAGTGTCGCGTGTTTTGTATTCCTTTGGTCCTCCAGGAAAGTTCCGTTTCCGGTTATCTGTTCTGGTAGTTTCTTCCTTGATAACGGATCGGCTCGGAGGTTCTTAACTGTGTCGACTGTATGTGCTGAATGAGGTTTAGTAGCAGTATTGTGTCTGCGATGTCGATAAAATTTGCTCCTTGGTTTGATTTCATAAATTTCCTGCCGTTTTTCCCAGTGTCTTTTGAGTTTGTTAGGAGGTGATGATAGTAGCATTTCTTACGATATTTGCAGACCCGTTACCTTGCATAGTACTCGTAAATGGTGGGATGATAAAATTTGCATCTATCGCTAAATTTCTGTTATTGTAATAGAAATTGCACATGGTAGGGTGCTCATATATATATATACACTGTCCTTTCTTATATCCGCAAAAGCCCTTTGCATAGTATCTGCTTACAGTTCTTTCCACATTATTACTCGGAGCCTTTGTTTTTGTTGTTTGTTTCATTTCCTTTTTCGGAGATAACTTCAGTCTATTATCGTGATTTCTCACTTGTTTTTCGTTGTTTGCTCTATTTACTCCGGCGTTCTCCAACTGACCTACGTGTGTTTCTTTTAATACTTTTGTTACAATAATTTTCTCGCCCATTTTGCGTGTCGTGTCGGTATTCCGACACGTGACGTGTTTGTATCTGCTTCACAGTTCTTCGCCTCCTTTCCTCTTTCTTTCTACTTTTATCATTTATATTACCTTCTATCGTTGATTCCTCAGTATCTATTTCCGTTTTATAAATCACAAACAAATTTATTTCCGTTAATACATCTTTCACAGAAACATTTTACTCCATTTAGTTGTTTGGCACTCGCTATAAGAGTGATGTCTTCATCTTTCCAATTCAGGCAGTTAAAATCAGAGAAACTGACAAAGATCAAGGGCTGTATAATGTATAAGGGCTGTATAATGCTAAGGTTTGTTGGCAGGAAACAAATCCCATATATATGTGTGTGTGTATATATATATATATATATATATATATATATAGAGAGAGAGAGAGAGAGAGAGAGAGAGAGAGAGAGAGAGAGAGAGCTCAGAGTCCAGTAAGGCCTAAAGCTTGAGGGCTAAATTAAATATAATAAATAATTCAGTTTCAGTTCATAGTTCATAGTTCAGTTTATTAATTTTATGTTAAAATTATTACAACAATTAACAATGTAAATTTGTAATATCTGTTTTATAAATAAAGAGCTATTCATTCATTCATTCATATATACCCGTTGCATAAGTCTTGCGCTCTGTACACGCATCAAAATCTATGACAGACAGAGAAGTGCGAGTTTCCAAGTTTTAAGTTTACTGACAATGCCCGGTTACCATGGAAACTAATACATACACGCGTTTTGAAAAGAATCCTTTATTTGGAAGCATATTTGAGGAAACGATGTTTATGAATATAATCAGTCAATGGTTAACTTAAAAACAATAACTGTCATAGTGTATGCAGTGTTTTCTAAAATATATTTCCAAATAAACGGTTTCTCTAGAAACGTATGTACTAGTTTCCATGGTAATATTAATAATAATGTTTGGGGTTGTTTAACATCTTAATAAGGAAAGGCAAAGGTCACGTGACGGAAGAGACGTACAGCTTTACGGGGGTTCGAATCATCTGAAGGGTTGCAACGTCACATGAAAAGCAGAGAACGGACAATCGGACATTCATACAACAACTGAACAGATCCAACAGCGATTATAACGTCGCTGATCTAACGGAAGCTGTGCTGCGACTTGGCTACGACGTAGTTCGTTTCCATGGTAACTGCACGTCGTTGGTTAACGTAGAACATCATGAAAGGAATTAATATATATATATATATACAGGGACAACGGTTATCGAAACAGATGAAGAGAGGACAATTCTCAGAGGCTCACAAGGCAACGAAACCGGCACCACCATGAATCGGAAACACAAGTACGTAAAAACGAAAGAGAAAAAATAAAAATAATCCTAGCCAACATTCATGGCCTTAAATCAAACCATTCCCTGGACAAAATTTTATACCTGAAAGGACTCGTGCAAGAAACCGGAGCAGATTTTGCATGCCTCACGGAAACCCATCTAAAGGACTGCCTAGCGAACTGTGAAAACTGTGAATTCTGTATTGACAAAAAAGAAATACAAATTGACAACTATAACATCCTCCGAGCCGACAGAACAGTGACACGTAAAGGACGATGTGCCATTTACACACGCGAAAAGCATATGGCAGAAATGACTATAAGTACTTCAAATAGCTACGTAGAATGTGTAGCAGCAAAAGTTGAAAAATTAAATATGGTACTAATTGTAATGTACAGACCCCCGAACACGCCAACCTCAAAATTCTCTGATTCCGTTACAGAAGTAAGAAACTGGGAAAAAGATCTATACTCTCCAACCGCAAATATTTTTCTCTGTGATGATTTTAATTTTCCATTCGTGAAATATAAAATGATAAGAAATATATATATATACACCAGGACAAGAGGGGCACACGGGAAGACCAGGAGCGGGTAAAAATGCTACTAGCTCGAGCTGATGAATTTATGTTAACGCAAGAAATAACAGGAAACACAAGAAAAAAACAAAGGTGGGCAGTTGCGCCGCAAAAAGTTGCGGCGCAACTTTTTGAAAAGGGTTGCGCTTGCGCGTGCGGCGCAACTATTTCAGCAGAGTTGCGGTTGCGGTTGCGGCGCTACAAAAATTGTTGCGCGTGCCCACCACTGCAGATATACGTTAAATGCAAAGGTGGGCAGTTGCGGCGCAACATTTTTGGTTGCGCTTGCGCTTGCGGCGCAACTTTTTGAAAAGGGTTGCGCTTGAGCGTGCGGCGCAACTATTTCAGCAGAGTTGCGGTTGCGGTTGCGGCGCTACAAAAATTGTTGCGCGTGCCCACCACTGGAAAAAACAATTGCCTAGATTTGGTATTCACAAACAACAGCAACCTAATTGATAATGTAGAAATATCCCCAACTATAATATCGGATCACAACAGTATTGAAATAACAACCAATATAAAAGCAACAGGAAAGGAAAGAACACGAACAACAGAAAGAAGCAAATTCGAAATTTTTTATTTTCACTCCAAAGCTATAAACTGGGAAGATGTTGCATCCAGCATGGAAGTAATAGATTGGAAAAACCATTTTCGAGGCCAAGACAACGGAAGAGATGCTAATGACCTTAGAGGAGAAGACGCTGGAAATTGTGGAAAGACATGTTCCAAAAATACAGCGAAGAGGAAAAAGAAGCAGGTTCGAGAGACAAAAGAGGTCATTGTTCCGAAAGAGAAAAAGAGTGACTGCAAAATTAAGTAACTGTAAAGATAACATCAGAAAAATATTAGATGATAAACTGCACAGTATCGATGGTATCATACAAGAACTATATAATTGAGAAGCATACAGAAAAAAAAGACGACGACGCTATATAAGCGATAAAGGTTAACTCAAAGTACTTCTATAATTTTGCAAAAAGGAAGTCGAAAAACCATGCGACTATCGGACCTTTGAAAAACGAAGACAGTGCTTTATCTGATGATCTATTAGAAGTATCTGAAATATTAAGAGCTCAGTACGAATCATCTCTCAGTATCCCAAAAACTGACAAACTGATATGCGATAGAAACGCGTTCTTTGAAGAACTACAAAGGGAAAGTATGACAGACTTCGACTTTACGACAGATGATATTACACAAGCTATAGGGAAACTAAATGCACACTCAGCGACAGGACCGGACAAATGGAATGCCACACTGATCAAAAACTGCAAGAATGCAATCGCTGAGCGGCCCTGAGCCCCTATATTGGATATGGAGACGATCACTAGACACGGAAGAAATACCGGGCATCCTGAAGAGCGCGAACATAGTCCCAATATATAAAGGAGGAGATCGACCCGAGGGCAAAAACTATAGGCCAGTGTCGTTTACATCTCATCTCACTGAAATATTTGAAAGAATAGTTAGACAGAAAATCTATGACTTTTTGGAAACTCAGAAAAAATTCAATGGTAACCAACATGGGTTTCGGTCAGGCAGATCATGCCTATCACAACTAATGGAACACTACAACAACGTTATTGATGCACTTGAAAGTAATGAAAAATATGATGTAATATACACAGACTTTACCAAAGCGTTCGACAAGTGTGACCATGGAATCATAATACATAAACTGAAATATATGGGAATAACAGGAAAAGTAGGGAAATGGATATATAATTTCCTTAGTGAGCGGCGGCAAGTCGTTACAGTACAAGGAATATCTACATGAAAATCAGAGGTCCTCAGCTCAGTACCACAAGGAACAGTATTAGCTCCACTACTCTTCATAATCATGCTAACTGACATAGATGAGGACGTTACCAGAGACAGCAAAATAACATCCTTTGCCGATGACACAAAGATCAGTAGAAAAATAAGAAACCCAGCAGATATAGTATCTCTACAAACCGACATGAACAGAATCTACAAGTGGACGGAAGACAACAATATGAAGTAACACTGAGAAATTTCAGCTGTTACGGTACGGAAAAAGAGAGGACCTAAAATCCATGGAATATTATACCCCAAATGAGCAGGAAATTCAGAGAAATTCTAAGGCAAAAGATTTAAGGGTTGTAATGATTGATAATGCGAAATTTGAAACACAAAATAAGATAGCAGTAAACAGAGCAAAGAGAATAACTGGGCAGACACTGAGAACCTTTAAACGAAAGAATGAATATATTGGTTCCTCTACTGAAAACACTGATCATACCCAAATTGGAATACTGCTCGGTCCTAACATGCCCATATAAAAAAGAAGGCATTAGACAGTTAGAAGTGATTCAGAGAAGCTTCACAGCCAAGATCAAGGGGTGCAAAGAACTAAATTACCGGGAAAGGTTACGCGAATTAAACCTATATTCACTGGAAAGGAAAAGAGATACACACACCATTATTTACACTTGGAAAATAATAGAGAAACTAGTCCCTAATCTTACTCTGAACCCTGTAACTCCCCAAACAACAGTGGAAAGTAGAAAAGGAAGACTGTGTCGTGTTCCCAAATTAAAGGCGAGCCAGAGAACATCCTTAACCCTGAAAGAAAATAGTTTTGTTGTGAGAGGACCAAAACTATTTAATCAGCTGCCCAAAGACCTAAGGAACACGAGTGGTGTTGCGGTGAACATCTTCAAACGAAGATTAGACGCCTGGCTCAAAACAATCCCCGATGAGCCGGGCGTACCTGACTATGTGAGGTGGAGAGTACAAGAAACCAACTCACTATTTCACCAGGTCAATCGAGAGGAGGGGCGACAAGCTTGACCTTCGTAAAATGAGGAATCATCGCACGGAACATTTAATTAAATGAATAAATGAAGTAAACCCACAGGGAAAAAGAAAAATGATTCCAAGTCCTTTCGTGTATTGAGAAGTACACCTCGTCAGGGAATGTCCTTCTGAATACACGAAAGGCCTTGGAATCATTTTTCTTTTTCCCTCTGGGTTTGAATCATATTACCCAGCAGTAATGTGTTCTTTTCTCGAATTTCTAATTTTTTCTGAGAATTTTCTAGCAGTCAATTAAACCGGCCATTGATATTATCTTTGGATCCTCAGCGTCTAGTTGAGACCACATCTTAAACAATACGTTTTACTTTTTCACTACTACGACTTCGCTCTTTTCGCCCTTGTACAAGGGGGACGGAAGACCTAATTTTCTTTCCGACATGAGTTCAGACAAGTCGAGAACATGCAAATGGCATCCGAATCCACTGTTTTGGTGACACTGACTTCATACCACTCCTAAAATTCTTTATATACAGTATATATATAGTTGTAATATATATATATATATATATATATATATAATATGTGTGTGTGTGTGTGTGTGTGTGTACAGAAATACTGTACAATGATATATTAAAACCGGTTTAATTATGAGTACCCTACCGAATCCTCAACTAATCCTACATGAACCTTAATACCTAAAATCAATTAAACACCTTTAATTTAAGCGGGAATGAAAAATGCCCCCATCCATCCCACCCCACTTTACCCTACCCCCCCTAACCCCCCCATTTAGGCCAAGGTCAAAATTTTGGAGAAGATGCGTAGTTTAATCGGAGAGAAGGCGGGGCGGGAAGGATGGTTGGGTGGGTGCACTGCTGATGTTGTTTGGGGAATAGTGGAGTGTGGGGGGGAGGTGACACGGGGAATGGGGAACAGTGGGATAGAGGGGGTGAAGAATTGTTAGGTAATGGGTCGTAAATGCTGCGCATTTTAATAACGGAATAAGTATTTGGGGAAAATATTCAATCGAACGCTTCGAAGCATTTACGAGTAGGAAAATAATTAATTGGATTAATAATGGTGAAAAAAATTTACATATTACATGGCTGAATCCATTCCCAAAGCTTAAACAGAGCGAATATGGATGACATATCGCTAGTTTATAAAGTAGTAAAATGTTTAATTAAAGATAATATATTCGAAAGGAAATAAATTTGTAGTATAGTGTGAATACATTATGTACCTGGTAGAAGTTTGTTGCGACAACTCCTCATCCTGCGGAAGTATGGCTCATGGTATATATAAATATAGGTACTCTATAGTATGCGGTCTACCTACGATTGGTTAGGTTTAGTCATGATATTTTCGTTAAAACTAACGAAAATATCATGACTAAACCTAACCAGTCGTTAAGGGCGATTGACAATGGGATGTAAACAAGCAATTAGTAAATGAGATAAGAAGCTATAATTAAAAGCTAGACTGCCGAATCGTAGGTAGACCGCATACTCTAGTAGCACCTATATATATATATATATATAATATTATATATATATATATATTATATTATTAATTATATTTGTGGAGTAAAATTGTTCCTTCTCTAGATCAAGGGAGTGGTCCCCTTCCTTTATGGGATCAACTCAATGATGGAAAGTGTACAACTTCATCGTCTCTTCATCTTCCCTCCCCATTAAGCTAAACATGTCTGAAATAAGCACAGGAACAAATTTGAGATAATTATAATTTAAATATATCCTGAAACGCATTCTGGAACACAATTAATCATTTTCAATTCTCTCTCTCTCTCTCTCTCTCTCTCTCTCTCTCTCTCTCTCTCTCCAAAAAGATTATAATTCTCCGAATCTCTATAAAAGAAAACATCCTGATTCAAATTTCCTAATTTTTCATTATCCGCTAATCTTCAATAACATCACTACGAGAGAGCACTCGTTCTCAATGCGAGAATTCCATGTCACGTATCAATGACGTTTTACTCTTTTTTAACTTATATGCGTGTCCTTTGCAAAATGACACTATTGCGTTATCCGCTTAACTGATACCTTACTCATCTACATCCTTTAATATTTTATAATAAATAGACAGAGGCGGAACAAAAACTACTCCTTGAGGTAATCTTATACGACGTATTTCTCTTTCTGACGATTCAA
The DNA here is from genome assembly GCA_023014485.1 of Bathynomus jamesi. NCBI lineage: Eukaryota > Metazoa > Arthropoda > Malacostraca > Isopoda > Cirolanidae > Bathynomus > Bathynomus jamesi. The sequence continues at coordinate 1,322,828 of JAJOZX010000525.1, forward strand.
TTGGACCTTCAAAACTTGCTTCTGCTGAATTAGGAACTTCTTTATCCAGCTTTTTCAATTTATGGACTGTTATTCCAAGGTCGCCATCTATCGAGAGTTGTTAAATTTTGTACAAATTACATTCATTACAGGCTACATTAACTTTGATAATTTCTTTGTTATTAATTGCGGTAAGCCTGCGAGGATCTTCCTGATGTCATTTAATGTCAATGTCACAAACACACATACACACATACATATACACACATACATACACATACATACACATACACACACACACACACACACACATTTTATATATATATTACTTTAAAACTTACAATCATATTTTTATAAAATTCTTATATGTCCAACTTTTCCTTAAAGACTTTTTTTCATCTTTAACAGGGGAAACCATAAAGAAATAAGTTCATTACTTCATCTTAAAACTTTATAATACGAGGACCGGAAGTCAATCCAACAACTTTTAATAATCCTTCAAAATCCATAGTAAAATTAAAAAGAAATTTTAACTCAGAAATATATGAAAGTAAATAAATTAAATTAAAATAATTTATAAAAGATGACATAATTTAGTCTACAGGGTGATTCAGAAGTCAGGTTACATAGGGCTTTTCTGTTTCTTTGCAGGTAAATGAGTTATGAGATGTTATCGAAGGAGGAGCGCATTGATGTGATATTCCTAGCTGGCTGCACGAGTGCATTGCCGTTAACGGTGGCCATATCGAACATGTGATGTGACTATTCCCCTGTATCATTACATAATACAGTATTTCCCTATGTAACCTGACTTTTGAATCACCCTGTATATTAGATGAACCACGAATTTTTGCTTTCTCTAATTTAAAAAGGCGTTTTCTTTACCTAATTTTAGCTATACAAATATATATGGACAAATATTATATAGTCTACAGAGAGTTGACAAAAGTAAGTAGACGCCACGATGATTATTCCTGAGAACAAATGGCAGAGCTCATCAATGGAATGGCAGAACGCGTGTCACCTTTACATAATATGAAAAGGGGAAAGGAACACGATTCTAAATATATTAATTTAATAAATCTGTTATTATTTATTGACTTTTTTTTATCAATTAAAAACGATGGAAAAAAAAAAAAACAAAGGTGTCTATTTTCTTTTGGCAACCCTCTGTACGTATATATATATATATCGTAAAGAACGACGCTTGTATTTACGTTATTTATACTGCGTGTTCTTTGCAGTTGAATGTATATAATGTTACGGCAAGCGGGAGGTGCCTCTTCGGGGCATTGGTTTCTGCGAGTATGTAGAGGAATTACGGCATTTGGAAGAGTGGAGACCATGGTGTAGTGGTATCGCGTCTGACCGGCAATCGGAAGATCCCGGGTTCGATTCCAGGTGGTACTTCATTCATTTTTCATTTGTTGTTTTCTCTTTCTCGTCTTGCGCGGAATATCTCCTATACAAGCGTCGTTCTTTACGTTATTTATACTGCGTGTTCTTTGCAGTTGAATGTATATAATGTTACGGCAAGCGGAGGTGCCTCTTCGGGGCATTGGTTTCTGCGAGTATGTAGAGGAATTACGGCATTTGGAAGAGTGGAGACCATGGTGTAGTGGTATCGCGTCTGACCGGCAATCGGAAGATCCCGGGTTCGATTCCCAGGTGGTACTTCATTTTTTCATTTGTTGTTTTCTCTTTCTCGTCTTGCGCGGAATATCTCCTATACAAGCGTCGTTCTTTACGTTATTTATACTGCGTGTTCTTTGCAGTTGAATGTATATATATATATATATATATACGATAGAGCAATAAACTTTGCCAATTTTTCACCTTTTATATGTTTGTGGGGAAAATATATAAACACGGTTCAGACATTTAGATAGATAATTTAATTGGCTTAAAATTGGTATACGATGTAGCAAAACTATTTGCAAAGAAATATGAAATATCAAAGATTTTCTAAAGTACATATGCAAATTTTTTCTCTGCCAAATCTAACTGTGCCCGAGTGTGTCTGTGTGTCTGTGTGTGTGTGTGTGTGTGGTGGTGGGGGGGGGGGGGGGGGTGGGGGGTGGGATTTACCTGCAATAAATTACGTTGTCACGTTGGTAAGTAACCCGGCGTCCTTACCCTGCCTACTTCTTATAGCGGGATAGTTCGTGTTTGTGTGATCTGTGGGTAACCTTTTATTGCGTTTGCGTGCGTCGTTCCATTTTGTTGCGCGTTGTTTTTGTAAGAGAGTTTTCACAACACGGTTTTGGGGGTGAATCGAACGAAGCGTTAATCAAAGCCTTGTACTGTATAACTGCACGGCCTAAAAATAAAAACGCTGTAAAAAACTTGTTAGCAAAGCTATAAAATCTGCAGGTAGCAACTGTGAACGGTCACCACAACTCTGTTCGCGTGGCAAAATAAGTAAAGTTATTGTCTTTGAAACTGCAATAAGGAATGCGCTAAACACCTGCGTATGACGAATATTCAAACTTACAAACATTTCTATCAAGACGATTCGTGCAGCAGATATCAAAACTTGAACCCAACTTGAAGGTGCTCACGAGAGTAAGAATGCAAGGACTAACGGCACAAATGAAGAGAATACTTACTGGACAGATATAAATACCTGTTCAGACGTTTTTCGCTCCATAAAATCCTCAACAAAATTTGGTTTTCCAATGATAAGCGTTCTTACCGTGAAAAAATTACAAAACGCTGCAAAATGACAGTGTCTGCGGTAATAAGAAGAGGTCCTATAGTAACTCTGATTTTTGCTGTTGCAGTTTCCTTTGTCTATAAAACTTTATCCATTATTTCGTTGAAAGAGGCGTGAAAATCGATTAAAAATGTTATTGTGAAGACGCCTTGTCCCCCGTGTTGCCTTCTATTAAAGATTAGATGTCAGACTTTACTTTCGTGCAAGATTGGACACCGACCCGCCATTTTCAACTTATCACTCATTTTCTACGCGGGTAAATTACGTAGACTTCATTGAACCCATTCTTTAGCCACCAAACAGCTCAAATTTGAATCCCGTTGATTATCTCGCTTGAGGAAACGGGCAATACCGCGAAGCCAGAACCAACAATGTGCAAGACTTAAAGGAGAGAATAGCGACATGTGCTGGACAGTGAAGTTAACTCTCCGTCCTAATTGCAATTTCCAAGTGGCGCGAAGGACTATATACAAGCTGTTGGTGAAGCTTCATCGCGGTGGACACATTGAACCTAATAACGGCCCTAAACACATTGCTCCAATTTTCTTTGTTATACGTTAGTATACAACTGTAGAGAACATTTCTCACGCGCTAAAAAAGTGTTTATTATCTCACATTTCCTCATGAATATTTTCTAAAAATAGTATACTAATTTGAAGCCAATTCATTTATTTACTCAAACGTTTAAACAGCATTCATATATATATATATATATATATATATATATATATATACTAGCTGACCCCGAGCACAATGCGATATTTCGTTGGGTTTGCAAAAATAAGGGGCTTATTAATAACAAAATATAGTAGAATTTTGACATAAATGAAAAGCATAAGTTAGGGCTTGAAAGTTATAATATTAATTCGAAGCAGGCCCCAGGTAAATCCCAGAAAGAGATATGTGACTTTTTGCGTATAGTCATCCGAACAGATCTCAACATGATCTTACTGGAATATGTAACTTTTTTTTTGACCAATGAGGTATGGTAATATCAGTCATGTGATGTCACACCTTGAGTTCATCAAATCGTGTATTTGTAAATAATCTTACTGTTCAAATAGTGCTTGGAATATATAATTAAAAAATAATTTAATACTGTCAAATAGGTGACATAAGTTAGTTAAATAATATAAAATAGTTAGGAATTTGTAAAACTAAAAAAATAATGTATTAAAAGTATTTGTAAGTTCCAGGATCAAACGGAAAAATAAGACATAAAAAATGTATTTTCCCAATACAAGATGAAAACCCGAATTCTCGAGGCTGGAGGGGAAAGAGAACGCACAAGAAGACCAGAAGAGAGTCGGTAACAATCAAGCAGAGGGAGAAAATAGTCGAGGACAGTCCATCAGAGAGAAAGAAAGAGAGAGAGAGAGCTGTGACAGCGAGTCAGACGAAAATATCTTATATTTGTGTTCCTTTGTTATTTTTTTTTAGTTTATTATTTCCATCCAGCCCGTGGAAATGGGGCCTACTTTTAAGATGAACTTAGTCCAATAAAGTCAATTTAATTCCTCCCTAGGGGTTGAAAGGTGATTTCCTTTCAACTCTGGACCTATTCTTGTCCCGCTTTCGGCCATCCTCCCATTTCCTTAGGCCTATTTCGCTTCCGATCAAGACCTATTTTCCTTTATTAATTATATAACGTAAGAAGTCTGATTTAATATGTAAAACATAAGCTTAAATATCAAAACGTCGGTACGTTCTATCGTAGTTTAAAAAATCGTGACAAAGACACGTTCATTAATGTAAAATAAGTGGGAACCATTGTAAAGGTAAAAATAGTTACTTAGCTGGAGTGAGTAAAATTGATTCGAAAAACAATCTTCGTGTCCACGCTACCAGACTTACATTAATATCGTTAACACCCACCCACGAACGAGGCAATGAGTGATTAACAACGTTCGGGATCACCGGGGGAAGGGACCTCATCCCGGAAGAAACCCCGCAACAACAATTTATGTTAAATTTAATGGTTCTTTAGGTATGTTAATGTCCTTTTATTTGCCCTTCGTGGCATAAAACACGGCCATAATTTTGTACATTGCAATATTGGCTATGATATATATACTACAAAAACCTCCAATAAAAATTGACACACATACATACATACATACATACATGCACATACATACATACATACATACGTATATACATACATACATACGTATATACATACACATACATACATACATACATACTTAGTTCGTGTATCTATTACTCTATTATGTATATATACTGTATATATAATGCTTGGCATAAAACTGTTCAGTAATATAATATATAAATCTTAATATTGCTTCTATGTAATTAGGTTCGCACACCTGCTGTAATGGTATGGAAAACCATTAATATATGAATAACACCTGCACAAAGGAAAGATGGAATTTAGCAGTTCATTGGGTCTAACATTCAAAGGGTACGCTCATTATCAACGCGTCTATATATATATATATATATATATATATATCACCCACCGCTCACCCGCTGTTCATCCTTCCATACAATAAAATTGATTGGTAGGTAAGTGGGCACCCTGGGTAGCCTGGTGGTTAAGACGCCAGGCTGCTGATTGGGAGGTCGTGAGATCGAGTCCGGGCGAAGACTTTGTAATTTCTGATCTTCCGTGGTGGGTCTTGGTTCGGATTCCATGTTAAGCTGTAGGTCTAAGGTGGAGCAACAAGCTTGACCTTAGTCAGAATGAACAATTCGGGTGGAAGCAAAAACTAAGGTTACCAAGGTTACTGCGCCTCGGTGGTGTAGTGGTTAGCCTCGTTGACTACAAATCCATCTGCTCCGGGATTGAGACCCGGTGACGGCAGGCGGCGCGCATCAAGACCCAACTGTTCATCCTTCCACACAATAAAGAAAGTGGTTGGTAGATAAATGGGTACCCTGGGTAGCCTAGTGATTAGGATGCTGGGCTGCTGGTGGGGCGTGGTTCGGATTCCACGTTAAACTGTAAGTCTAAGGTGGAGTGAAAAGCTTTACCTTCGTCAGAATGAACAATTCGGGCGGAAGCAAACCAAAGGTTACCAAAGGTGTGTGTGTGTGTATATATATATATATAATATACTGTATATATATCCTCTTATATGAATCATAAATAATGTAATTATAATACCAAATTTATAATATTATATACTTTTCAACTATTTCATTTTTGCATAAAAAAACTGTACAGAATTTTTTTATTTTTAGAAAAAATATAATTTATTTAAAAATGCTTTTAAAGTGAAATGAAGTGTTTAGCGCCATTTTAGTAAAAAAAAAAAAAAAAAGATGTCTGTTTATTTTAAACTCAGACTTCATAAAATTTCTCTACGAAATAAGAGATATATTAAGAAAATTGGATTAAGCAGCCCCTCTGCTATATTAACCCTTATTTCGCATCCATGGTAAATTACCAAGGGTATATTTTGGCATGGGTATAAAATAAGGGTTAAGAGCTGAGAAAATAACTTTATTAGATTTTTTATTGAAAAATATAAAAGTCGGAGGAATTCAGTATATTATAAAAAAAATCCGTTTTCGTGTGTATTTCTACACCTCATCAGGGAGTACTACTTAATCCTGAAATGTACGATTTTTTTGTTTTATAGTTTATATAGTTATTCATACGACGCCATGCATTTAAAGGGTTAAGGGTTTATTTTATCATAAAATTATCTTTAGTTTTAGACAATAACGAAGTTTATATTCGTTTGAATATTACAGTTATTCCCGTTTTAAAAAAGGCTGAATTATGAATCACCCTGTCCTCTCTCTCTCTCTCTCTCTCTCTCTCTCTCTCTCTATATATATATATATATATATATATATATATATATATATATATATATCATCAGTTGCAGTTAACCTATGAGTTAAACAAACAAAAGATAATTTCAAGGTCAGACTATAAACGTAGAAAAGCTTAGTAAAAACTATGAAAATTGGTATTAATTAAAGAGAAGCAGAAGTAAATTTTTATCTATTTTAGGTACAACACGCAGGGGCGGAATGGTAGCCGTTGGGACGTTGTGGGGGTGGGTGAAGGGGGGAAGTTATGAAGATATGAGGAGGATAAACGAATACGCACATACACCTAATAGGTATTGTACACGCATCATATTATATTAAGGCTAATTTCATGATATATTCTCCTCGGCAATCACGCAATACGAATTTTTTTCTGTATTTGTGTACTACTACTCGCGTGTTACTGACGTTCTTTGTACACTGTGTAAGTTAAGTCATGGTAGTGAAGTCGTTACGCAATTTCCCTTTATAAGATCATCGAAGTTAAGCGACGTTAGAGTTAGGTAGTAGCAGTTCTATGGAAGAGTGACATTCTGTTTCCAGATGATGTTTAGAGATTCGTGGTTCGGGTGTTCTACATTAAGGGGATTACTTCCCGCTCATTGTCATTCCTATTGACGAAAAAATAAAGACAAGATTGTGACGCACTTGTTTACCTAAGAAGCCTTTTCCCTGAAAAATCTAACGAAGTAGGAAATCGTACAATGAAAATAACAATGAGTGTGAAGAGACCCACATTAAGTTGTAGGTCCCCTCTGTCATACAACCTTGACTGTTAGTATACGGAACCTAAACCACATATAATTCACAACACCAACAATACTAATGTAAACAGACTTAAGCATAACAAAAAATGTAATATGCGAATGTACAAACGCTTCATTGTGTTTTTGGTGTGTTTATTTGTTTAATTGGTACATTTATTTACTGCGTATTATACATAATTCCGATGATGCAACAAATTTTTGCTTCAAAATCAATCCTCTCTCTCTCTCTCTCTCTCTCTCTCTCTCTCTCTCTCTCTCTCTCTCTCTCTCTCTTACATAACAAAAAAAGGGGTGGTTTTTTGAAGGTCGACTGTTTAGCTAAGCATATAGTCAGTCATTCATTTATTTTAAACTAGTTTATATACGAATTAATTCCTTCATTTGTTTTTATACTAAAAAATTATGAAGGATATGTGTTATAGTATATATATATATATATATATATATATATATATATATATATATATATATATATATATATACACGTGTATGTGTGTGTGTGTGTGTGTGTCTGTAAAGGCTGTACCGACATGCACAGAAAAAATTAAATTCTCTGGCAACCAAGCAAAAATCTTTAACCTAACCATGCAATGATGGCTACATTATAACCAATTTAGTGGTGGACCGGATATCTGCATCCGCATCATTTTTAACATCCGCATCCGCACTTCTGACTGCGGATGTTATGCGGATATTACCTCTAATAAATTATGCAATTTACAATTAAATTAGCTTATAAAGTAGCTTATAAGGCCCAGTCATGTACATTTCATGTAAAGTATTAATTATTTATTAATGAACAAACAAATATATAAACCTGAAAATATAAATACGTGGTAACACAGAAAACTGAATGAAACTTGTTTCATTGAATTTTCTGTGGCTGAAACTCTTGAGAAAGTTATTATTTTTATCATAATGAAAACATTAATATTAATTTTAATTCTTATGCATTGCCTGCCATTATAGTAATATCACAAAATTTGAAAAATTATGTCATATATTCATAATTCTATATTATATTGATAGATTAACTAAATATCCGCATCCGCGGATATTGAAATTAAAGATCCGCATCCGCATCCGCAGATGTTGAAAAACTGACATCCGGTCCATCACTCACCACTAATAACCATACAACTATTTGTAAGTCTGTTACAGGATAAACAATAAATATGGTTCCTTCAACCATTTTGGATTGATTATCAAATAGTTACCACATACTTTTATGGTTGTCGTAACTAGAGATTGTACTTTCTTTGGTTATAGTAAAGCGACAATGATATATATATATATATATATATATATACTTCTTTTAGCGTCGCTTTTGTGCCTTGTCATAAATAATTTGACACATCGAACACGTTACCTATCCGTTCCGGTTTCTGGATATATACAGATAGTTACACTGAATACGAGAGTGACGCAAATAAGGTCTCGTGCCTCTCAATCCTATCGAGCGGAGAAACATCTAAAATTGGTCTGCGTTAACAAGGACGTACTCGTATATATAAAATCCCTCCATGTGCTTGTATGCTATACGTGGAAAAGCTGGCAAGTTATACAAGGTATGACCTCAACTAGACCTTGAGAATATGAAGAACGTGTTACTGTAATACGCATCGAATATTAACTCTTTAACGTCGAAAGTTTTTGCGAGGGTTTGGTCTAAATGTGTATATTTGAAACAGTACGTATTCGACACATTCGGCGGTAGATAGTTAAGAAAAAAAAACGCCTTCAGTATATATATATATATATATATATATGTATATGCGTTTCTATGGCAACGTAATATAATGAAGGTAAGTCCTGAAGAATTACCCAATTTCCCCATTAGTGTAAAACTTCCTTTTACCCATTCTTCCTCATCTGTATTATAATATTTTTTGTAACCTTGATCATATATTTGTCCTTTACCGTTTCAAAGAAATGTGGAGTTGAACGTGTAATAACGTGATGAAAAGCTAAAAACTGAGTTTGAAATGTAAAACACGTCATTTACTTCTTCAAAAATGAATTGGTGAAGTAAAATCTATCATTTGTTAAAGTTATACGTGTCACATTATTGCCAATAAGTAGTATACATGTGTGTGTGTGTGTGTGTGTGTGTGTGAGGCTAAACACATATGAACGAAGAAACAAAAAAAATCTAATGTGGAAACGTATCTACAAAAAAATGTTTTTCAATGATCAAATTTGTTAAAATCAGTTACCACACAAGTTGTGTGCGTATCTCTGCATAGGAAATAGTCCTGAAACGACAAAATGAATGTGTCAAACCCCGCTCAGGTTCACGGCTCAATCTCCTCATGGACATTCCCAAATCAAGCGTGAGACACAAGGAAAGGGAAATAGTGTCCATCCTGCTGTCCCTAATTTCTTTGGTCCGAAATGGCCTCCAAATGCTGATGTATATTTGGAGAAGCGGTATGATTAATATTTGCCAGTTGGTGAAGCGTTACCCCGCTTATACAGTGGCCCTCCGTGGACGAAGGTACGCAATAACATCGTATCTTAGAGTCTACATAGAGTCAATAACAATTAAGAACGAATCAAAAATCAACGAACAAAACTATACGTTCAACTGTATGTGAAAAATGAACGTCTCCGTTGTATGAACGGTATAGGTGAAGGTCAGGTACAAATCGAAATAAATGAGCACCGTGGGCGTTCAGATCATGGTTTTCGAGTGTGGGCCATGCCATGCGGAAGTTTATAAAGCACTTTTACATCTGTGTGGGTTAAAGGGAGTCGTTAAACTATAAACCATTCGATGTGTCTTCCCTTTTCATTGAGTTTATTCAATGTAATAACAATAATAAAAATAATAATAATAATAATAATTATAATAATAATTCGCTTACCTTCAAACTCGGGAAAAGAACAAGGTTGCTTCATTGCTTCAATTCCCCATTCAAAATTGGACATAGTTCTTCCCCATTCCCTTGATTGTGATTCGAAGCTTATAAAGCCACTTTAGACAAGTTTTCTTTTAATTTTAATAAATAAATAAATAAATAAACAAGTAAATTATCCTTGTTCTACATTATTTATAAGCTTATTATCTTTGGATTTTAAGTTTACCCTCAAAATTATTAATATTTTACCCACTCCAAATAAACGAGCCAAAATAATTCAGAGAAGTCCGCCGCTATAATGTCCCCTAAATTAAATTTAATATCATTATAAACTCATATATATATATATATATATATATATATATATATATATAGTATTATATTTATAATGTAATATATTGGTATAGTTAGGAACATTATACATATATATACCAATATATTACATCACATACTACTACAAAAACACATTACAATTTAATGATGATTACGTATATTAAAAGTTATAAAAAAATATCCTTTTATCGTCATTGAAGGCATTACAGAGAAGCGGAAATTCTTGGAATAAATTGGATACTGCAAAACCTTCAATAAATATGGACAACATTATGCTCTTATGATGTCATCAAAGGGGAGGGGCGTGGCATCATGACATCATTGGAAGAAAAGTTGAATGTTTACACGTGTTTTTATATGAGGCGTTGCGAGTACGAGGGCGAACTCGCCACATTGGTGATTTAGCGATTCTTTCACGAATAAATAGTTCAACCCTCCCCCCATCCACGGACAACTGGCATACCAAATACCACCCTCCTCGTACACTCAAAATGTAGTTATTGTCAATGCTTGTATTTGCGCTATGAGCGCTCTCGTACGCAATTGTCACAAACTTTAAACACGTCTATCTCAAAATTGGTTTGGTGAGTTCGCCCCTAGTACTTGCGACGCCTCATATATATATATATTATATATATATATATATATACAAAGACAGAACGATAGAAAAAAAGGGAGCAAATATGCGTACCTAATTTGACTATAAATAGTTTAAATAATTTTACTCTATAAATTTATGCGCATATAATCAATTTAAATAACTTTAATATGAATTATTAATAAATAATAATAATAATAATAATAATAATAATATTCTTCCTTATTTTTTTATTTACGAAAAATTTCAAAGTTCAAAAAGTAAATATAATTTTTCATAATTTTGTCTCATAATTAATTAACATGTCATAATACCATAAGAGGGCTTTGAAGCAAATTTTTCGTTTCTTTTTCTTCCATACATAAATCACACACACACACACACACACACACACACACAAATATGATAAGTAATTAATAAATTAATAAACCCTTATCACCTTATCACCCTATTAAAAATTATAAAATTAATTACAATTTTTATCACCACTTTTAATTAAACTATGTAATTATTATTCCGGGACCACTTTATCACTGACTGTTAAAAATACTTTTAAAAAAAAATAATATTATCATATATATGCCCCTATATATATATATATATATATATATATATATATATATATATATATATATATATATATATATATATATATAATGCTAATGTAATTCTGTTTCCTGGATACCTCTAAGGCAATTGATCGTGTTAATCATGATTAATCATGATTAATTATGGAGACATTTTGAGATCTTGCTACGTTTTAAAATTTAATATAAAGATTTATTATACAGAAAAGTTAAGCTTTGGTGAAAAGATCTGATTTCACAAAAATGAGGAAAATTTCATAATCATTTTTTGTTGTAGATGAAATTTGTCAAACAGACAAATTTGAGAAATCATTATACCCCACGTGTGTGTGTGTGTGTGTGTGTGTGTGTGTGTGAGTAGGCTGAAGGTCAGATTGTCCTCTAAAACTTTGTGAATTATATTACTAGGACCATGATATTCTTTTTGTTACCAAAACCAAGGTCATGCAGTTCCACCCTAAAAGCTCCAACTATTCATCTGATATTAGATTAAAAATGAGAGGTGATCTAATAAAGAAAGTACAAGAATTTTAGTGTATCTGAGTCGATTTATCATCAACTCCTTAAGTGACAGCCGAGACATAAGAATGCAATATCAAAGTTTCTGTGCTAGAACAAACAGGACTATAAGGAACTGCAATTTTTTGCGATTAAAGTTAAATATTCTCTGTCATACCTTTTGGTCAGCAGATCTGGGAGAAATAAAAAAGGATATGGCAGAATCCTAAATATGCTTTATAACAAAATTTTCAGACTTTACATAAGTTACTCCAAGTTGTTCAGTTTCTCAAATGTTTGCTAGCCACGATATCTCAAACCTCCCACAGGAAAGAAATGTTCAGTTGAGTCTAGAGCAGTGGTTCTTAACCTTTTTACTACCATGCCCCCTCTAGGAATTGGTCCTTCCCTCCACGCCCCCCTTCAATCAAAATAACATTCTCAATAACTTCTCAATATTAGCCCATGCTCTCGTTAAGAGAATAACAAATGCAATTAGAGAAATTCCTGTTTCTAGGGGGGCGCGCCCCCTGGTTAAGAACCACTGGTCTAGAGCAAAAATTAAAACTCCATTTTATGGAATCCTTAATTTCATATGGAGAATGTCCATAGATACAGTAAATTTAGAATATCTTACGCATCATTAGTCTATTAAGGGATTCATAATATTTGCATTAAAGAAATTAATGTTAATTAACTTAATGCTCACTGGATTAAACAAATTTATAAATACCAGATTGAGCTGTCTAAATGTTTTGCCAATAATATAAAATGTAGCTTCACTAAAGAAGATAGTTTATAAACGTTTATGAAACCTCCCTCAACCCTCCCTGTACTTGCTTTAGGTTAGGTGATCTCCCCTTACCCTCAAATACATCTCATAAAAAGGCGTCAGGACATCATCCTCGTAAAATTTCCGTAAATGTATAGCTCATAAACAACCGTGTAGACCTCGAAAGGAAAATTCTCAAATCCATCCATTCCTGTCTACCCCGATGCGTCACTATAGCATTTTCTTTTATCAAGATGGAAATAATTTATTTATTATGGGATACTGGCCTCATTGAAAGTGTGTGTGTGTGTGCGTGTGTGTGTGTGTAAGGGCATATACTCGTATATGGGCAAGCCTTACGTTTGTACAAAGGGTTGACAAAAGAAATAAGAGGGGATGCTTTCAGAGGGTACTTGTATGACTTATCGTTAGTCATCATGTACAGTATATGTATAATATATACGTGGATTAGGTTAGTTATTCTTGGGGAAGCGTGATTTAGGCTCTGACCACAATTATGTCAGCTGATTGGAGGGGTAACCTTGAATCAGTCACGTTCAGGCGTCTCGGTCGCTTGCACGCTGTAGCCGCTCGCGTTCCGGTGGCCGCTAAAGTTCATAGAATGACGTCATACACATGTGTGTGTGTGTGTGTGTGTGTGTGTTTTAGTTTTAGTTATTTTTTCCTTTATCATCATCCCTTTATCTTACCCCGACTCCCCCACCACCATATATTTCTTCCCCTTATCACCCCTAATCCCCCATTACCCAACACTCGCCCATTACCCCTTATCAACATCCTTCTTATCTTGTCTCCCACACTCCCATATATATATATATATATACACAGTATATATATATATTTTTTATCTTTATTTATTTATTCACTTATGATCATCATCCTCATCTTACACCACTCCCCCTTTTCAAACCCATTGTTTACACAGTCAAACCCAATGTTTTCATAGCTGTAATTAAATTTTTTCCCCTAGTTTCCTCTCACTTGGCACTGGCACGGCAACTCCACTCTCTCTCACTCGATTGACCCATACTACTTAAGAAATGTGATTTTCTTTTTTATTTCAGACGTTTCTCGGACACCCTGTATATTATCTGAATTCATTGGTGTGTGAAAAGAAAGCCAAAAGTGATATAATTGTGTTTATGACGGAAACGGATACATTTGTGTAACCGTGACGAGGAAACACAAGTTTGTGGTACATCTTGCTCCTGATGACTCATACACGCGGACCTATAGAGCAATGCAAACCAACGACTTAAGACTGAAATAATTATGAAACACACTATTCATTGGATTATGATAACACAGCGCATTGTTGCTACTCATCACGTACCAGTCAGTATGTTGACCTTCTACAGGGTGGGCCGTAAGTTTCCATACATAGGAAAAATTAAACGTTTGTTTTTATGTTTCAGATACCCTAAGAATATGCGTTTGACGTAAGATCTTGTTTACTGATGAAGCAAATTTTTACGTCAATGGAGAGGTTAATCGGCAAAACATACGTTATTGGAGTAATGCTAACCCTAACTGGCTGAGTCCGACGAAGATGCAAGGTGCCGGTAAAGTGATGGTGTGGGCCGGGATATGGGGTGACAGAATTATTGGACCAATTTTTGTCAGTGGAAATCTTAATGCCGAAAGGTATCTTAACATGTTGCAAGAAGAGATTTTCCCATCCCTGCTAAACGAGGAAGGTAACTTCCCAGTTTACTTCCAGCAAGATGGAGCTCCACCTCATTATGGTCTTCACGTGCGTCGGTATTTGGATCAGCAGTTTCCGGATGCTTGGATTGGTCGGCGTGGTCCTGTGGAGTGGCCTCCCAGATCCCCAGATCTCACCCCCCTTGATTTCTATCTTTGGGGGCACTTGAAGGCCATGTGTATCAGGAAAAGATACGAGACATAAATCATCTAAAGGACGTATCACCAACGCCATTACAAGCATAACGTCAACTGTGCTAATGCGTGTTCATCAACAGTGGGGAACACGTATTGAAATGTGTTTTCAAAACAATGGCAACCATGTAGAGCATATTATATAAATAAAAATGGTTGTCCATAAAAAAATGTTTATTTTTCCTATGTATGGAAACTTACGGCCCACCCTGTATATACTGGGCAATGATACTCTGCCCATGATAAGTGCATGGGCAGAGCGGTGCGTTGTATAAAACAGATAAACCTTTCTTCAGATTTAAATTTAATCTACTAACACACGTGTCTTAAACATTGATTTTATATATATATATATATTAATATGGTTACAGCTGGCCACGTCGCCAGACCACTTCCCGTTAAATCAACGAGGTCTGTTCACTAACTGAATGGGTGACCGTCCTCTGGATTCAGATGGTGCAGTGACCCGTTCGAGTTCCAAGTAAAGCTGTACAGTAGATACCCTCCGTCATAACCTTCGATGTTACGAAAAAGGTTAAATAACCCCCAATCATTACTACTATATATTAACATGTGGCGTGAACTCAATCTATTCAATGTTAACTTTACCTAAACTCGCGTTATCTACCCACTTCCTTCCTGAAAAATCCAGTTTGGGTTTTATTTTTCAAAATTTACTTCCGTATTAAAAAAATAGATTATTTAAATTATCTAAATATTAAAAACTATTTTTTATTACGTAAAAAAAAGTTATTTTAAAAATTATTTAACAGCTTTACGATATGTTGCGTTCGTAATTTCCAAGTCGATGCGGCGCTCTTCGTAAATTACACGCTCAGATTACGCAGTGAATGTTAATTTCAGTTGTATTAACTAACATGTATTGTCATAATGTATATAATACTTATAAATATTACGTACATATAAGTTTTAAGTAATATATAATATATACAGGGACGCAGACAAGGGGGGGAACTACGGGAGCTTCAGCCGCCCCCGAAATAAAATCATAGGTTTGATATTTCTACGCATTACTTATGAGTAAGTATGCCATCCCGAGTACCTTCAGCACATGTTTATTGTAATACATTTAGGAATGTATTTTCACTCACTTACACACTTTAATATATATATATATATATATATATATATATATATATGTATATATATATTTTCATTTGTTTCGTTCTTTCGCTCTCATCTTGCGCGGATAATTCTCCTATACAAAGCGTCGTTCTTTACGTTAATTATACTGCGTGTTTGTAGTTATATATATATATATATATATATATATATATATATATATATATATATGGGATGAATTTCACAATTAAACACGTGAAATGAATAAATGATATAAACCCACAAGGAAAAAGAAAAATGATTCCAAGGGCTTTCGTGCATTCAGAAGTACATTCCCTGACGAGGTGTACTTCTGAATGCACGAAAGGCCTTGGAATCATTTTTCTTTTTCCTTGTGGGTTTGTAACATATATATTAGCCCCTGTGTGTGTGTGTGTGTATATATATATATATATATGTCCTATAGTAACGCCGGTTTGTTTGTTTGGAAATGGTGGGTGGGAGGGGTATTTAACCTCGTTCGCGACATCTAAGGTCATATGACAGGGAACCTACAGCTATACGAAGGAGCCGAACCATTACGCCACCAATGAAGACTCGGAGAAGCATCTTAATTGTTGCAATCTGAAGTTCGGGCCGAGACAAACTCCAAATTTCAGAGACAAACAGCCCTAACAGACATTTGATTTGGAATGGAGTGATCATGTAAATTATATCTCAAAAAAGATTTCAAGGAGCTTTGCTATAATGCTTAAACTTAGAAATGTAATTCCTAAACAGGTTTTAACTGTATTATACTCCTGTTCTTCCTTATATATAGAGTGTCCAGATTTGTGCTTGGAAAAACCTGGACAGGAATGGATCTATGCCCTGTAGCGTATAGGTTTATTTTGAAAACTCTTTTTAACAGAGTAAATGAATACTAAATCCATAAAATCCATGAATACACACCTTATAGTCTCACATTCGCATAACTCTTAAAATATGGAAAACCAGGAAGTATGACACCCTACTTATATAACGTACTGCACCCTTGCTCCGGGAAACTCCGCTAACAACGCTTTAAACAGTATCTTTGTCATCCATGATCATTATAGTGCATTATTTAAAGAGCTAAAACTACAAAGGCTGAAACATGTAATCAAATTGACGCATTTTATTTTTATTTACGAATGTAAATATAAACTCATTAACTTACAAAGTGTAAATAAATATTTTGTAAGTCATCAAGAAATCCATTCATATCAGACTAGAAATAGATATTATTATACCTGTTATACCTCAATTTAGATTGTCTTTTCCTTAGTACGTCCCCACCTGGAATACTGCGTTCAATTCTGGTTCTCATATTTACGACACGAAATAGACAGAATGGGATACTGCAGCGACGGGTTACTAAAATAATTCCTAGACTGAGAAACCAATCATCCGCTGCCCGTTTAGAAACGTCATATTTATTTTCACTTGTTAAAGGTGTATTCGAGGAGATTTAATCCAGGTATTTCAAATGATTAAAGGTTTTGATAATGTCGACGCCGAAAAATGTTTCACCTTCACAAATGTAGATAGAACTCGCGGTAATGGTTTCAAATTAGTGGGTAAACATTTTAATTCTAATGAAGCTAAACAGTTTTTTCTACAATCGTATAGTTAATTTGTGGAATGGATTGCCAACCAACGTAGTTCAAAATAATTCAATCAAATCCTTTAAAAAGAAACTAGATGCTTATCTTGCCTTTAACTCCCCCGTGAGAAGCATTTGTTAGCGCGTAGAAGTTTTGTAGAATTTTCCCTCTGATTCGCTCCTCTTTACTTTAAAATTTTCTTTTTATCTTTAAATTTCTTTCCTTCCTTTCAACCTCTTTTCTCTGCTTTGCTTTAAAACTCGTCTTTAAATAATCCTACTTCTTTTAACCTTCTTTCTTAAACAGACAGCTTCGTAGGGACCAGCCGGTCTGCTGCTGTTTGGTGTCCTTTGTATTACTTTGTATCTCAAACATTACTCATTTTCATTGGACTGAAACTGTGGATTGATTTAAATGCTGATATAAAAAATATTATGAATGTAAATTTGTTTAAAACCAAGTTGAAATCTCAATCAATAATGGAATACTAATAAAAATCTAGGATTAAATATACATTACTCTATTACTTATTAATTTCCCTTGTGTAATCTAGGACTAAATGTCCATTACTTATTATTGTTCATCTCTCGTGTCTAATATTGATTTCTCTGTATGTGTTGGTATCATACCTTCAGTAATGACTGTATTTGTTTTATATCAATAATAATAATTTAAGATTAATACATACTCTAATTAATAATGCTTATTCATAATTTATGTATTATTAAGTGATGTACCGATTCCAAAATTTAGCCGATGCCGATTCCATGAAAAACTGCCGATACCGATGCCGAGTCTTTGCCTATATTTTAAAAAATCAATTCCCTTCATAAATTTTACTAATCTAATGTAAAAACTTTCATTTTTTATATTTTTAAATTTCAAATTTGTTTAAATGCTTTTCCTTAACTCACTCCACAGTATATATAGCACCAGAATTTGTTACTCATATACCGTAGCTAAAATGATGTTAAAAAGTTTTATTACTCAGTAAAATGATAAAATAATTTTATTTTACTTTCATAAATTGAATATATACCAATATTTAAAGTAGGCTAATTGTTTTTCTTTATGTTGAAGGTATTTTCTTTCTTCAACATTGTCAACAACAAGAACATTTTTCATTAAAATTTCAAGTCCCTCGTGGCCAATTTGAATAAAAAAAAAATAGATATATAATTTGGGTTTATAAAATTATTAAAATACTTAAAATAAAGTCAACATAATAAGATGGTTAGGATCACCTGAAGATCAGGGCCCCCAGCCTTCATTAGTTAGCCTTATAAGGCTAACTAACGAAAATATCACGACTTAACCTAACCAATCGTTAGGTCAACTGTACGCCCTTGGTTAGGTTAAGTCGTGATATTTTCGTTAGTTAGCCTTATAAGGGTAACTAAAGAAGGCTGGGGTCCTGATCTTCAGGTGATCCGATGGTTTAATATATAAATTATAAAGTACAACTTAATATAGAATTATTATTAATATAGAGTAGGAGATTAAATAGTTTATAATATTTAGAGCTTAGCTAGTTGGAAAAAATGTAAATTTATGGGCAACTTAACCTATTTCAAAGAATCGGTGCGAAAACTGGTTAAATTTGGCCGGGGGTCCCGACAAAAGCCCCCTAGGACAAAAGCCCCCTGGACAAAAGCCCCTCAGTTAAAGTGCAAAGTAGGACAAAAGCCTCCATTTTTTATATTATTGTTCGTGTCCTATGAAGTAATCCTAAACAAATATAACCTTTGTCTATGTTGATTCACTCTAGTTGATCACTGTTTTGTCTACCTGAATGGTTAGGTTAGGTTAGGTTAGTTTAGGTTAAGTTAGGAACGTGCCACAAAGAAGCGCCAACAGCGTTTGAAGAACCTATGTCTGGACTATGCGAATGAGAGGAAGACCTTGGAGGAATTTCTGAATGGTGTAGGTCACAGCATTAGGTGGAAGTAAAATGAACTTTAAATGAACCTTAACACTTAATGAACTTTTTAATATTGTGCTTTATTTGTTTGGTTTTCCCTAGATATGGTATGATGTTCCTTTTATAATGTTCATTTTTATGATTGTGTAAATAATTTTGCGCTCCTGTAAAATAGTGAGCTATAAATTTATAATGCGAGTGTTAATGTGTGCTACTGTATAATACTTATAAAGCTGACTTTGCCTAGATAAGGCATGATGATCCTTTTATAATGTAATTTTTTATGGTTGTGTAAATATTAGCGTTAATGTGTGGTATTGTATAATACTTATAATGCCTTCCTTATTGCGGTCTTATGATATAATAAATGTAATATTTTACATGTCAGAGAAGTGTTCATAAACTGTAAATAATAAAGAATAAAAATAATGTTAAAAAAATTCTTATTATTTTTCCTAGGGGGCTTTTGTCCTAGGGGGCTTTTTTCCTAGGGGGCTTTTGTCCTACATACATTTGGCCGATACCGATACCGCTGCAGATGAAAATTTCAAAATTTCAAAGAATCGATGAGAAAACTGGTTAAATTTGACCGATACCGATGCAGACGCAGATGCCCCAAAATGGCCGATTCTGCCGGTGCCAATGCCGATTAATCGGTACATCACTAATTATTAATAATAGCTACCTGTTTTATTTTTAATTAAGAGCCCAGTAAAGCCTAAAGCTTAAGGGCCAAATTAAACAAAATAAATAGTTTAATTTCACAATTATTTATGTTAAAACAAAAACAAAAATTGTATTTATTTTATCAATAAAAATTATTCAATTCAATTCAATTCAAAAATATAGTGAATTAAAGTATAGGGCAAAGTCAAGCAGATTTTGTAGTTTTCAATCAATTTTTATATATATATATATATATGTGTGTGTGTGTGTGTGTGTATGTGTGTGTGTGTGTGTGTGTGTGTGTATATACATATAAGTTAATTTAAATTTATCTTGATAACTTAATTAACGTTTGTCTTGTAAATTTAAAACATAGAAAAAAACAGGACAGATTATTCGCGATAACATCTGAACTAAATGTACGATACCCTAAATTCGTGACATTTAGTTCTATGTACATTCCTGCTAATGACCTATAAAAGATTCCTAAATATACCCGGATATACACTGAAATGGTACGAAAGCAAAAGAAAGGTAAAATGTTCCTAAATTCAAACAATTAAGTACTCTAAGTTCTTTGTGGATTTTAAAATACGATGTGCAGATGTTCAATAATTGAAAAATAGACGAGGAACGTAGCCTCAGCCCTGAGGGAGAACATCTTTGCTATTATAGGGAGTCAAAATTTTATATATATATATATATATATAATTAAGGAGAAAAAATGCCTGAACATAGAGTATCCGTATTTTCACATTAAGGATACGCAAAGAAGAGAACGGGAAAGAACAGATCATACTCGACATAGAAGTAATAACAAGAGTAATGAAACATTTTTTATAAGAAATGAGGATAATAAAAGCACAGCTTGCCCTTCTAACAAGGAAAGATAGAACGCCGCAAATATATGCACCACAACATTACGCACATCACCCTTCTATTCAACACCATCCACCAATAATACAACAACCACAGTTGTATCACGGGCCGCAGCCCCAATATTCCCAAAGGCAGCGGCCCAACCAATAACACCAAACAGGAACCGACATCGACCAGGAAACGACCATCATTTAAGAAAATCGAACACGAGGATTAGAAACCCGGTAAATGTATTATACACAAATATACAAGGCCTCTATACGGACCATGGAGACTGTAAATTACAATACTTGCAAAATTTAGCTACGGAAACCAGCATAGATATCATATGCCTAACGGAAACGCACTTGCATAAGTGCGAAAAAGGCTGTGAAAATTGCATCGAGAATACTAAAATACCATTGCTGAACTACAACATATGCAGAGCAGACAGAGTGGCTAGACGAGGGGGAGGGTGTTGTATCTACGTATAAAATACATACACATGTGAGGTGAAGGTAAACACATCAAACAGCACAGTCGAAGTTATTATATTAGACGTAAAAGAACTGAACCTAATTATTATGGACGTCTACAAACCCAAACACCACAAAAAGTTAATTCCAATTTGCCACTAATGAATACAAAACATGTTACAATTATTTGAAATTTCAGCAACAAATATTCTAATTTACAAAGATTTTAATTTCCCATTCATAACATGGAAGAAAAATGACGAAGTCATACATGATGAGAAGTTTCATGGCAACATTATAAAAGATGATAGAACCCAAGCAATAATGCTTACGACCTTACTCAGGAAATCTGTGAAGCCACTAGGAAAGAGAATGTTTTGGATTTAATTTTTACAAATAACAATAAGATAATAATAAATAAAAAAGTAACGTACACAAATTTCTCCGACCATAACCTAATAGCTCCTATAATAACGAATTTATTAAGGCTTATAATGGGGGTGAATAATTTATGGACACCCTGTACAATTGAAGTTAGCACCCAGCAGAAGGAATATTTGAAGGTTTAAACATAAATTCAAAGAAATAGATTGGGAAAGTGTAAATAAAGACTTAAAGGAGGTAAATTAGGAATTACTTCTTCACGAGAAGACTCCAGAACAAATACTAGGTATAATGGAGTCTGAAACCAAACCTATATTACTGAAGCATGTTCCAGAGAGACAAAAAGAGAAAACGTAGCAAGCTCGAGAGAAAAATCAGGACACTATTTAGACAACGGAAGCAAACCGTAAAACATCTCCACAGATGCAAAACTGATGCAAGGAGACTCAAACTAGAGAGGAAACTAGGCGAAATAGAAATGGACCTAATGCAAACATTCATGCATAAGACAAACGAGGAGGAAAACAAAGGTAGCAGAAAACATAAAAGATAACCCAAAATACTTCTACACATTTGCGAAAAAGAAAAATGCAGTGCAAAGAGAGTATTGGTCCGTTGATAGACGGGGAGGCCAAATACACAAATGACCCGAAAAAAATAAGCGAACTCCTTAGGGAACAATTTAACTCTATGTTTAGCACCTCTAAGTCCGAGATGAAAGTAGAAAACGCAGACGAATTTTCCGACATTGATACAAATCAGCCAAGGACAAATTCTGACGCAAACCTATTAATGGACAGAGTTCACGGAAGGAGATGTAATTAAGGCTCTATCACAGATGCTGGACAATTCGGCACCAGGGCCAGACACATGGAGTGCCACATTTCTGAAGAAATGTAAAGAGAGTATTGCCAAACCACTATACTTACTATGAAGGAAATCACTCGACACAGGACAAATTCCACTGCCATTAAAGAATGCAAACATTGCCCCTTTATTCAAAGGTGGTAACAGAGCAATGCCCAAGAATTATCGGACGGTAGCTCTCACCTCACACCTTATAAAGTGTTTTGAACGTATAATTAGAAGCGAAACTACCTACTACCTACAAGAAAAAAACTTATACAACCCAAATCAACATGGTTTCAGGGCTGGAAGATCAATTCTATCACAGCTATTAGACCACCAGGAGAAAATATTGGAAACATTGTGTCTAGGACAAAACATAGCCTTCGATAAATGTGACCATGGAATTATAGCACATAAACTTAAGAAAAGAAGACAAAGAGTGGTGGTGGTAAATGGAGTTAAATCGGAAGTCTCGGAAGTAGAGAGCCCTGTCCGACGAGGGACAGTACTAGCTCCCTTGCTGTTCATAATAATGATTGTAGGTATTGATGCAGATATTAAGGACAATATTGTATAATGTTTCGCAGATGACACAAAGATATGTAAGGAAATATTGAACGAAGGTGACATAGAAAGATTACAAAACGACATTGAAACCTATTCCGGTGGGCAGAAGACAACAATATGAAGTTCAACGAAGAAAAATTCCAACTTCTAAGATATGGTAATAACGAGGAGCTGCAGAAAAAAGGGTACAAAACTATGCAAGCCAAACAGATAACATCAAATCCACAAGTCAGGGATCTTGGAGTAATAATGTCGTCGGATGCAGAATTCAGAGAGCACTATAACATCAAAATTACAACGGCTAGAAAAATAATGGGAATCATCTGGAAGTTTCCGCAGCAGAAAAGCAAACATCATGCTCAAATTATGGAAGAGTCTAGTCCTACCAATAATTGAATATTACTCAGTACTCACAAGCCCATACAGAAAACGAGACATTGCGAACATTGAAGCTATACAAAGGACTTTTACATCTAAGATAGAGGAAACGGAAGGTGAAGACTACTGGTCTCGACTACAATCACTGAAACTCTACTCTCTCGAAAGAAGGCGCGAGCGGTACACAGTAATATACATATGGAAAATACTTGAGGGCTCTGTTCCTAACCTTAGAAATGAAATAGAAACAAACTGGAACGAGAGAAGAGGCAGATTTTGCACGGTCCCAGCTGCGGTGGGACAAGGGGCCATGAAAACGAGGATGGAAAATACCCTCAGAATAAGAGGCCCAAAGCTTTTCAATGTCCTACCAAAAGAAGTGAGGAATCTCTAGCACATCGACCTGAATAACTTCAAGAACCAGCTGGACAGATTCCTGTGCAAAGTTCCTGACCAGCCATGCGTGGCTGGCTACGAGGGCAGGAGGAGATCAGACAGCAATTCCCTCCTTCACTAAATCCCGCAAATGAGGTGGGTTGCTGCAGAGGGGACCGTAGGTCGATCCTGAACCGTCGTTCGAACTCACCTAAAGTATGCACCTAAAGTATGCATATATTTCAGCAATTACCAAATGAAATAAGAATGTTTTTCGGGTGTCGCTGTCAACACCTTCAGAAGAAGACTATAATAGAAACTCGGTTCAGAAGAACTCCAGATGAATTGGGTGTATGGCTATATGATGCGAGATGGACATACTTGCCAACATTTTGAAAAGCAAAAACGGTATGATTTGTAATGAATGCCAGGAGGTCCGGGAACATCCCTCCCCTCCCCCTACGGGAAATTTTTGAAAATCTAGCCTTAAATGATGCACTCTAGTGTATTCTGAGAGTAAAAGGTTCGATATTATTTGTAAAATAGGCGGTAGAATAGCCTTGAAATCGATAGCCTATACCACCTAAATCGGTAGAGTTGGCAAGTATGGATGGAGAGAGAGCACGAAAAAACACTTCTCTCCTCCATCAAGTTAATTTTATATAGTAGCAGGGCCACGATCTTTTGCAATACATTTCTTTTCACATGTACAACTTTCGGCAACCATTCGTGTCAGCAACAAACACGTGACGTGAAGTGAAACCATATATATATATATATATATACCAAACCGAAAGAAGACTTTTCTTCGCGGTTTTTCTAAACGTTAAAAACAAATGACAAAAGGAAGACAAAAATAGTTTAATTAAAGACGTATTCGAAAGTTTTATTATATACATACGGGCAGAACAAAAGAAGCAACGTTCCCTTATGGCCGGTATCATCTGCCGAGACGGGGGCGCGTCCGTGTTTAGCGGAGACGCAACACTCACCGCCAAAGAGCGAAGATGTTGACCTTGAAGATGAGACAGAAACAATGAGATTGTGACGCAGCTGTGACGTCACAAGAATGTTCGCCGTGTCTTCTTCTTCTTCTTCTTCTTCTTCTTCTCCATCTTCTTCTTCTTTTCTTCTTTCGACTGTCCTCTTCAGGGATTTGGTTCTAGGGTACAACGCCTTACCCTGAGGCCAGTCCAAGGTTAGAACAATGTCAGGCAGCGAAACAGGGGTGTGATTGTGATACAAATGTCCTATCCTATTACAGTCAAAAACGAACGCACAATTTCACACGAAATACTTGGAAATCATTTCCTAATAAGTATATATTAACTCGAATTCTTTTGACAAATAAATAGACTTCAAACGATTAAATAAACATTATCGAAATTCAAAAGAAAATCAAATATCGCAGAGAACTGCGAGTTGGGCGATGGGATAAGAACCTCATAAAACAAATTTAAAAAAACATATATATATATTTATATTTCTCTCTCTCTCTCTCTCTCACACACACACACACACACACACACACACACACACACACATTTATTTTTAATTCACCTCAGACATTGTATCCACAATAATTTCCACGAAAATAATTTCTCCTTATTTGCAATTTCGACTTCCTATTAAATCATTACCGAATCATTACCAAACAAAGATTTAATATAATTTAATACCCCTGAAACCCCCCCCCCCCCCCTAAAAGGACAAAAAAAAATTGCACTTTGTTTTAGAGGTTTTCATTAAAGGTAAACGAGTATAAACAAGCGATAGACTAAAAAAAAATACAAAAAAAAAGATTAATCTTGAGTTACGTCAGTTACAAAAATGAAAGGTTAAGATTAAAACAAGGAAATAGGAATACACAAGTGAAATAACAACGACAACAACAACAACAACAACAACAAGGTTCAAAAATAATCTTGAACGCACAATATAAAAAAAATTAATTAGGTTGGTTCAGTTTTTTTTTTCCCATACCTTCATATGTATTAACCTTTCAAAAAGATTGTGGTGGGCCACTCAAGGTCATCCCTAGGTCCCGGCAAACCACTATTATTTTATTATTATTATTTTATTATTATTATTATTATAAAACACACACACACACATATATATATATATTATGGGTGGGTGTACCTGGTAACCTAATATTTGATAAAGGTTCCACTCGGAGGTCAGGCTAGTGGCTCTACCTCGAGACTTAACTTGATGCAAGAGAGAGTTGTTTTCTTTAATTTCTCCATCTCACATAGCCAGGTACACCCGGCTTATCTGGCATTATCCTGAGCCAGATATCTAATCTTCTTTTAAGGACTTCTACATCAACAATGGTGATGTTCCTGATTTCTTTGAGTAACTGGTTAAACAGTCTTGGCCTTCTGACAACAAAGTTATTTTCATTCAGAATTGAAGATGTCCCTTGTCTGGCCTTTAGTTAACACAGTCTACCTTTCTAAGGTCGTTTGGATGGTTATCTGGTTCAGTTTGAGGTTAGGTTAGTGTTTCTTTATTATTTTTTCATGTGTGTGTGTGTGTGTGGCGTACCTCTCTCTTTTTCTTCTTCTCAATAAGTACAGATTTAATTTACGTACTCCTTCTAAGTATATATATAGTCTATATATATATATATATATATATATATATATATATATATATATATATATATATATATGGCCTATAATTCCCTTTGCCTTTTTCGTTTTTCAGATTGCCACCAATTGGAGACTCCAAAACACTCCGTTTCACCTTCATTTCTCGCCGACGAAGGTTGTTCAACAGCAAAATTCGACGAATTTTACTTTAAAAAATTAATTTAATAAATTCCTAAAATTCTTTTCATTCAAGCTTTCGATTGACCATCTTGTAACATGCTTTCAAACTTTAATTAAGAATAACTTCAGAATACAGTCGACTGGAAGAGAATATTTTTGGGGGGAGTCCTCGAAATGTATTCAATGGTACCCGAATACATAGGTAAGATAGATAGATTTATTCGTATATACATATAGGTGGAGAGAGAGAGAGAGAGAGGAGAGAGAGAGAGAGAGAGATGATGATGACAGACAAACAAGTTAATATTTTTAAGTATTTTATATATATATCGTATATACCCGAGTATAGGTCGATCTCGTGTATAGGTCGACCCTTGATTTTTGGCCAAAAAATCATTAATTTATCAAATGCCTCGTGTATAGGTCAATCCCAGTTGTTGAAGGTAGTGGAACAACAAATTAGGGTAATGAAGCACCATATTTTATGGCATATAAATATAAACTTTTAAATAAACTTTAAAAAATTTATTCATTTTATGTTTTATATCATCCTGTGCTACCATTTTCTAATTTTAATAATTGGTACATATTTTGTTTTCATTGTTTACTAGTACTAAATGCTAAATATTTTTCATGTCTGAAGCTAACAGTAGCTCCTAGCCCTCCCCATCGTGCACGGATTTCAACCCCACGAAAATGTTACCCTTATAAGGTCGACCCCCTAATTTTTGCCTAAGAATCCAGTCTTAAAAACTCGAACTATACATGAGTATATACGGTATATATATATATATATATATATATATATATATATATATATATATCGGCGCGCAGCAAACCTAGCTGTTCATCCTTCCATACAATAAAATTGGTTGGTACCCTGTGTATCCTAGTGGTTAAGACGCTGGGCTGCTGATTGTGAGGTCGTGAAAGTGAATCGAGTCCGGGCGTGGATTTTGTAATTTCTGACCATCCGTGATGGGTCGTGGTACGGATTCCAAGTTAAGCTGTAGGTCTAAAGTGGAGCAATAAGCTTGACCTTCATCAAAATGAATAATTCAGGCGGAAGCAAAACCAAGGTTAACCAAGATTATATATAATATTATATATATATAATATATATATAAGCAAACAACCACAAGGAAAAGGAAACACAAAGTCCGAGCGCTTTCGTGATATATTCACATTATCAAGGAGGAACAGAAATAGGAAATAGGAATAGGAATAGGTTGTTTGCTTATTAATAAGGTCACGTGTTATTTTGTGATTTTAGTGCATATATATATATATATATAGTTGCCGAAAGTACATAGACACCTTTGGTTTTCTATAGTTTTTGTTTTGAAAGACGCCAATAAATAATAGCAAATTTATTAAATAAATATATTTAGAATCGCGGTGATAAAGTTCCCCTTTTCATTTTGTAAAGCTGACACTCGTTCTGGCATTCCATTGATGAGTTTCGCTATTTGTTCTTGAGGACAATCATCTTAGTGTCTGCTTACTTATATATATATATATATATATATATATATATATAATAACTTGTCCTTGAAAACAAAACACTTTTATGGTCTCTTCTCTATGAGAGAGAGAGAGAGAGAGAGATAAATATATTTATTACTTTAACGGAAATTTTTTATGTAAAACACTAAATATTCCAGTCATAAAATATATATATATATATGGGAATGAACTCAGAATGGTTCCCTGAGTTTTTATGATACACACAGACCGTGCATGGAACAAGGAACTCTTCTGGAATAATTAAATCCACTATAGTCCGAATAAGTAATGGTAAATGACAAATACCATAGTTTTTCTTTTTCATGATGCAAGCCCGACGTGGGCAACGGGTCTCTCGCAAAGAGGTCCCATAAATATAGCTTCCCTCACCAGCTATCTGCAAAGCAGACAGGATCCAGCTATGGTTTTGTCATTTACCATTACTTATTCGGACTATAGTGGATTTAATTATCTCAGAAGAGTTCCTTGTCCATGCACAGTCTGTGTGTATCATAAAAAACTCAGGGAACCATTCTGAGTTCATTCCCATCATGAAACGGACATTTATGTGCCTTGAAAAGTGGAGCTCAATTCTGCCAGTTGAGGTTTAAGTTCTGGTTTTGGCTAAAAAATATAATAGTTACCCCTTTTTCTTTGATTTATTCAATCCGACGTGAATGCAACG
>JAJOZX010000526.1:0-60000 GCA_023014485.1 Bathynomus jamesi
AACGCGTTACAAATAACGGCCGTTACGTAACGCGGTACTTTTTTAGTAACGGTAGTGGTAACGGCATTACATTTCAAATCAAGTAACTCTTTCAGTAACGACGTTACTTTTTTAGGGAAATACATTCGTTAGTCTTACTCGTTACTTTTTTATCGTAGCTCGCAATTAGTTTCTTTCGATCCTCACTCATTGTTCATTAACCGTTAAAAATTTGTCCCTTCACTATGAGCGAGGTGTGCATGTTGGCCGTTGGCATGCTGGCAGCCTACCCTCATCCACCCTCTCCCTCTACACTGACAGCACTGTCAAAGTAAAAAGGCGAAGAACCCTGGAGCAGGGAGGAACCTAAGTTCAACAGAGGTTTCGTCATTCCTCTTATCTGGGCCTTCACGGCACGTTAGCTCTGCATCCTTCCCATCCACTAACTTTAAAAATATATTTATTAAACTTAACACTCCTATACCATCTAGTGCCGCTGTTGAGCAGGGGTTTTTTCTGTAGGGGAAGGATATACTGCGTCCGAAACGAGGCTCGCTCTTAGATGCAACTTTTGAGAAGCTTGTTTTCTTAAAGGTCAATAAAGATCTTTTGAATAATAGTCCTTAAGTTTGCATATTTAGCTAATAAATTTCAATTATCATTGCCATGCACAATAACTCATTTGATTCATTTCTTTAGTATTTCGTACTATTGTTTTGCAAAACTAAACTTTCCTGGTATATTCTAGCATTTGTAAATTAGTATCAATAGTATGCTACATCCTCTGTTATGTTGCAATTCCTAGTAATAAATCTTGCAGTAATTTTGGTTCACTTTTTTTGAAAATATTATGCCTTATAAGTCATAACAACGCAATGAAGGCATGCACAGACTTCATAGCCTATGCATTAACTAGTGGATACAAATCAACACATACTCGCACAAGCAAATGTTTATATAATATAACATTTTATGTATATATAAATTATAATATACCTATGCATATATAACTTATAATATATTTACATTTCATTAAAAGTAACGGTAACGAGTAACGGTGCGCACCGTTACTCGTTACTTTTTAAAAATGGTAACTGTAACGATAACGGCGTTACATTTAGACTGTAATAACGGTAACGGTAACGGCATTACATTTATAAAGTAACGAGCACAGCAGTGATCCTTAGTATATGAACTGCCATTGTGTTAATAATATTTGTCATATGGACTATAGTCTGCCAATAAACCTTTTCATTTTCACTTTCATTTTCATTATAGAAACGATAGAAACAAACTGTAAATGGCATATGAAAGCATAATTATTAGTTTTTTTAACACGCTACATTACAAATTTTTAGGCCTCAGCGATTTCATGAATTGCATTTGTGATCCTGACCGTGAGTTCATCTGACGAATGGGAAAGTCAACCGCCACAATTTCTGGTATCATGAAAGAGACTCAACAAAATTAATGTCTGGTGCGTTCGCAGAAAGTCATGCATACATTGATCTTTTCTTTTTTGAAAAACCAAAAGTCAGTGATGAACGTTAACTTGCAATGTTGCAAAACTTCATTATCTCTGAACTAAGACAATTAAATCTTTCAGATAGCATCTTCTTTCAGCAAGACGGGGCTCCTGCCACTATGCTTTGAATGTGTAAAAGTTCTTGAATGAAGTCTTCCCAGCCAAGTGGATCGGTAAGTGGACCAACTGCTTGGCCACCTCGTTCACCTGACCCGTCCCCACTGGGCCACTTTTTATGGGGCCATGATAAAAGTGTTGTTTACTCATTAAAACCACATTCTTCGGATGAACTTATGCCAAGCTCACAAACGTAATTCATGAAATTACTCAGGAGCATCTAGAGAATGTTTACGGGTCTTTGGAAAATCGGACTGAACGATGTATTGAGAAAGATGGCGGTTATGTTGAGACCTAGACATTTGTAATGTAGTGTGTTAAAAATTTGAATAATTGCGCTTCATATGATGTTTACAGTTTTTTTTCATCATGGGTATATCAAAAGTTACTAAAGTTTGAAGCTGCACAAGGACGTTGTAATCAGCCTATATGAATTAAAAAATAATAATGCAAATAATTTCGGATCTTTTCGGTTTGAAGCACTGTGGAAAAAACAAAAGAAAATAATATTTCTAGGTAGAAAATGTATATATTTGTTAAGAACAGTACATTTTATGGTGGATAAATGGAATACAACCTAACCTAACCTAACTTTCTTACATGTACCATGTTTGTGCCGAAACAATTCTAATACATCCAATGAAAATCGGAGGTCCAAACTGTACAGTTGAAATAGATGAAACATTCGTTTGGCATTAAAAGGACACAACTAAAGACTTATTTGAGAAAATTTTACAAGACATTTCCCAATTTTCAATCTATTTTAGTTAAACTACTAAACATTTCTCCGCCATAAAATGTACTTTTCTTAACAAATATATACATTTTGTACCTAGAAATATTATATACAGTACAGGGTGGGCCGTAAGTTTCCATACATAGGAAAAATAAACATTTTTTTATGGACAACCATTTTTATTTATATAATATGCTCTACATGGTTGCCATTGTTTTGAAAACACATTTCAATACGTGTTCCCCACTGTTGATGAACACGCATTAGCACAGTTGACGTTATGCTTGTAATGGCGTTGGTGATACGTTCCTTTAGATGATTTATGTCTCGTATCTTTTCCTGATACACCATGGCCTTCAAGTGCCCCCAAAGATAGAAATCAAGGGGGGTGAGATCTGGGGATCTGGGAGGCCACTCCACAGGACCACGCCGACCAATCCAAGCATCCGGAAACTGCTGATCCAAATACCGACGCACGTGAAGACCATAATGAGGTGGAGCTCTATCTTGCTGGAAGTAAACTGGGAAGTTACCTTCCTCGTTTAGCAGGGATGGGAAAATCTCTTCTTGCAACATGTTAAGATACCTTTCGGCATTAAGATTTCCACTGACAAAAATTGGTCCAATAATTCTGTCACCCCCATATCCCGGCCCACACCATCACTTTACCGGCACCTTGCATCTTCGTCGGACTCAGCCAGTTAGGGTTAGCATTACTCCAATAACGTATGTTTTGCCGATTAACCTCTCCATTGACGTAAAAATTTGCTTCATCAGTAAACAAGATCTTACGTCAAACGCATATTCTTAGGGTATCTGAAACATAAAAACAAACGTTTAATTTTTCCTATGTATGGAAACTTACGGCCCACCCTGTATATTTGCTTTTGCTTTTTTTCAGTGCTTCAAACGGAAAAGACTCATAATTTCTTTTGCAATTCGCAAATTTTCAATCACTTACAGTTAATTTTGCTTATTGAAACTGTAAAAGTCCAGTTTGTTTTCTGAACATCGGACTATATAATTTTAGCCACTAAACTGTGTCTGTTCACATCCTTTTATTTTAAATTATGTTCTCGCATTTATCAGCTTCAAGAAACCGTTTTTTTAGTGTTTAAATGTCATTCACAATTTCTTTTATATTCTTCAGTGCTGAATACAATTTACTCGTAGTACGTCAAGCAACTGAAAATATTCGGTTTATTTAAAGAATGTTGGATCCACCGCATGATTCAACTATTTCCTCATCACAAATAACAAATGCTAATCTGAAAGATGTATATAATCAAATTTTGCTAAAAAGGAAAAAAAAACATCTCCAGAAGTAGATTAAAAGAATAAAGTTAAATAAATAATTAAAGACTTACGAGATCAGCAGAGTCGCATGCAAAAACTGACCTAAATTTCTTTCATTTCCGGGTTATTAAACAAACAAAACAATTGGTAATTTCGTGAAATGCAGTATTAATAAAATGAAGTACATACACAACCGTTTGAAGGATAGAATTACGAGATTTATTCAAACATAAAATTTTCGTTGAATGCTAAATGAAAAATTTAGATCCCAAGAATTTCTTTCATTAACCATTCATTGAGGGACGCCCCTCGGTGCATAATGTGAATACCTCTTATTTTGTGCATTCCATTTTAATTCGAAGTGTCGCGTTAAGATCCTTCATCCTTCATCTCATATAACGAGACTCATAATAATCTATGATCGACAACGCTTCTGTTATTCAAATGATGAGAAGGGGAGCCTGCTCGGAGATAAAACATTCAGTTTTTGTTGTTGTTTTTTAAATATGTTTGTGATCGTAAAACAAAATTTATATATTTTTCTCCCATAATGTGCAATACAATTCGAAATCAGTTGCATCTTTTCTCAATAGTTATTTGAAAAGAAAAAAGTTTACAAAATCACCCAATAACTTTTTTTTTATGTGTGTGTGTGTGTGTGTGTGTGTGTGTGTGTAAATGGGAATTACTAGTCAATGAGGAATTAGAACTAATTTTAACAAAAAGGGTTTTCGAGGTAGCCTAAGTAAGTGATTGACATTTTGTCTCAAATTACAAATAAGTGATTTTAAGGTCTGACAATAAATAAATCCATTTTTATTTACACTTTAAAACATATTTGGACTTTTTTCAAGAAATTCAACAACCATTTTTTTTTTATATAAATGTTTGTTCAATATTCTGTTCAGATAGAAGTAAATGGTGTTAAGTGTAATAGTATAAAGTTAGTAGTATAGCCGCAAAAGGGGAGAGTGCAGGAATGTTGCAGGTTATTATGTAATGTTGCAAAGGGGGGTGGGGTTGTTGCAAAGGGGGGTGTGGGTTGTTGCAAAGGGGGATGTTGCAAAGGGGGTGGGGGAAAGGGGGGTGGGGGGAAACTTGGAGGCGGCGTTATCGCCCAAGAGAAAGAAGGAGGAGGAGGAGAGAAAGGAGGAGAGGTGTTCACCTGGCAGGAGCCAAGTGCACACTAAGACTTCCAGCCGGTCTGGCGTTGTTTTATAGACTCCTAATCAGCCAGTTGGCTGAGTTGCCAGATACCGCCATGTATTCCATTGTATACATTATTATCCTAATCAGCCAGTTGGCTGGTTGTCAGATACCTCTTTTTATTATTGCATACATTATTATATACGCCTAATCAGCCAGTTGGCGTAAATGGCTTGAGTTGCCAGATAGCGCCATGTATTCCATTGTATACATTATTATCCTAATCAGCCAGTTGGCTGGTTGTCAGATACCATTGTATACATTATTATTATTATATACGCCTAATCAGCCAGTTGGCTGAGTTGCCAGATAGCGCCATGTATTCCATTGTATACACTATTATAGACTCCTAATCAGCCAGTTGGCTGGTTGTCAGATACCTCTTTTTTTTTGTTATTGCATACATTATTATTATAGACTCCTAATCAGCCAGTTGGCTTAGAAGGCTTAAATATTGCCAGATACCTGTTGTATACAGAATACCGGTAGTAGAAGGCATAACAATAAACAACATTGCATCATTCTTTTTATTATAAATATATAGAAAATAAATATACATTTGAGGAATATGCGTATAACAGAATATATACACACAATTATGGATATATATATATATATATATATATATATATAAATAATATAATTTCATATACATTTGAGGAATATGCGTATAACAAATATATACACATAATTATATATAAAATAAAATATACATTTCATCAATATGTACATAACAGAAATATACACACACACACAAATATGGTGATATATAAATAAAATATACATTTCATATACACTTCAATATGTACATAACAGTACAGGAGAAATATCAAGCAAAATGTATATATATATATATATATATATATATATATATATATATATATATATATATATATATATATATATATATAAACACAATCAATAGAAATATGTACATAATCAAAATATATATATACAATTCACTTTTTTTTCAAAATACTAAAATCGGTCTTAATCGAGTTTACAATTACATCATTATTGCTCTGCATTACGCAGTCTATGCGGCTTAATAATATTTCACCGCTTAAAGTATAGGGAAACCTGTATTCGATATGAATGGCTTTCATATCGTTCAGTACTATTTTTGTTCCCACTTTACAACCGGTTGGTAAGTCATCTTTAAACATGTCTAGAATACAATCAAAAGCACGCACAAAGAGTTCATCGTTAGCTACATTATTAAACACAAGTTTATAAGAATGCTTTTCCAATCGAGGGTTTATTTCTACCGACTCGAGCTTTTCAATCGTGAACTCTTCACTCAACATAACGGCAATTGAAATAATCTTCTAAATCGTTACGGCAACTGCGCGTTATATAAAGAAATAGTTCTTCAGGGTGAACGGTGTAGGTGAGCTCAGCCTTGTACCGATCAATTGCTTTGTACCAAAGTTCATGGTATTTCAAAGAGTCTAAACTTTTTAAATAAACATCCAGCACTAGACCATTCTCACCAGTCCTACACTCGGTAAACCCATCGAGCAGAGCAGTGTATGCGTAT
Organism: Bathynomus jamesi; assembly: GCA_023014485.1. Classification (NCBI taxonomy): domain Eukaryota; kingdom Metazoa; phylum Arthropoda; class Malacostraca; order Isopoda; family Cirolanidae; genus Bathynomus; species Bathynomus jamesi. Next base: position 6,400 of record JAJOZX010000526.1, read on the forward strand.
TCAAGTACTGTATCAAAATAAAACATATCCGTAACACGCGCGTCTAATATAGGTTTCAGTTTACGGAATCCGACGATTTCAAACATTCTGTCGAGGATGAAACGGTTTCGCGTAGGAATAAGAGCGTTATTATCAGAAGCATTCTTCCACATAGCCTTATATCAATGCACGGCCGATCGTTATTTATACACAACGTACATACAACGGCGTATGAGGGCGCGTCACTAATCTGCTCTCTTCTTGTACCTACGTTAGCAGGTATTTTATAACGATCTTCACACCACTTATCAACTATCACGAAGATTCTATTCATCTCCTCGATACTTAAATAAACCCGTTTGTTTGTCGGTCTACATTCCGTTTCCAGTACATAGCTAATGGTACCGGAATTACGCCTGAACACGCGCAACGATTTCGTCACGGACACATCGTACGAGGCGTTGAGAATGCTGCTCAAAGGAAGTTCCATCGTATTCGAGGAGCGCACGTCTACTCGGCTCAAGCTCTGAGATAACTATGAGCCGTGTGAGGCACAGGCAGGAACGGTTCGACGGGCGGCTGACTCGATGATACGTGAATGGGCATGTTCGTACGACTCGAATTGTTGCACATATTTGTTTTTCCGTTTCGTCACTACCAGCCTACGCACTTTGGATAAGAACTAGGCGCTAATCATCTCCACACTCCGGCGCACTATTTGAGAGGAACATATGCTCATATTTTTCCTTTCTACCCATCAAACGATGCTCGTCTCTAAAATCTGTTAAAAACTCACGCATGGCACTAGCCACAACCTCACTATGAACCTCATCATGATATACGTTAATATAGTGATAAAAACACCTAAGATTGTCCATGATCACGAGATTCACATTTTCAGACGTAGGGTATGAGTAATCGACATGGTGTAGCATGACGTAATACCGCTTGTCACACCACCCATCCACAAGGCTCATTATCCATACCTGCTGCTTCTCTTCTGCACGCGTTGTTTTTTTACTTCACGGTGTATGTGAGACTTTATAAAGTTTAGCCCTGCAGTATACTTCAGCACATCGTCTGTGCAACGAAAGCCTTCAACAGTCTCACCAGAACATCGTAGAGTATTTGTACATCTTGGAACTTCGCACAATCCAATGTGGTTTTAAAAGAGGCATAGGAGGGGGGAATAGGAAGTTTTTCGGTATCCACCACATCCTCACACTTTACTGAATACCATTTCATAAACGTTGTGCAAGCGATATTAAAGGTAGCCATTTCAATATACGTCTGATCTGAATACACGTCTGATCTCTCGGGCTTACTGCGGTCGACTGACCACGCAGGGACTCCCAGATAGTAGCATGACTCACGCAGTGGGCGGAGCTTAGAACTTTCACCTACACACACACACACACACACACACACACACACACACAAAGGAGAAAGTGAAACGCTATTTGATTTATTGAGATATTCATATATTTACAAATACGATTCGAGATATTCAAGTTATATATACATATATATTTACAAATAGATACGATTATATACAAGACGTGTGAGTTAGAAGCATCATTGGTATCCAAAGGGTACGGTATCATAGGTGCCAGGTAACTGGTAACGTTTCCTATAGGTGTTACGGCACACCATCGTACCCCTAAGTTCCTTCACGCCTCCCAGCTTCTGCGCCCGAAAATTGTGGGTGCCTACAATTAGTTGGTGAGGTTCCAAACATACTAGATCCTTCAACGACTCAAAGTTAACAACCTCCCGATTCGCATGGTTGAGCGTAATACCCTTTGCCTTCACGATATATTTCATTTCATCCCCTACCCTGACCCGTACCCCATAAGTCTTAGGTCCTGTTGAGATAAAAGAGTCGGCGTATGCGTCGTCCCCATACTCATCCTTGATCTCATCAGTGAGTTCGCCGAGGAACTCCCCAATAGCGGGCATGTAATCACCCTCCCTCTCTGTGAATATCACGCTATCTGTATCGGCATACAATACTCTCCGCCCAAGAGAATGCAATAGACTCCAAAGTTTTATACGGGCGTAGGCTGTTGTGAAGCTCGCCACAGGTATGTTTGTAACCCTTGAGGTATCTGTGGCAAATTCAGTGTTGTTGTACTTTATTACGTAAGTATTACCTACATTCACGATCTCCATGACCTCTTTATCGGGGGCATTGGCATAATCCCAGACATCGCTATAACTTTGTGCCAAATGAATGTTCCCTCTGCCGGTATTCTGAGCAAATTTTCCCCATAGACTGTTTAGACATAACTTTGCACTAAAGCGCTTGCCAGGATTCTTTACAATTTGGACACGATCAAGTTGTATACCTTCGCGGTCGCGGTAACGTTGAATATAGGCCGACTTTTCATCTTCGGTATCAACTCCTCGCGGATACCCTGATGCTTCAACCTTATCCTTCAAAAAGGCGTTTATATATGGTGTGAAAAGGTTGGGGAGCTTCTGAAACCTCCACACCTCGTGTATCTTCAGTATTCTATAACCATGGCGTACGGCTAGGGCCAGCTCAGGACTTGTATATACGCCTCTGATCTTACGCTGGTGGGGTATATGGTTACATTCGCCGTTATCCTCTTCCGCGCACTTCACGCACAGGGGAAACATGAGCTTGTCGTCGATAACGACAGGTAAGATCGGCATCCATAAATTGCGTGGGGGGAGTACGTCTACGAAAGAGAGCCCAAAGTAATGATCATTCAAATTTTTTGAAAATTCATTGATGGACGGCATGCTAGGTCCCACCAGTTTCTCAGGAGCGCCCACGGGGTACGGATTGCTCTTCATCACGTATGGGTATAAAGAACAGAAATCGTAGTAATGGAGCTTCACGCCCTCCGTAGGTGGGAAGTATAGTCTGAAAGGATTTGTACGTCCTCCAAACAAGCTATCACCACATTTGAGAGGATCCAGCACCATTGAACGCTTGATCGTTTTTTTTCCTCACGGTATACATCGTCTGTCTCCATCCGTGCATCATATTCATGCTCCCACAAGACTTTGTGAGTGAACTGTGACCCTATAAGTTGATCGCGGGTGCGGGTCCCTGCAAGACAGTCGGCAGGAGATCTACCGTGGATATCTCCGACGATACCGCACTCAGGGCGGGGGCATCCATGCCACCAGCATCCATTAAAGGAATACACAGTCTTCACACCAGTGACACGGTTTTCACTTAACCCATCAACCCAAAAAACACGTCCATTAATCTTAATGGTACTTCACCCGTGTTGCGGGCGTGCTTTATGTATACACCTGTTTGTTGCTGCAGGTGTATGAGCCAGTAAATAGCCTTGTGTCCGTAACTGCGGGGTTGTTTCGGTGAATAATGGCTAAGGTGTCTTTAGGCATGAAGTTATTCTTGAACACCGTAAAACATAATGATGCGATGGTGGTTGCGACTTGCACTGGATCGCATTTGAAACGGGCTATGTACATACTTCTAAAGGCCTGGAAACATACTCTAAGCACGCGCACATCATTCACGCAATAACGCTCACATTCATCAGCTATATTATAAGGGTTACTTTCATTAAAACTGTCGTAGTATCGATCAAAGTCTTCATCCATACAGTCAAAATAATGTTTGGGGGTGGTGGGCCTACGTAGTTTAAAGTCTCGCTGGTGAGGAAAGTGTATGGGAAGTATCCTTTGGAAACTTCAGCTGCTACTCCCATCACCTTGGGTAGCTTTGCTAATTTACAAGGTGTGAATAATAAAGTATCTTTAAATTGTACATTGCCTCTTATCTGCATCTGTATTAATTTGTTGCCTCTTTTCAATGGATCACCTGTAAATATCTCAGAGGATTCGTGTTCAAGCAACTCCTTATAAAGGAACTGCGTGTCAAACTTTGCCCCGTTATGGGCGAGAATATACACAGTCATTTTTTTGAACTTGTCGGCTAACTTGACAATATAGGACACAAATAGTTTCACAGGACTATCGCTGACATTCGTTTTAAAAACGTTTGTCCGTTTACCGCATTTGGGGCACTCGTCACATTCGATACCCATACACTCATCACAGATGGTCTGGCTCACAAGTAAATGTGGAATTACCTCTTTGGTTTCAGCGTTCGTATATGTTTCTATATCGTAGTACACAGTTATACAAGGGTTATTTTTAGGCTTAGCATCTTTCATATAACACACATGCTTTACTCCATCCGCCTTATATTCCTCCTGGCATGTAGGACAGTGAATTACGTCGCACTTGTGCTTAAATTTTCCCCAATTATCCATTGTGTGAAACATACCACATTCACAGATTCTCATTTTCCTGCACGTACCAATTGATTTATGGAGATCAAAGCAGCTATTATTGAAAAATGTGCGTCTACACACATCACAGTCTCTCTTCTCAACTACACGGCTTTCACATTTGGTGCTTTTACACTGCTCACATACCATGTGACATTCTTTACAATGTCTCACTATATCAGCCGCAAACTCGAGGCACCCCTTACACAAATCATGATGTCTCCCATATTTTCGACTTTTGTCATAACTCGCGTAAAGCCCCCTTATATTACGGATGGGGAGATACGTTGTCCCTGACAATCCTAAAATAAGTAGGGGTCTTGTACGATCTCTCACACAGCTTTTAAAAACATACACAGTCCGGCGGCGATCATCCAAACCAAATACAACTATGCGCACATTCATTTCCTGTTCTACCTTTCTCAGCTCTTCAGGACCCATATTACAGTCAAATTCAAGTTCACAGTCTACAGCTAGTTTACGGGCACGCTCAACGATCGTAGGCAGCCAAATTTTTTGAGTCCGTGTATTTTGTACAGTAAACATACGTGCTAAGAGTACTGCTATAAAGCCGCAACCACGATCGACGTTTATATGCCTTCGGTAAATAGTTGGAGAATTGAAGTTAAGAGTGTACGGTATGGCACTATGACCCGCAACACGGTATACATGGTCAATATTTACCGTGAAGTTGTCCATATTGAAGGCTATACTACTTTGGACGGCTTGCATTATACGCCCTAATATATATTCTACATCTTCAGCAGCCAAACGCCTGAACGGTACTATCACCCAATAATCGTCTACATCACCGTCATCTGACCCGAACCCAAAGGACAGACTCGTCCTGACCTCACGCTCGTCGCGATTCTGAAGAGCAAACTCTATAATACGCTCTACACCCTGCGTATCCCGCGCTCAATTCCATTGCTATACAGGGCTCTAGGGTCGACCCTAACTCTATACCGATTTCTAGTCAAGGCGGGGGTGGGGGCTGCGGATCGCACTAACTCGAACGTAATAACATCCTCAACAGAACGGGGGGCGGATGAATTAGTGGATATATTAGGTGCTGCTGCTGATGGGGGCCCTGTTGCGTAGGAGGGTTGGGGATCTATTATTGTAGACTTAACAGAACGGGGGGCGGAATAAGGGGGAGGTGCTGCTGCTGCTGGGGAGGTTGTTGCGGTTGAGGGTTGGGGATCTGCTGCAACAGGTACGTATTTCGGCCGCTTTATACCTGATGTGGGGTTCTCATACCTCCGCTTTGGACGTGCAACCTGTATCGCTGGTTCAGGGGAGGAGATCACACTGTCGTCGAGGTCATCCGTAATGATAGGGTGCTCTACCTCATCGTCGGTTCTGTGGGAGAAGAAATATAAGGATCAGCACTCAAAATTTGTAATATTTTGTAAATGACCCACTTAGGAGTGTGACGTGTTAGAAATGGACTCTGTAGAAAAATTCAGATTCACGAGCCCATCCACATGTATTATATCTGGACCTACAGGATGTGGTAAAACTGTGTTTATGCTTAAAATCATTAAAGAAAAGGGCGAGATGTTCTCGAAATTTGTGCATAAAGTTATATGGTGCTATTCGACGTATCAATCAGCGTTCAACGAGTACCAAGATGATATTTTGTTCCACAAAGGTGTATATGACGTTAATTCGCTAAAGGGAACTGAACATACAATCATTGTAATTGACGATCTCATGTTGGAGATGGATAAAACGTTTGCCGAGACATTTACAGTATACTCCCACCATCTTAACATAAGCGTGTTCTTCATCAATCAGAATCTATTTTTCAAAAATAGATACATGCGCGATGTGTCGTTAAATACGCAATATCTAGTCTTATTCGCGCAACGTAGAGATGTATCACAAATTGGGGTATTAGCCAATCAAATGTTCCCGAATCAGCGTAAGGAGTTTTTGGAAGTTTATAAAGAAGCTACAAGCACGCGTTACGGATATTTGCTTTGCGACCTTCATCCGCGAAACACGTTTAGAGTGCTTCTGCGAACGAATATATTTCCAAACGAGCCTGAAACGGTGTATATTCCAGAATGACAAAGAGACTAAAGAAATACCATGAATTAATAAAAATCTATCATCGACTGCCCCGGGCAATGCAGCAGATGTTTATTAAAATATTGACGCCGACTTTTTAAAATGCATCTGTGAAATCTGTCTTAACGTTATAAATTGCAATGTATCAATGAAAGCCCATCAGAAGGCTCGCCTACGCCGCTACAAGAACATAATACGTACACTCGCTCGTAAAAGTCAAACTGTAGCGAAGAAAAAACGAGTTATTGTGCAAACAGGAGGGTCATTTCTCCCCATCTTATTTTCAGTTTTGGGCCCTTTACTGACTAGATTAATATAATGAAGAAAGTGGTAGTGATTCCCCACGAGGTGTACGCTTCACTGCAAAGAGACACGGATCTAGATCCCCGTAAAAGCAGACTTAAAAGAATGGAAAGCGAATTGTTAGCCCTATTAAACAGTGAAAAAACCCTGATGAGAAAAGAATCTTATACCAAGAAGCTCTGCAGAAATTTCTTCACGAGTACGAAAATTATAAGAGCCCTACGGAGATTCCTGTGGTTATTAGGCACAGCACCGATGGCGACATAGGACCTGTACCCGACGATACAGCTGATCAACCAAAAAGATTAGCCACACAACATATCGAACATGTATTAAAAAATACCCTCCCACTTACATTGAGGAGTAAAGGCTTAAGTCTTTATAATCTATTGAATGAGGATCCCGCCATACAATGGACCGATACAGGGGAGATCATTGTGGAAGGATCAAAGGTACAGGGATCGAATATCGTAGACATTGTCCATGATCTGGTGAGAAAGTGGGATAGGCCATCACCATCAGGATGGAAGCATATTAAAGCAAGACTACAACAAATAAATGTCCCTAAAACGTTGATAGGAAATCTGAACAGGTTAAAAGACTTGGAACACGCAACGTCTGTGGCACAATTGAAGACGCCGTCACCCCCTGCGGTAACACCTTTCAAGAGGAGAAAGAAGAGGTTAAACCAGCCCTACCCACCTGCCTCTAAAATACGCAAATGGCTAACGTATTAACTAAACGTTATTATGACATTTCTGCCCCATCCTCTTACGGCGGCGTAGATAGACTGCACGTTTACGGAGTAGGAAAAAAAGATGTTGAAAGATTTTTGAGGGAGCAGGACGCTTATACGCTTCATAAGCCTGTGAGAAAAAGGTTTAAAACAGCCAAGACAACGGCTTCCTCGATTGATTCTATTTGGCAAGCAGATTTAACAGACATGCAAAGATACTCTGTGTATAACGATGGTTACCGCTACATTCTATTCATAATAGACGTATTCTCTAGATATCTGTGGCTAGTTCCTCTGAAAAATAAATCACCTGAAACAGTTGCTAAAGCCACCAAAACGCTAATGTTAAAAGAAAACAGGGTTCCTGGCTATTTTTGTACGGATATGGGGAAGGAGTTTATAGGCCGTGCTTTTCAGAATATGTTGACAGAGTTTAATATCAGCTATTACACGACCAATTCTATACATAAGGCTTCTTTAGCTGAAAGAGTTCAGCGCACCATAAAGGAACGCATGCACCGTTATTTTACACATAAAAACACATACAGATTTCTAGACATTCTGGAACCATTGGCATCATCCTACAACCGCTCACACCATCGCACGATTGGGGCAACACCTAACGAAGTTTTAGAAAGAGGTACGCTCCCGAGAAGAGATGGACCACCACCACCACCACCACCACCACCACCACTCTGTGCGCTTCAAAATCAATGATTATGTAAGGCTGTCGCGTTCGGGGAATAAATTCGCAAAGGGTTTTGAGCAAGGATGGACACGCGAGATTTTTAAAGTTAGGGCTGTGAGACCTAAAGGTGTGATAATGATGTATTACATTGAAGATTTGAATGGGGAAGAAATCTCAGGAGGCTTTTACCGCGAGGAATTGCAGAAAGTCGCGTTTAATTTAGAAAAAAATGTGTTTAAAATTGAGAAAATTTTAGGAAGCAAAGGTTCAGGAAGGAGAAAAATGTACCTGGTGAAATGGCTAGGGTACCCAGAAAGCTTCAACACCTATATAAAAGCTGATGCAATAATGAAGCTTAAATAGTATGCAACATGGCTCCTAACCATTTCTACGTCACACTCCCGTCCTCCTCGTCCCTGTCTGTACACCCTAACAACACGCTAGCCAACTTTGTAACAGAACTCCATGGGCATTGAATTGGGTCGTGATTCGTATGAGGTGGGGATATGCGAAATTCAGCTGGACACCGTCTTTTTAAATATTGAACATGAAGAAACCGTTTTTACGATTCTTAGAGACATTGACGAGTGTGAAAAAGCTGGGGTAGCTATGGATGAAACTATGCGCATCGCTTGGACTAAGATTGCACGGTATTACAGTACAGAAGTAAGACTAGGGCCGGGTCAATATGGTTCGGCCGAGGATGTTGTGAGAGGCTTAAACGTAAGTTTAAGAAACTCAAACCTTACGAATGATTTAGTATATGAAATCGTAAACAACCCTGCACATACACTAATCCTAAAATCAAAGACTAACAGATGTCTTAAAGAACATAGAAAGTTCAAAATTCTAACCAACGGCCGATATAGCGCAGCCTTCCAAAGAGACACATTTCACGAGACACAATATAACTTGTCCAGATTAATGTATCAATTGAAGATGGAGAAATTGGCTGAAAGGTCCCCAGACATGTGCTATATTTACAGTAATATAGTGGAGCACCAGTTTGTTGGGGATACCCAGGCACGCCTGCTGCGCATTGCTCACATCCCCAACCATAGAGGAAGGAGTTTGAGTATTACATATGACAGACCCCATTATGTGAATGTCGCAACTAATTTAATAACCAATATCACAATATATATAAGAACGATTGAGGGCGAAAACTTCCCATTCGGTAACGGGAGCTTAACAGTGAAGCTACACTTTCGACGCACTGAGTTATAATGGATAGAAAGCCTTTCACCGTCTATCGAGGGATGCGATACCAGCGCGGTAGTGGACTTGGATCCATTTTTTCATCCATACTACGTACGGCTGTTCCTTTGCTGAAGAGGGGTGCCAGATACCTTGGAAGGAAAGCGCTACAATCAGGCCTTAACACTGCAGAAGACATATTGGCCGGGGCTAAACCTAAAGAAGCCCTAAAAAAACATTTAAAGCGTACACGGAACGAAATCATCAAAGATGCAAAGAGAAAAATGCGTGGTGGCGGGAAGAAGAGGAGGGCTCCCCGGAAGAAGAAGGGGTCACGTGGTATTAAACGTAAAAGGCTATCAAAAAAGAAATGCTGTAAGCGAATGAAACCTATGGTTGACCACTTTTTTGACTGATATAAGCTAAGGATATTGATCTCATGAATCATAGTTTGTTTACCACTTGTCGAGAGAGGAGTCACTATTTCGCCATGGCACGCTTCATCCACCCATGTAGTTCACAATGCTGTAAGTCGGAGCTGTCCTTTTTTGAGCTCCCGCCAACCCAAGTTTCTATTGAGCACAGTGACTTTATTACAATTAACCCTTTAAACACAATTAGTTCCCCGAGTGCACCTATAGAATTCGTGATACCCAGCTCAGGTCCTTACTTTTTTGATCCAAGCTGTGTGCACATGTACGCTAAGCTACGTATAGCCCATTCTGATGGAACGGCCTGCGATGACAAATATGCTGTATACCCTGAAACAAACTTTCTGCACGCCATATTCAACCAGTGTGACGTATATTTAAATCAGACCAACATATCGGCAGGCACGGGGTACTATCATCTACGAGCCTATTTGGAAAATGTCCTCAACTTTTCCAAAGAAGCGAAGGCTACCTTTTTAAGTGCGGAGGGATATTATCAAACTAAAGATGAAAATAGTATAAAGGACAAATTTAAAAATTCTAAAAAGAAAATATACGAGTGTTTTGGACGGTTGCACACAGATTTCACTTTCCAGGAGAAGTTGCTTGTGAACGGGGTGGATATGAAAATAAAGCTCACCCGCACGAGTCCTGAGATCTGCTTAAATCTGGATGCGAATCAAGAAGAGGGCGCAAAGTCCGTTGTGGTTCACATTATGGACACATACCTCCGCGTACGGCGAGTGAAATTAAGTTCACCAAAACAACTAGAAATTGAGAAAAATTTACTAAACGCTACAGTGAAATATCCTATTAACAGAGTGCAGATCAAACTATATACGGTTCCTGCAGGGTTGGCATCGAAGCAGATAGAAAACATTGCCCTGGGAAATCTTCCTAAAAGGATATTAATCGGCATGCAGGACCACGCTTCGGTGAATGGAAAATATAAAAAGAGTGCCTTTAAATTCGAGAATTTCGGACTTAAAAATATAACTCTATACGTTAATGGCACTGCTTTGGGTGGAACAATGGGTACGGACTATTCATCAGATGCTGTGTTACCTCTTTGTGCCAGAGCCTATAGTAATCTGACCCATATTGCAGGTGATTGTGATGAGCTTGGTAATGGGGTAACGCAGGAAGAATTCATTGATCAATTTAACCTTTATCCGTTTGACATTACACCTGACTTATCTGCTAGCGTAAATACCCATTTAACACCACAGCAGAGCGGTAACATCTCAGTGCGGCTGGAATTCGCCAAGCCTATAGACGCTCCTATTAGTGTACTAGTATATCTCGAATCGCAAGCCCTAATAGAAGTAGATAGATTTAGAAGCGTTATCACTGACTTTTAAAATGGATGCTAATACACTTCAGAAAGTAATGGAGCGAGTCACACGTTCCAAATTTATCGGCGTGTTTGCGAAGAATGAAACATTGAGTTTGCCAAGTACGCGAGAATGCGGTAGTCTTATTGTGAACACAGACATCATCGGTAATGAAGGGATTCACTGGATCGCTGTCTATTTTAAAAATAGACAGCGCCTGTACTATTTTGATTCACTCGGTACTCAACCCTGGAGTGACCCTATTATTGTAAAATTTCTCGCTCAGTTACATATTCCCGAAGTTGTATGGAACCCATTTCGTATGCAGGGATATTTTACTAATGTTTGCGGAATGTACTGTGTCTCATTTCTCATGCATATGTCAAATGATAAAGAATTTATAAATTTTTTAAATTTATTTGACCCGTGTCACACTCACCGAAACGATGAAATGGTATGCAGACAGATAAAAAACCGTTTTCCAATTGTACGTACTCGTTGTATATTATAATGTTTTTGTTCGTATATTCGTTTATTGTACTGATTTCTTTCATTTAATAAATTTATGAAAATATATTGCGTCTTCTTATCCCAAAAAGATCGAAAAACACTTACATTATTTGACATTGTTGACTGATTAGTATATCATCCGTATTCCCTTCAAAAGAGTGTATAACTCGTGTCAAATCCTCATCGGACCTTAAAGGAAAACATATACAGAGTATACAGACAGATCCCCATTATGTGAAGATATCTTTGGTTCGAGGAGTGAACATTTCGATTTTAGCATAATGGGGAAATAACATTGATTGACATTTTTGACTAGTATCTGAAATACTACAACTCTCCGTATATATATATAAAATTCTAATTATGGACACTTACATTTCTATGGTAGTCCCTTGCGTCGGATTGTAAGGAGCGTCACTGCAAATATCTTCTACGGTTTGCGTCGAAAATAGTTCGCCACAATCAACAGCATTGAAAAGGCTAATTGTGGTTAATGCTGCAGTATCACGTTCTTCATACAAGTCTGGGGAGACGTACAGGTCCATGGTGGAGGATGTGTGACACTGCTGACTGATCAGTATATCATCCGTATCCCCTTCAAAAGATTGTATAACTCGTGTCAAATCCTCATCGGACCTTAAAGGAAAACATATACAGACAGACAGACAGACAGATCCCTTATATGAAGATATCTTTGGTTCGATTACCAATTTCGATTTTAGCATGATGGGGAAATAACATTGATTGACATTTTTGACTAGTATCTGAAATACTACAACTCTCCGTATATATATATAAAATTCTAATTATGGACACTTACATTTCTATGGTAGTCCCTTGCGTCGGATTGTAAGGAGCGTCACTGCAAATATCTTCTACGGTTTGCGTCGAAAATAGTTCGCCACAATCAACAGCATTGAAAAGGCTAATTGTGGTTAATGCTGCAGTATCACGTTCTTCATACAAGTCTGGGGAGACGTACAGGTCCATGGTTGATTATTCACTGATGCGAAAATAGCTACTGTTACTCCCAACTGAAAATATCCCCTTTTATATGCACATTCACCAAGCTCCGCCCAAAAGACCAGATGTCCGTCGTGATTGGCTGCCGATGTAGCTGGGTGGAGCGTGTACCAATCCGCTATAACGAGACCGGACGAGTAACATATATATAAAATCGAATTATAGGCACTTACATTTCTATGGTAGTCCTTATATTATATCTTACAAATTATTAGTATTGTTTGAATTGTTAACTTATTTTATAATAAAGAAATTATATCCTAATTATATTTTAAAAAGAACATTCGGTTTCAACGTTAAGCTGTGGTCTAAGGCGGCGTGGCATGAATAAATACTAAAATAAAATTAAATGTTAAAAATCTTTATTCATACGTTATTAAAAGTTAAAAATCTTTATTAATAAAACAGGATAGAAGCATATGAAAGTCAAGGTAAACTATAGTTGCAAATTAGGTTATACGTGGTTTTTCGGATATACTACTGCATCGGGTTAAATGGTCCTGTTATTTTAAATCACGTATTTGTTAATCATTATTGCTACATAGAAAAAATCGTGCATTACGGTTTTTCGGATATACTACTGCCTCGGGTAAAATGGTCCTGTTATTTTAAATCACGTATTTGTTAATTATTATTATTGCTACATAGAAAATCGTGCAGTTTTTTTCGATTATTATTTATTGAACAAAACTCTCGCTCTCTTTCTATATATATATATATATATATATATATATATATATATATATGATAGAAAGAGTGGTCTGGAAGGAAGTTTACCAATGATTAAATTCTCTTTGCGAGTGACCCGTTGCCCGCGTCGTTGCCCGAATTGTTCATTCTGATGAAGGTTAAGCTTTTCACTCCACCTTAGACCTACAGTTTAACGTGGATTCCGAACCACGACCCATCAGCAGCCCAGCGTCTTGACCACTAGGCCTCCTAGGGTACCCATTTATCTACCAACCACTTTCTTTATTGTGTGGAACAGCTGGCTTTGCTGCGCGCCGGCTGCCGTCGGGTCTCGAACCCTGGGCCGATGGATTCGTAGTCCGCGACGCTAACCACTACACCACCGAGGCGGTATTTGTCATTACTTACTCGGACTATAGTGGATTTAATTATCCCAGAAGAGTTCCATGCACGGTCTGTGTGTAGCATATATATATATATATATATATATATATATATATATGTGTGTACGTTTTTCCCTTGACCTTCGTCAGAATGAACAATTCGGGCTGAAGCTAACCAAAGGTTATCCAAAGGGTATATATATATATATATATATATATATATATATCATATATGACACCATAAAAAATAACGCGTAAATATTTGTAGAAATAATAATAAGAATGATAAAATTAATATCTGAAGCCAGTGGTGATTTCTGCTCGAATAGCTTGTAGAAAGATAATCTCTCAGCCCGAAAAAGGTCCCTAGAGACCTTTTTCGTTCGAATTCTCCGAAACCAACCTCGCTATAGTGGCTTGGGCAATGAATAATTTCTTTATTTTACGTCATTTTTCATTTTTTTCGTCGCAGGAATGAGGCTGTATGCTTCATACGTTTTCATCTCGTTTGGTTGAATTGTATCGTAAATTATCGTATTTCGAATTGTATCGTAAATGATCATTTCGTTTCGTTATTCGTGAGGGCTGAATTATGGATAACTATGTTATTTGTTTCGTTCGTCTTCAAGTTTAATGAAGCTGTATTTAAATGGTTTCATAATTGGTTTTACTGTTATTTTATTTGGGAGCAAACGTTACAATAATAATAAGCTTATGTCGATATAGTTATGAATTGGAACTCTTTATTCACGTTTGCTATTATTTATTGAATGGTGGATAATTAGTTGGTAATCCTTATAAAAATTCGTTTTCTGTCTAACGAAATAGGGTAACTTTACTAATTCTATTAAAGCGTAATGAAAGAGGTGCTTGTGTTATTTTATACGGTCGAATCTTGTATAACCATATATTGTGGTATTTTATATGATTCATTAGCTTATTATATATACAAGTACATTTGGAATAACAGCCGTTATATATGTGTTACACGATTAATGGGACACATGGCGCTATCTGGAATTATGGATAACTATGTTATTTGTTTCATTCATCTTCAAGTTGAAATAACATAGTTTACCGTAAAATGAAGTTTTCTATTATGACGTTTTCGAAGGTAAACTATGTTATTTGTTTCTTTAAGTTCAATGAAGTCAAATTTGCTTCTAAACTAAAATTAAATGTTATAAAATAAATAATATATATATATATATATATATATATATATATATATAATGGGGGGGAAGATCTCTCGCCCGTTCTTCGACCCGAACCCGTTTCATTGTAGAAATAATAATAATAATAATGATAATTGATGTGCAATCGCTACACGATTAATGGGACACATGGCGCTATCTGGCAACTCAGCCAGAATAGAGGATTATAAAAGATCGCGAAGTTGATGAAACCATTCCCCCCTCGGCTCCGGCCGAGTAAGGAGCTCTGCTCCTTCTATTTCATGCCCTTTGGTAAACCCCATAGTGGCCTCTTAGGTTAGGGAAACGAAAATAAATTGGGGGAGAACTCCACTCTGTCCTTCAGGTGTCTCTCTCCCTCCTTCAGCTCTCTCTCTCTCTCTCTCTCTCCTTCAGGCGCCTCTCTCTCTCTCTCCTGCATGTTTGCCTCCAGCATGTGTACTCCTGCATGTGTACATCCAGCATGTGTACCTACTGCATGTGTACTCCTGCATGTGTACCTCCTGCATGTGTACTCCTGCATGTGCACCTATCCTCTCTCCTTCAGGCGTCTCTCCCTCCTACAGGCATCTCTCTCTTCTTCAGGCGTCTCTCCCTCCTACAGGCGTCTCTCCCTCCTACAGGCATCTCTCTCTTCTTCAGGCGTCTCTGGCTCAGCCAACTGGCTGATTAGGATAATAGTGTATACAATGGAATACATGGCGCTATCTGGCAACTCAGCCAACTGGCTGATTAGGCGTATATAATAATAATAATGTATACAATGGTATCTGGCAACTCAGCCAACTGGCTGATTAGGAGCCTATAAAACAACGCCAACTCGGCTGATTAGGCTTATATAATAATAATGTATGCAATAATAAAAAGAGGTATCTGACAACTCAGCCAACTGGCTGATTAGGCGTATATAATAATGTATGCAATAATAAAAAGAGGTATCTGACAACCAGCCAACTGGCTGATTAGGATAATAATGTATACAATGGACTACATGGCGCTATCTGGCAACTCAGCCAACTGGCTGATTAGGAGCCTATAAAACAACGCCAGACCGGCTGGAAGTCTTAGTGTGCACTTGGCTCCTGCCAGGTGAACACCTCTCCTCCTTTCTCTCCTCCTCCTTCTTTCTCTTGGGGGATAACGCCGCCTCCAAGTTTTCCCCCCACCCCCCTTTCCCCCACCCCCCTTCCCCCCTTTGCAACATCCCCCTTTGCAACAACCCCCACCCCCCTTTGCAACATTACATAATAACCTGCAACATTCCTGCACTCTCCCCTTTTGCGGCTATACTACTGACATCCCTTACAACTTCTCTGCTGTGAATGACCTAGAGCATATTGTACAGCACCCTGCTTGTATCCCCGATCACGAGATAGGTTTAATATTCTGGATCTATTTTTTCACCACCCACCTATCTTACTCTGGCTCGTCTTCGTCCTTTATCTGGTACTTTTCCTCCCTGCTGGAAGTTCACTTTCATTAAGCCTGTCCCAAAGAAGAATAACTGCTCTCAACTCTTCAACCTATCGTTCAAATGCTTTGATTTCTTGCCTTTCTAAACTTTTTGAATCTATCCTTAATAGGAAGATTCTTAAACACCTCTCTTCTCACAATCTTATTTCAGATCGTCAGTATGGGTTCCGCAAGGGACGCTCTACTGGTTATCTTCTTGCGCATCTCTCCGACTCTTGGTCATCTACCTTTCGGAATTTCGGTGAAACTTTTGCTATTGCTCTTTGATAGAGTCTGGCACGAATTTTTAATTTCGAAACTGTCCTCCTTCCGTTTCTATCCTTCTATCTGTGCCTTCATCTCTAATTTCCTTACTGAACGATCTATAGCTGAGTTTGTAGATGGCCATTGTTCTTCTCCTAAAGCTATTGATGGTGGTGTTCTCAGGGTTCTGTCCTGTCACCCACTCTTTTCCTTTTATTTATCGATGAGGGTTTTTTGTCCGCCCCTGTATGGAGTATGCTTCTCATGCGTGGGGGTGGCTCAACCCACACAGCTTTACTTGACCGGATGGAATCAAAGGCTTTTCTTCTCATTAATTCTTCGCCTCTGCATAAACAATACACATATACATCCTTAGTTTTGTTCTTTTTCAACAACTGTTTATAATTGACCTGAGTTATATATACGATATATACAGAAGAGAGAGAGAGAGAGAGAGAGAGAGAGAGAGAGAGAGAGAGAGAGAGAGAGATTTAAGTAATTTAATCTCGTAACTCATAATGTCGCGCATTTTAGACAAAACAGTGGGAAGGAAATTAGAATTTAAAAAAGTAAATAATACATTATAGATTTGAGAATAGCGGAAACCATTAAAAATTGAAAAAAAGTGGTTTGGGAAATCATAAATAAAAGTTTACAAACGACTGTTTGTGACACTTCAAGGATTATTAATGTTTGCGATTTCGTTTTCCAATTTTAAACTTGCATAAACAAGTTCTTCTTTCATGATTTTACTTGCATTTGTTTAACAGAAGGAAGTACTCAACTACTTTCTTTGAAAGTTAGCTTCCACTTTTTTTTTACACTTCCGTCTTTCGTGTGTGTGTGTGTGTGTGTGTGTGTGTGTGTGTGTGTGTGTGTGTGTGTGTGTGAAGAAGATATTATGGAGCTGTTTTATGTGTGGGGGTTGTAACTTTGTCTTCAATGGCAGGGATGTTAATCTCCTCAATATTTATTCATGTTTATTCGTGCGTGTATGTGCCGCCATAAAGTGGACCTCTTTTCTCTCTCTCTCTCTCTCTCTCTCTCTCTCTCTCTCTCTCTCTCTCTCGTTATATATATATATATATATATATATATATAATATATATTATATACAAAACAAAACCGTTTAAATTTAGAACTTATGATTTCCTTTTGAAGAAGATTCGAGGAGAAGTTTTTCCTTCTTTTGAGTATCAAAACTTCTTGCCAGATGATATAATAACTTCTTTTAATGATACATAACTTCTTTAGATAGAAAAAAATGATCTTCAAAACTTCTTCTTGTTTGAGTGATTTGAGACAATAGAAGGTAATACTTCTATGTATAGAAGGTTGAGAGAAGAGTCTTTGTTTTCTGTATACAACGTACAAAAACTATTTGGTTGAAGCAAACAAATCTTTATCAACCAATTCAAGTTGTTATTTTAGTCACGTGATGGTTGCGGTAAACATTTAACTTTGTTATCAGAAAAAACAAGAGTGGTTCGCGCAGTCAGTCCGTGGTTGTCATGACGATGAAACTTCAAATGAAAATGTATTGAGAAACTGAAAATCAACGTAGCTCCAACGGGTGTCGTGAGTAATCAAAAGCCCCTGCTTCACTTATCGAGCCATCCTAGACTTTGAAAGAAACTATTCAAATTCGATAAAGCTTGAACAGCGTATAGACGTGTTACATTATACTGTCTCGCATTTATGAACTATATACATTTTTATCAAGGTGTGCCAGATATAATTAGTAAAGCATTGAAGCCAGGTTTCGCTAGGTTAAATTAGATCAGAGATGTAGGTTGGGTCTGATTAGTTAAGGTGAGGTTGGCACCGCTTTCTTCCTTCAATTCGGCCTAAACCTAAATTTTAGGGGTAATGGCACTGCATGAGAGGCATTGAATGAGGCACAACTGAATAAAAATACAAACAAGCTAAAGACATATCGTAAATAATGTGATAAATGTGATAAGAAATGGTGCTAATAAAAAAAAAAAAAGAATTTTGAACATATATAACAAAACCATTATAAATAAATTTTGGCACTGTGCCAAAATGTAACTATAATAATGCTATCCTTTTGCATGACTTATCTTGAGGAATACTTGAATGAAATACACGTTAATCTAAATACACCTAATCATTTGCTAGTAAAAATGAGTAAATGAGAATAAATGACGTTCCATAGTGTCTTGATCATAATACGTTCATGGTTTTAATGACGTTCCATACTGTCTTGATCATAATACGTTCATGGTTTATAATGAATTTACATGTTAATTTCCTGGTTGGGGCAATAACGTGCTTCTCTCAACTCATTCCGAAAGGATAATGGGTTAAGCGCGGTGTAAATTCAGGATTTGGAAAAAAGAAGTAAAATATGGCCGAAACTGCAAAACGATTACAGTAAGATATATACACTGTAATGCTTGCAAAAGTACAGTCTAAATTCTGATAATAATTAACCACAAATTCCACTGAAATGGGACAAGATTGAATTTTTTATTTTATTATTATTATTATTATTATTATTATTATTATTATTATTATTAATATTTATTTTTTATTTATTTATTTTTTAACGGTGTCGGAGTCTGGCGGTGAGGCTCTGGGTTCGTTCCCAGTTGCTGGTGCCTGGGTTGGGTTCGGCTGGCCATTCATTCGTTAATGCTCGGGTTCAGGTAACCCTTCGGGCACACTCACAAGGTGTGGAAATCAATTCCGGATGTTGCCTATATGCCTAAATAATATTTTTTGCCCTTAAAGTGTACTCTAATAATAATTTGTCACATATTAATTTTAATCGTAAGCACAGTGCAGTTACTAACCTTTCACAATGTTAGTATGTATAGAATCGTGACACGACAATTGGGCAGGACAAATGAGCGCCGACAAATGAGCGCCGACAATTGAGTGCCAAGACAATTAAGCGCAAGACAAAAGAGCGCAAGACAATAGAGCGTCAAGACAATTGAGTGCAAAAACAAAAGAGCGTAAAACAATTGAGCGAGAGCAAGCAAATAAAAACTGGATAAAAGGTTAGGTTAGGTTATTGTTTTGCACAAAAACAAAAGAGCGTAAAACAATTGAGCGAGAGCAAGCAAATAAAAACTGGATAAAAGAAACAAAATAAGCTCCAACAAATATTTATTAAGGATGTTAAAAAAAACAATATTTATTAAGGATGTTAAAAATAATGTAGTTAGGTTAGGTTAGGTTATTGTTTTGCGCTTTATTGTCTTGCGCTCAATTGTCTTGCGCTTAATTGTCTTGGCGCTCAATTGTTGGCGCTCATTTGTCGGCGCTCATTTGTCCTGCGCTCATAAGTCGGGATAGCGTATAGAATCTTGTTTACTTTGTGGAACCAAACACAATGGAAAACTGTCTTTGTCTTGATATTTCAAAAGACAAAATTCTCTGATCTTTCTCCCACATTAAATTGCGTACAATACGCATATGATACCACATTTACTTCTTCCCATCATAACTCAGAGTTTCTGATTAATGAAACGAACGAACGAACGACTAATTAATGAAACGAACAGGCAATTAGAAAATGTGTATAAATAGATGTGTGCTAAAAGCTTTTTATTGAACCTGACAGACTAATCTTATATGATTATTACCACAAAACATATTAATACAAACTGTCAAATCAAAATTGGGACTATACTACTACTACTACTGTTGAATACTACTACTCTTACTACTCTACTTTTGCCCTTGGCCCCTCCTTCCTGCATAAAAAAGGGTGAATGAGGTTAAAGTACTTGGTATTAATTTAGAGGAAAAATTGAATTTCAAAAGTCGTGTACAAAATATCAAATCCAAAATCAAAATTTCTCTTAATATTATTTATACTAACAAAAAGACCCCCATCCTCAAAAGGCACTCCTTACCCTTTATTATTCACTCATTCATTCGCATTCATCATTTATTTATCCATCCATCCATCCATCCACATTCAATCCACAGGGTAGCTCAAAGAAATATATAAATAATGACAACGGGCAAAGCATACTTCCCCATTGTTTAAAGAACTAAATATTTTAAAACTAAATGACTTATACAAATTCATTGTTGCTGTCAATATGTTCACAGTTATCAACAAAAATCGATATATATCATTCATTCAGAAAGCAATCACCCCCACATCGAATACACCCTCGTTATAACACCAGGCTGCCCAGGGGTTTTATATACAAACCTACCCATACAATAGAAACTGCAGAAAATGCACTCTCTCATTGTGCGGATGTGTGGAATGGAATTCCATGCATATCAGTCAGATTTCATTACTAACTGTATTTCTCAAATCACTAAAAAAGCATTTCATTAGCTTCTACTGATGTAGGAGTTCACTACTGCCATTTTTAACATGGTAATCAATTTTGTAATCAACTATTTGAAATATGTTAATTTCATTAAGCACCTTCAATTTCGTAATCTTTTCTTTTTTATATTTTTTTAAAGCAGCATTTAATTCCTACTCAATATATAATAAATCATTTAATTTAAAATTCATGTAATATTTTGTAAACTTTATATTGTATTTATTATCATTATTTATATTATTATAATATTTTGTTGTTACTATTACTATTACTTGCAATTTTCACTACTTTTACGTAATAAACAAACTAAATGCCATTGATTTTGCCTAAAAAGCCTCCATGCTTTCAATGGCACATCCGGATAAGAGTACTGTGAATACATTATTGTCATAACTCATAACAAATATCTAAAAACTGTGAAACTCTGTAATTTTTATTCTTTTCTGAATAAAATATTTTAAATTTTTATTTTTATTTTTTGTATTTAAATTTGAATGTATTTGACACAAAAAATTGTCTATCGTCTGTCTATTCCTCTTTTTTTTGCAATTTCCTTCAAAACAACTTCACTGTTTACGCCCAATTTATATAGTAATTTAATTCTTATGTTTTATCTTATTATCTTATCTTATTATCTGAAGACGCGATGTGTTATATAATATACAGAGAGTTGACAAAATTAAATAGACACTACGATGGTTATCTTCAAGAACCAATGACAAGAGAATCAATGGAACGCCAGAACGTGTATCACGTTTACATAATGCAAAAGAGGGGAAACCAATACGAAATATATTCGTTCAATAACTCTGTTATTACACAGGCCTGCGAATGAGAACTTTGTAAGAGTTGTTTTCATATTAATAACTGATTTTATATAGTTCAACTAAGCTGATTTCGGATAAGGTGTCCATTTTTTTCTATCACGTAAGGAATTTCTGCAAACTGGAAGGGAAAAAACAACAACATAAATAGATATTATTTATTTCAATTTACATTAGGTACCTATTTCGCTTTGTTATACTAATTACAAATGCAAACAACTTTAAAAAGAAAGAAGACTATTGACGTCAATTACATATTCATCTTTATTTGTCCTGAGTTTTCTTGTGAGATCTATGCCTTTTAGTCTCGAATGTACGCGCTGTTCCTTTTCTTTTATGTAATAATTCTGGAGTATCCAGTTTCAACATCCAGCAGTAATCAGCCATCATGCTGATTTCCCACCTTCCCTGATATCTCTTCTCCATTTCTTTGATGTCTTGGTGAAACCGTTCTCCTTGTTCTTCGCTGAGTGCTCCGAGATTCTCATGAAAGCAATCCAAGTGTGAATGTAAGAAATGTAATTTTGAACTCATATTACAGACCAACTCTTTGAACTTATTTAGCATGTTGTTCACAATGTTTTGGTAATTTGGGTCCTTGTTGTTCCCAAAAAATTTGCTGATAACATCCTCAAAAGCAATCCACGTTTCTTTTTCAAGATTGTTCATTGTTCTTTCAAAGTGTTCATCCAAAGTAGGTTTTCTAATCTGGGTACCAACGAAAATTCCTTCTTTCAATTTTGCTTACGAAAGAGTTGGGAATTTACCACACAGATACTTAAAACAATCTTCATCTTCATCCAAGGCCTTAACAAATTGCTTCATCAAGCCCAATTTTATGTGAAGCGGAGGTAAAAGGACTTTCTTCGTGTCAACCAAACTTTTACGTTGAATGTTTTTAGAACCAGGTGTCAGGTTGACTCTGCGTGGCCATTCCTTTTTTATCCAGTGCCGAGTTCTTGCTCGGCTATCCCATTCACACAAAAAACATGGAAACTTCGTATAACCTGGTTGCTGACCTAGCAACATACAAATCACTTTTAAGTCTCCACAAAGTAGCCAACTATGTTCTTTGTATTTAACGTTAGCTAGAAGAAGCTCAAGATTTTCGTACGTTTCCTTCAAGTGAACCGAATGAGTCACAGGAACGGATGCATACAAGTTACCGTTGTGAAGGAGGATGCCTTTCAGACTTCTATTGGAGGAATCAATGAAAAGTCCACTCATTTCGATGATAGACCGCAGCGCCTAGCTTAAGTATTAGTTCCGAAACATTGTTGCAATATACCAGTGAATTTTCTTGAGAAAAATATTGGATGAATTCTTTTTCTCGATTTCTGTACCAGTAAAATGACGTCCCGGGAGAAAGCAAGTATTTTGCACGAAGTCTGGATCCCAAAATCTCTGAAGAATCTTTCGGGAGACACAAATCTCTTACCAAATCATTAAATTCACTTTGTGTAAACAATTGGGGTTTGAAAACAATCAATATCATCGTTTCCATCGTCATCAGACACCGAATCAGATGAAGTTATATCAAAAGTATTTGGTTTAGTAGGTACAGGTATACCAGGTCCATGAGCAACAAGTCTTATAGCCAGTGGTGTAGTGCTAAATAAAGAAGTGAGGGAACGCATTTTGAAAGTGTTACTCAGATGCGGGGGGGACAATGGCGAGCGCGGCGAGCCCATACAGCTGGGGGTCCGGGGGCACTGTAAGCCCCCCGGGAAATCTTTTGAAATCTGACCAATTTCAGGGATATTTTGAGGTCATATGCACTGGATATTAGGATATATTCCAAGGTTGAAGATGCAGTATTTCCAGTGTCATTAGATATATGACATCCAGTACGATCAATAAAAATAGCTAACAACTGGAATGATTAACTAAAAAAAAGTTAACAACTGGTACGCCGTGGTGACTGTTTCACCAGATCTTTATAGGCTAGCATTGCCTCAGTCGAAGCTAAAAGAAATGAAGCAGTTAATGATTCTTTCTCATATTTCTTCTAGGGATGGGAATTAAAATTTCATGTCGTTAGAGATTTGTAAGTTCGGATTTATTTGAAATAGTGAGGGAACGCCGTTCCGTCTACCAAAAAAAGTAAGGGAACGCCGTTCCCACGCGTTCCCACAGCACTACACCACTGCTTATAGCAGACTAAAAGTTTGGATAAGAAATTTCCTTTTAATATTGTAGCCTCGCACGCTACACGAACAAAAATAGCAGTCATTGCTGATTTCTAGGCTCACGCCAGACCATAGGAACCAGACCATCCTTTTTACCTTTACTCCACAGTCTACTGTAAGTTGTTCAACACAAACACTGCAAACTTTATGTGGTGCCCATGATTTGTCTTGATCCCCAAGTTCCATTCCGAAGTACGCATAGTATGCTTTCTTGACGAAGTCTGTAATATCTCACCTTTGTTTTTTCACAGTAAATTTTCCACAAATATAACAGAAAATGTTTGGTCTATTACACAGCCTCTGGTTGCCATAGCGACAAATAAACAAATTTCAAGAGAAATATAGTCACCGCGCACTTTGAATAATAAAGAACTATAACCTCGCACACACTAGACAGACTGATTCATCTCGTGGCTTGTCAATCACTTATATACTAGCTGTGCGTTTCTCAAGTGTTCTAGAAGACGCTATGACGTCACTTCTGATCTGGAAGCATTTATAGGCAGTAGTTTTAATAAAAATTTAAACGAGTCAATTTTAATGAAAATTACTTACATATGTAACATGAAATATCATATTTTGTGAAAAAATCTGTCCGTGATGGCGAAAAATGAATATTATTTTCGGAATCAGCATGCCAAAATTACCATACAAGTGGTAAAATATTTCGGACAACAAAACCATCGCAGGCCTGTGTTATTTATTCAGTTTTATTATCAAATCAAAACAACATGTAAAACCGAAGGTGTCTATTTATTTTTGTCAACCCTATGTAATGCATAAAACAATGTCTGTACATGTTGGTCGAATGTCAAATATTAACTAAAGTCAGCGCAAGAAGGGTTACACACACACACACACACACACACACACACACACACACACACACACACACACACACCTCACGCTTTGCTTTTTTGTAGTTTTTGTAGTTTTCAGGATAGGCTTCCGACTGGCCCTTCAGCAGCATCCCTCTTCATTTGTAGGATTTGATGAGGGAGAGAATTACTTTCAACTATCATCCTACCTTTATAACCTGTCACGCAAGACTAGTCAGAGACTTAACTTATAGGTATTTATCAAGACATTTTATGAATGTTTTATTATATATATATATATGATGAATAAAACCACGAAGGGAAAAGAAACACAAAGGGGTGCTCAAGCGCTTTCGTCTAATGACATCCTCATTAGACGAAAGCGCTTGAGCACCCCTTTGTGTTTCTTTTCCCTTCGTGGTTTTATTCATCATAAATATTTTTCACGTGTCGCTTTCGTGAAATAATTTGTCATATATATATATATATATACACACACAAAAATTATATATATATATAAGAGGAAAAGGCAGTAGAAGCAATAAAGGAAAATCCAAAATACTTCTACAGGTATGCGAAAAGGAAAACAAAAACGCGCGCTACTATCGGGCCCTTAAGGAAAGGAAATAATAAACTAACAGACGATCTAAAAGAAATATCTGAAACATTGAGAGCCCAGAATGAATCGGTATTCAGTACCCCAAAAAGTGACAAAGCGATACCTGACATAGATGCATTCTTCAAAGAGAAATTGCAAGGAGAATGTATAACAGACTTTGATTTTACACCAGAAGATGTAACGAGAGCTATAGGACAAATGAAATCACATTCAGCTGCAGGTTCGGACAAATGGAACGCACTATTAACTAAGAACTATAAAAATGAAATAGCTACACCCTTATACTGGATATGGAGAAGATCCCTAGACACTGGGGAAATACCGAGCATCTTGAAAAGAGCAAACATCGTCCCTATATATAAAGGAGGAGATAGATCTCAAGCAAAGAACTATAGACCAGTGTCCTTGACGTCCCACCTCACCAAAATATTTGAAAGAATAGTCAGAGAGAAAATCTATGACTTCTTGGAGACATTGGAAAGATTCAACGAAAATCAGCACGGATTCCGATCAGGAAGATCATGCTTATCACAACTTACAGAGCATTATAACAATATCCTAGATGCACTTGAAGGCAATGAAAACTATGATGTCATATACACGGATTTTGCTAAAGCTTTTGACAAATGCGGTCATGGTATAATAGCACATAAAATGAAACGTATGGGAATAACAAGCAAAGTGAGAAAATGATTCTACAACTTCCTCAGAAAACGACTACAGGTGGTCAAAATTCAAGATGTATCATCATCAGAATCAGTCGTACGCAGCTCAGTACCACAAGGTACAGTGCTGGCCCCACTCCTGTTCATTATCATGCTAACAGACATAGACAGTGGAGTTAACAGCAACAGTATAGTAACATCCTTTACGGACGATACAAAGATCAGCGGAAAAATCTGCGATGCAAATGAAGTGGAGGCCTTGCAGAGGGACACGACCAAAATATACACATAGTCGGAAGACAACAATATGTCATTTAACACTGAGAAATTTCAGCTCTTGAGATATGATAGAAATGAGGAACTTTAACAGACTGCAGATAGACAAGAAATTCAGAAAAGCACGAAAGCGGTCGACTTGGGGGTAATAATGACCGATGATGCCAAATTCGAGACACAAAATCAGATAACAATAAACAAAGCAAAAAGAGTCGCGGGACAGGTACTAAGAACGTTCAAAAGGAGGGACAAGACAGTAATGATTCTCCTGCTGAGAACACTGATCATACCAAAACTTGAATACTGCTCAGTTTTGACGTCCCCATATAAAAAGGAAGAAGTTAATAAACTAGCAGAAATGCAGAGACATTTCACAGCCAAGATTGATGGCTGCAAAGAACTCAACTACTGGGAAAGACTACGTAAACTAAATCTGTACTCCTTGGAAAGAAGAAGAGAGCGGTATACCATAATCTACATATGGAAAATGATCGAAAAACTAGTACCAAACCTCAAACTAAACCCAATTACCACCCAAACAACGCTGGAAAATAGGAAAGACAGAATGTGTAGTGTTCCCAAATTAAAGGCCCGACAAGGGACTTCCTCAACTCTGAAGGAAAATAGCTTGGTTGTTAGAGGGCCACGAATTTTCAACCAGCTTCCAAAGGACCTTAGAAACGTTACAGGGGTCAAAGTTGTAGTCTCCAAGTGAAGACTAGATACCTGGCTCAGGACGGTACCAGATGAGCCGGGTGTACCTGGCAATGTATGGTGGAGAGCGCATGAGAGCAACTCGCTCCTCCACCAAGCCAGGACTAGAGGCGGGGCCACCAGCTTGACCTTCGTGTGAAGAGAGACCGACGCACGGAACCCTAATGAGGTTAACGAGGGTGTGTGTGTGTGTGTGTATATATATATATATTATATATTATATATATATATATATATATATACAAGGTGTCCCATAAGTCCGGCATCATAGGAGAAATTCATATTTTTCTATTTCTACAAACCATAATTCATATTTTTCTCTTTCTACAGGCCATAATGTCTGTGAACAAGGAAGAACGAATCCAAATAATTCTACTCATAGGAAATCTGAGTCAAAGTGAGGCCGCTGCTGAATTTAACAGACTGCATCCAGACCGCAAAGTTTAAGGAAACAGGATCCATAGAAGATAAACCACGCAGTGGACCTTCAAGGAGGTCCACTGACGATGATACAGCGACTGCTATCCTGGCTCATTTTAACAGAAGTCCCAATAAGTCTCTTCGGCGATTGTCCGCCGAGACAGGAGTGTCGAAAAGTAGCATCCATCGCATTCTTCAGGCTCACAAATGGCATCCATATAAAATTCAGATCCTACAGAAATTAATGAAGATGATCCCGACCGGCGGATGGAATTTTGTGAATGGGCTACGGAACAATACATATTGAGCACGTTCTGTAAATAAAAGCTTTTGTTTTGCCTTTCTTTATTATTTTTCCTATGATGCCGGACTTATGGGACACCCTGTATATATATATATAGCGAGAGAGAGTGTGTGTACGTGTGTGTGCTGGCCATCCCTGTGAAGCGGTAACGCGTTGCTTCCTCAAAATTTCAATAAAAGCTATTTTAAATTTCAATAAGAGTTATTTATTCATTTCATACTTGAAATGAATTGTTGGGGAGCGAAGAACTGACTTTAAGTACCTCGCTGAAACACATCTACGAGAGTATAGGAAACTTGTGAATACTGTATTGATAAAAATGAAATAGGCCTAACCTTCGAGAGTTATAAAAGAATAGGAAATGAAAAGAAAGTTATTTTATAGACTTACATGAAAAATATTTAGCAGAAGTGATGGAAATAAATCAATTATTTACACGAAAGATTTGGTTGAAAAAAAAAAAAAAACGCGATACTAATAATTCTCCAAATGATTCTGCAAATAACTGAACTGGAAAATTTGGTGATAGTCATAACCGAGATGAAAAATTTCATAATAGCCTTAAAATTCCGAATTCCCACTCTAATACTTTGTGGGGATTTTAATTTCCCATCTATAAAATATTAAAAAAAAATAACGAGAAGCGTACCTCTATATATATATATATATATATATATATATATATATATACCTAGGTAGCAAGGTTGATCGATCGATTGTTGATGCATGGTTGATATCGTTCAAATGTGGTTGATGTTATTGACTATCCACAAATTAATATTGATGTACTACTGTTGATCATATAACAACTAAATAGAGCATTATAATAATGTCGCTGATATACACGAAAAAATTTCTTAATTATGAGCCAACAAACACTGACTTCGCCAAGGCATTCGATAATTGTGATCATGGTATGGCATGGTACACAAAATGAAATATATGAGAATGATAGGGAATGGAATGGTATGGAATGGATATACAGTATAACTTCCTTAGAGGACATCAGCAAATTTTTACATTACAAGGAATATCATCATCAGTATTGGAGGTACGTAGCTGAGTACCACAAGGAGCAGTACTTGCCTCACAATTATTCGTAATTGCACTAACCAATATAGATAATGAAGTAACCGGTAATAGCAAAGCAACATCCTTTGATGAATATAAAATTCAGTAAATGGATTAAAAACACTGGTAATATAGTCTTCACAAACGGACACAAACTGAATTTAATTTTGTCTAAAAAGCTTCCATGCTTTCTAAAAACACTGGTAATATAGTCTTCACAAACGGACACAAACTGAATTTAATTTTGTCTAAAAAGCTTCCATGCTTTCTAAAAACACTGGTAATATAGTCTTCACAAACGGACACAAACTGAATTTAATTTTGTCTAAAAAGCTTCCATGCTTTCTAAAAACACCGGTAATATAGTCTTCACAAACGGACACAAACTGAATTTAATTTGTCTAAAAAGCTTCCATGCTTTCTAAAAACACTGGTAATATAGTCTTCACAAACGGACACAAACTGAATTTAATTTTGTCTAAAAAGCTTCCATGCTTTCTAAAAACACTGGTAATATAGTCTTCACAAACGGACACAAACTGAATTTAATTTTGTCTAAAAAGCTTCCATGCTTTCTAAAAACACCGGTAATATAGTCTTCACAAACGGACACAAACTGAATTTAATTTTGTCTAAAAAGCTTCCATGCTTTCAACGGTACATTCAGATTAGAATATTGTGAATATATTAATACCATATCAGATATCTAAATCGCACGGAAAAATATTGAAAAGTATCGTAAAACTTTATATAATTTGTATTCTTTTTCTGAAGAAAGTTGTTTTTGGTTTGTTGGTTTGTTTGAATTTACAAATTCCCAAAAGATAACATTATGAAATTTTACACCAAAACTTTTCAACTCTCAATATGTAGAAAAGAAAATTAGGAACTAAAACCTATTCCCTAAATGAAGCGGAAATCAGCGAAACTCAAAAGTAAATAGTTTAGAAATTATAATGGCCGACGATACAAAATTTGAGACACAAAATAAGATAGCAGTAAAAAAAAAAGCAAAAAACATAACAGGATAGATACTGAGAACGTTTGAATAGGGAATAATAATGTAGTGATTCTTTTGCTGAAAATACTGATCAAACCAAAATTGGAATATTGCTTAGTTTTAACGTCTCTATATGAAAAGAAGAAATTAATCAATGAAAAGAAGTTTAAAGGAACTTCACAACCAAAAACAGTGGACTTAAAGAAGTAAAGTCTAAATTGAGAAAAAATTGATTTTATTAAATCTGTATTCCATTGAAAAGAAGAGAGAAACACACTTATACATGGCAGATATTTGAAAAACTGATTCGTAATCTCAACCTTATAACAGTACAAACAACATCGGAAAACAGGAAAAGCAGACTAATACAGTGTCTCAAAACTGAAGGATAGACAAGGAACATCGTCAGCTCTGAAGTAGAATAAATTTGTCTTTAAAAGGCTAAAACTCTTTATTTAAACAGTTCTAAAGGAAATAAAGAATATTACTACTCTCAATGTAAGACAAAGGAGAAGTATAGACATCTTACGCGGGACAATCCCAGTTGGGTCGGGTGTGCCTGGCTATGTGAGATGGAGAGGTCAAAAAGCATTTCTCTCCGCTACCAGGCCGTCTGTTAGGGTGACAAGTTAGAGTCACAAGTTTGACCTTCGTGGAGGGATCGTTTCATGAAGCGCCTGTCATATTATGTAAATTAAAAATTAATTAACTTGGCTGAAACTTAATAAAAAATTTACTGCATTTCTTCTCATTTTCTAAGATGAGCTGAAGTCGTTAACACTAAAATATGTAAATATTAATTAAGGAACTCACTGTCACTGTTATTATTATTTTATTATTATTATTATTATTATTATTATTATTATTATTAAACTAATTTTTCAGCCTATAAAATTTTTTAATTATTTTAATGTCATTAGAAAAATTTTCGTAAATTAGATTTTTCCCACTTGAAAATTCAAGAGAAAAAATATATATATCAAACGAAATATTTTGGTAAATTAGCTTGAGTCAAATCACTAATTCTAATCCGGACTTAAAGATTAAGATGAAAAGTTCGTTCATTTTTGTGAAGAAACTCGTTCCAAAAACTTATATTTAAGCCGTGACCCCTCCATTCTTCATTCTCTTCAGTATAATTCAGTCTTTTCGTACTTTCATTCCGCCAATTTTTCCTTCCTTTCGACTATAGACGGAGCTGTTTTTTGGGTTTAGTTGCCACGAAGGCTCTATCTTACGTTCTTCTGGGAGATTCCTTGATAAGGCGAGACCTTTTACAGAACCTGAAGCCCTTTTCAACGAGTTCTCTCATTTCATACTTTGTTTTTGGATTCAAATCCCACTTATTTTTCTCTCTTTTCTGACCTTTTTCGCCTTTCATGTTAAACGATTTTTAGTTGCTCCTCTAATCTGAGCGAATCTGGCGAGTGTGGAGTGCAACATTTTCTAAATTTATTAAACAACAACTCGAGTTCCTGTGTAAGCAAATTCCTTATGCTGTTTTATTAGCGAGATACTTAATTTACGCTATGGCTTAAGATCTTATTTTTATCTTCAAAGGAGTTAGCTAACGGTTAGCTAACGGTATTTCTAAGCTCCTTATATATATTCTCTTGTACTTTTCTTTTTAATGGAAATAGATGAAAATGACTTTTTCTATTTGTAAAACAGAGAAAAGGAATTAATTAATGCTGAGTTTGTTTTTAACATACTTGCTTCTTTTTCCTCCTATTCCAGTTCTTCCTACTATTCTTCTTCCTACTCCTATTCTTTGCTTCTTTGTTTGGGTCTTTAACACATTTTTAAAAATATTTTGGGTCGTTATTGTGTACTAAAGTTTCTTTTTCAAAAATTGGTGTATATACAGGGTGGTGCAAAAGTCGCGCATCATAGAAATTTTCAGATGAGAGGGTGAGCTTGGTTTTAATACATGGAATACCAGGTACTACAAATCGATGAATCGGTACAGAATTTAAATTCTGTACCGATTCATCGATTTGTTGTACAAGGTATTCCATACATTAAAACCAAGCTCGCCCTCTCTAAGAACTATTGTTATTATTCCCGATCCTGATGTTATATTGTTAATGTTAGCTTCATTATAAGAATCATCCGGGTATAAGAATCATTCTGACAATCCCAACACTGATTATTATAAGCGGTTTTAACTATACACACACACACAGTGTATATATATATATGCGCCTCGGTGATGTAGTGGTTACAATCGCTGACTACGAATCCACTGGCCCCGGGTTCGATAAATGGGAGATAAATGAGTACCCTGGGTCGCCTAGTGGTTAAGACGATGGGCGGCTGATCGGGAGGTCATGAGATCGAATCCGAGCGAGGACTTTATAATTTCTAACCTCCTGTGGTGGGGCGTGGTTCGGATTTCACGTTAAACTGTAGGTCTAAGGTGGAGTGACAAGCGTGACCTTCGTCAGAATGAACAATTCGGCCGGAAGCAAAGCTAAGGTCAACCAAGGTTATATATATATATATATAATATATATATATATATATATATATATGAGGAGATTGTGGAGACGAGTCAACAGGGAAGTAGTTCTGGAAGGGGGGGAAAGTTAGGCAGGAGACAGAGAGTGCTGGAACTCCCGTTTCTCCTGTCACTGTCCTCCTTAGCTGATCTTTTTCCGTGTTTCATCTACCCTGCGAGCAGTCCAGCTTGCACTCAAACACTTCTCCCTCCCTCTGTTCCTCACTACACACGCCTGCATCTTACACACTATACTATTTTTTCAAAATTTATACACACACACACACACACACACACACACACACACACACACAGTATATATATATATATGGTATCGTTGAACCTCGGAGACCTTA
The DNA here is from genome assembly GCA_023014485.1 of Bathynomus jamesi. NCBI lineage: Eukaryota > Metazoa > Arthropoda > Malacostraca > Isopoda > Cirolanidae > Bathynomus > Bathynomus jamesi. The sequence goes on from JAJOZX010000526.1 coordinate 39,038, forward strand.
ATTTCGGCTCTCTCCTTCTTCTATGGAGGAGGCATTTTTGCGGACGCTCGCCCTTGATCCCTTCTTCTGCGTAAAAAATATTGATTCAAAAGTAACTTTAAACTTTTGAAAAAATTCTCTCTTTGCAGGTATCAGAGTTATTAAGGCCAAAGTGGTTTTGTTTGGAAGAGCGGCCATCAAAGTTTTGTATAACGAAGGTTTCGATTTGACGTGGACGTTAAAATGGGTGAAAAGCTAACAATTCAGGAAAGGTGTGTAAAATGACAATCTGGCAGGACGTACACAATTCAAACTCCGTTCAGATACTCTTCCGAGCTGACTTTTCTGAGCGAACTGTGACCAATAGACTGGTCATCATTTAAGCAATTCATTGAAAGTCTTTAAAACCTGGTTTTCTGCTGGATCGTCCTTCTTCAGGTCAATCACATTTTGCACGCACAGAGAAAACACTAAGCAAGTTGATGATTCCTTCTTAAGGTAGCTAGTCAAAACTGATCCGCCAGCCAGTATCCAAAGGATGCTTCGACACGACATCAACCGTTTTTCATACGAGATTCAAGTCACTCAGAAGTTAGAAGCTGAAGACCACGATACGTGAGTTGAAATGTTTGAGATTCTTCTTCATCACATCGAGAGTGACCGTTAGATTAAACCCTTTGGAGAAGAATGGGCCTACAATCCCGACAGCTGAAATGGTTCGCCACACGAGGCTTTGAGGAGTGTCTCTGATTTTACTGAACTTTAGAAGGGTTTTCCTTCCCCCAAACGCTACAGTTATGCCGATTTACGCTGCCTGAAAGATAAAATGCAGCCTCATCGCCAAACAAGATGGTGTTGAGGAGAGTTGGGTCACTCTCGAAGTGGCTGCATTTTGAGGCGGCATTTTATCTTTCAGGCAGGGTAAATTGGCATAACTGTATCGTTTGGGGGAAGGAAAACCCTTCTAAACTTCTGTAAAATCAGAGACTCTCCTCAAAGCCTAGTGTGGCGAGCCATTTCAGCTGTCGGGATTGTAGGCCTATTCTTCTCCAAAGGGTCTAATCTAGTAGTACGACTACAAATGTTAATGGTAAAATTTATGAGAAGAATGCATGAGGCATTCTTCCTACCAAATCTGCATATTTGTTTTGGCTCTTCTTCTATGGGAGGGGCGCTTTGCGGGCATTTGCCCTTGGCCCCTCCTTCCTGCATAAAAAAACAACAACATGGAAGATACTCCAGTTCGTGTGATTCTAAACCAGGTCGATAAATCAGCCAACGGGGACTTTTGAGGCTACGCGTCTCGTTCATCTGACCTCACTCCTTGTAACTTCTTTCTTTGGGAAGACGAAGGTATATGAATTTAAGCCTAGCGGTCTTCAAAACCATGAACGAAGAGTTCACCATATCATTAGTAAAATGGGTGATAACGTCGTTAACTCGAATCTTCATTGCTTAGTAATTTCTTATCCTTTTACAAACTTCGGGTTTTTAGGCGAATTTTATAGCAAACTAACAGTTTCCTACTATCCTACTACAGAAATACAATAAGTACCCGGTAGTCCGACCCTGTGGTATTCCGATGCTCTCTTATTCCGCTTCTAGACCGCCGCATTTTCACAGGTTAATACCACTCGCCTTTATTGTCTGTGCACTATTTGCATTTACATGTAATGTACGTATTTTATATTTATTTTTAGTATAATAGTAATAGTAGATAGTTTAGAATAAAATATTAGTAACTTTAGCTTAGGGAGAAGCCCCCACTATTCTCACCCTCCCACTGCTGCATTAAGTCGGATTAGCGAAAACTTACTGTATATTGTTGATTTGAATTTGTTTGGTAGTGTCAGTATTGTTTCTGTAATGAGAGAATATAATACAAATTATATCTTATCATTATATAAGTGAAAATCGGTATTTTCTTTAGTATCTTCAGTTAATAATATATATATATACAGATAGATAGATAGATAGATAGGTAGATAGATAGATAGATAGATATTATTTTTCGTTCCAGAACGAGAAACTCGTGATAAGGAATTTCAAACAAAGAAATTCCCAAGTTGATTCATTCTCATTCCCATTCCAACTGTAGAATTCCCAAATTTAAGGTAGAATTTTCGTAGAACATAGCCCCTCTCGGGTCCCTCGGAACCCCTCGGGGGTCCGAAATTGTGTCACAGCCTCTTTTCATCTTTTCCCAAATCACGAAACCCTTTCACAAATTTGGAATCCCCACTTTGAGTATTCCCCCTTGCAAACCGAGGTTCGAAAATGAAAATGGAATTGATTGGGAGGTGGTATGATACCTGCCTTTTATCAAAGCGGACAGTTTCTTTGGCGTCCAAAATCAAATTACAATTTACGATCATTTTCTCTCAATGACAGACTTATTTCCTTCTCCCTATAAACGAATCAGCTGGACTCTTGCTGAATAAATTTGATTTCCTCATTAACCGTTATTGACACGAAATAACTTTAATAAAAAAATGAAAAAGAAGATCTTCAGATAATAATAATAATATAATAAAACCAGACAGACAACCGTGGCGCCATCTCTCGTCTTTTTTATCTTAATTTAGTTGCTTTTGATGAACGACGTTTTTCACATACCATGTCCTTTATTTGGGCCTTCCTTATATTATAATAATTTATATTTCATATAAACTCGTGGAATGTAATCTAAATTTTGAAAGGAAATGATATATATGTATATAAAGAGAGAGAGAGAGAGAGAGAGAGAGAGAGAGAGAGAGAGAGAGAGAGAGAAATAGAGAGAAATGTTACATATAATTTTATCACGTAATATTTTTTCATAATTTTGGAAGTTAATAACTTAAAACTTCCAAGTTCATCCTCCAACTTCAAAAATAAGCTTACGCAAAGTACAGTATGTTAAGTTAAATTTATATTTTAAAATATAATTTAACTTTTTCTAAAGTAAAATTGTTCGTCAAATTAAATGTAGATATAAAGCCAACATATGTTACCTCCTTGATTTAGAGAGAGAAACGTCAGGCACGACCCAAATTATATATATATATATATAATATATATATATATATATATATATAATATTATACACACACACACACCCAGATTAGAATATTCATATTTGATATGCGAGGTCTCAAATATTCCAAATGAAGGGTTCTCTTAATTTAACATTGTAATATCTTAATCTGAACGAAAGCCTTAAATATATTTATACTTTATTAAAAATTATTTCCATTTACGCTGTGTGTCCTGCCATTGTATTGTGGTTAACGACAGACGATTTTATTTTTTTAGAAAATGTTTATATATATAATATGCGTCCAGTTTTTTTCGATTTTTTTTATGAACAGAATTGGTGAAATGAAAAAATTGGGAAGTGATCCTAACTAAATTTTGGTTCTCTGTCGCTATGCGCCACACACATACACACACACACACACACACATCACACACACACATCACATAAAACCACATATTTATCACAAGTGGTCAATTTTGTCATATTTAATATCAAGACAGCTCCAATTTCGTTCTAAATTTGCGTTTGATTTAATTCAGTCGTTCGATGAAAAGTTGATATCATGAATCCTCAAGAATGTTTATTGACGTCATCACTAAGTAAATGGATACCAGTAGCGGATCTAGGATTTTCGAAAAAGGGGTGGGGGTGGGGGACGGACCTTTACATATGTAAAAATTGCGCCAAAATAATGTTTAATTATATATAAATATAATTACATACACTGGAATTAAAAATACATATGTTAACCCTTTAAGCACTAGCAGGCAAATTTTTAGCGTTTATTAAAATGTAGTTAAAGACCAGATTTCTGGTAGTAAATACTGGAACTAATTTGATTGACGTTATCTAATCCATCTGTTCAAAATATTACCTGAATCAGTCATTTAGAGAGAGGAAGATCGTGAATGTGAATACTAAGCAAAGGGTTTACAAGCACACATTAACCTTGTGCCTACAAATGCTTACAACCATTAATAAATGAATATGTAAAGCTGGAAAATATAATTTAATTGAGTATATGAAGGGAAATATTATTTTTATACAGTTTCTAAAAATAAAATTGAAAGGTAAGTTGCCAGGTATTTACGAGGTTGGTGTTGATATTTTTATAATTTAAAAAAGTATGTACTTTTTTGCTTTAAGAAATTAAAAAAATTATAAAAAATAAAGCATTTGGAAGGGGCGCCAAGATTGACCAAAAGGGGCGCCAAGATTGACCAAAAGGGGCGGCCGCCCCAACCGCCTTCCCCCTAAATCCGCTAGTGATGGTTACGTACAGTGTCATAAACTTAGTAATGGAACACGCGGGATAACGAAATGCCATGAACTGGGCGGGCTACATCGTGGTCAATGTCGTATCACCGCTTCCCATAGATCAGCGAAGTTAAGCGACATTGGTCTGATAGTTGGATAAGAGCCCGTCCTCTGCATCCAGATTATGTAGCGATTCGTGATTCGAACCCCACGTAAAACTGTAGGTCCCTCCGTTATATGACCTTAGATGTTGTGAAGGAGTTTAAACAACTCCATCTAAACAAAATAAAGAGGGGCATTTCGGAGCCAATCTCTTTTCGGGATTCTTGCTTGAAGACTCCTCCAGAGATTGGGTGTAAAACGTCTTTATCACGTCTTTATAACGCCTCTATTCGGCATGTTTCAGTACATGAATAAAGGATAAACGAACTGAATGTTGTCAAATTTTGTCCATCATTTCACATCTTCACGTGAATTCTCGCTTTTCTTTTCCGGGTCACTGTGAATCATGGCTTTTTAGCCAGCCGTTTTCCACTTCGTTAAAAGGGCCACTGTGAATCATGGCTTTTTAGCCAGTCGTTTCAACTTCGTTAAAAGGGTCACTGTGAATCATGGCTTTTTAGCCAGCCGTTTCCACTTCGTTAAAAGGGCCACTGTGAATCATGGCTTTTTAGCCAGCCGTTTCCACTTCGTTAAAAGGGCCACTGTGAATCATGGCTTTTTAGCCAGTCGTTTCCACTTCGTTAAAAGGGTCACTGTGAATCATGGCTTTTTAGCCAGCCGTTTCCATTTCGTTAAAAGGGTCACGTTTTACCTCATTATTTATTGTCATTCATGGGTCGAAAGGGATATTGCTCCGAGGTAGAACCTAACTTAACCTGATCTATCCTAAACCTAACCTCTAACTTTACTTAACTTAGTATAACCTAACCCTAGAACGAAGTGGGAAAACCAAAGATAAAGAAGAGAAATGACATGAAATGTAAACAAATCGTTCAAAAGTACTTAAATTTTCCTCGCCCTTGTGGTGTTTGACTCCTGATTTGATGACGTTCTCACTTCTATTTTGGACCGAGTTCACGACGACAAGTTGAAGAATTTTGATAAAATCGAATGCAAGAAATTAACATGCCACGGTGCCACCTACTCTGTTATGTTTTTTTTTCTTACATTGTTTCTTCCGAGGTTAGTTTATTCTCCCGATTTACATTTGCCGTAACGTGTTTTTTTTACATTTTAGTATTTTTAATTTCTCTCTCTCTCTCTCTCTCTCTCTCTCTCTCTTTCTTTATTATTCACTTTACTTTTTCATTCAATCTTTCCTTAAAAAAGTCCTCCTTTATTTCTTATCAGACCCATTCTCTCCGTCAAAATCAGTTTTTAGAAATAAAACATTAATTTAAAATAGTTTCCCTAATTAAAAAAAAAAAAAAAAACGAAAATTTTTCTTTCGTTAAACTTTTATAACCAAGTAAGATATTAACGAAAAAAGAAAACGAATTCTGAAGTGCAATTAACTATTTTTTATTAATTTCTTCTGTACTGTGGATATTACGTTTCAAACGGCAAACATTTATTTTTATTTCCTATTTTTAAGGCCAAATTAAAAATTATATTGCATGCCATCCAGAAGTTGGCCTATTCCACTCGGTTGTAAAATGCCAACCTTGAAATATTACTCTTTGTAAAATTAGTAGCGCTCCAAACGGACGAAACAAAAAAAAAATTTGTTTCTAAGACGTAACATAAAAATGGTAACATTAAACTAGAAAAAACCATAAAATAAAGCATTTTTATTTTATGTTGAAAATGAAAATATAAATAAATAAAGATATAACAATTCTACGCACGTTCAATGCTAAAGACTGTTACAAAATGTTTATATATTAAAAATCCCTAAAAATCTTTGTAAAACTGGTTTTAAAATTTTGTTCTATAACTCTTTTGTTATATTCGACACCCAAAATTAATGGTGGACAGAAGGATCTCCGTAAATGCGCTTCGGACGCATCTTTCACCGAGCAACAACTAGTTCGCATTCAAATCAGATTAGTATATAGATACCTAATAAAATATCAAATAGAGTCCAATAAAAGCGATCCAAATAAAGGCTGAACTCGAGTGAAATATCCACAAAAGTCTTAAAAGTAGAAAACAGAAAGGGCTGAAACCTTAAAAAAAAAAAAAAAAAAAAAAAAAAAAATCTAAAGCAAGGGCTTAAGCCCTAAAAAAAAATAAACAAAAGCCCAGAACGAGTAAGTGGAAAGTGGAGAAGAGGAAGCAGCTCTTTACGACCCATCGCCGGAAAAGGTTGTTGAGGGGCGACATTCATGGTCTGTTTATGGGGTTCTCCCCTCCGACAGAAGGGATGCGACACGGTCTCTTTTCGTCTCTCTCTCTCCGCGAATATTTTATTATAAGACCTCGGATAAAGACACCCTCGTTGCCGATACTGCGCCACGAAGATCCCTCAGTGTCCTCTAAAGACGCACGGACGTAAGTACATCAAATATGTCCAAGTGTGTAATTATTTGCGGGGCTTCTATATACGTTAAATGTAGTTGTGTAAAATCCGACAAAAAACAGTTACAAATGAACATTGAATTTACACCCTTATCACACCTACGGGGTTCATACCTTCCCCCCCATATTTAATTATGGCCCTGCTTGAGTATATAATTCTGGCACTGTTCTCTCAGCACAATTTATTATATTCATTATTGTTTATAATACGGTAGGGGAAATAATAATATATATATATATATATATATATATATATATATATATATATATAGAGAGAGAGAGAGAGAGAGAGAGAGAGAGAGAGAGAGAGAGAGAGAGAGAGAGAGAGAGAGAGAGAGTCGGAAGGGAATTGATATTTCACTAATATCGACCGTATTATAAATTCATTTAAAGGTCAAATTACTATTTATTATAAAATTTAAATTCGGAAGTTTTTTTTTTACAACTCCTTTTAAACATTTATAAATTAAAATGTCAATTTTTTTAAAATTTTTATTTCTTTATAATGTCAAAACCAGTTTTCTTTTTAATATTTATGTCGCTTCACAAATTTTTTCTTTTTCTTTTTTTTTTATTAGCAAGTTTACTTTCTTTGTTAGCAATGATAAACTTGCTTGAAAATATTTGCAAGTTTGTCTGTACAAAATAGTAATAATCAAAGAGCTCCTTCGAGGTTCGACCCCCCCCCCCCGACCTCAATATCTTCATTTCACTTATAGGGAAATGGTGTTACCCATTTAGCTACGAGCGGTGGCCTTACTTGGTAACTTGGTGTTACGTCGTGGCTATGTCGCAGTACCACTTCTCGTAAGGTCAGAGAATTGTTAAGCCCCGTTAGGTCGTGGTAGTAACAGGATGGATGACCCTCCTCTGAGTTCAGGTGATGTACCAACTCGTGACTCGGATTCCATTTTAAGCTGTAGGACCCCACTGTCATGTGACCCTGGCTTGTATGCGGACGTAAAAATCCTTCAGTTAACAACTTGGCCAAAGTTAACTTGCCAGGGTAGCTTATGGGTAAAACACCACCCTGTTTATCTGAAGGTCCTGGGTTCGAGTCTCGCCCCGGACCTCAGATTTAGGTACAATTAAGATACAGTTCTGAGTTTTCCTTGCTGGAGTAATGGTTCGGACACTACGTAAAGCTGTAGGTCCGCTTCGTCACATGACTTTATATAGATATAACAAAACTGACACAGCGCTCAGGCCAACTAATGCGACCTATTATTCTAACTCTTGTATTATTTATTATTATTACCAACATCATCGGGAGACGAACCCCCGACCTTAGTAACTTCACTTCGCTCATAGCGAAAAGGCGTTATTCACTGAGCCACGTAGATTATTTTATGCTTTGTCCCTCTCTCTCTTGGCAGTTATTTTGAGAGATTCGGAACAGTATTTCGAAAACAGATGGTACAGAATAATTAATGTTAATATGATTTAAAATTATATAATTACAATATAATTACAATATAATTATAATTTAATTATAATTTTTCGGCTTTGTAGACTAAAAGTTTGCAAACAATTAGATATTAAGGTATTATCTCGGGTGCGAAAATTCATACTGAGCTTTGAGTTTTTCATGATAAACTTAGGTTTGTTTGAGTTTCCCTAAGTTCCTTTAATAATAATAATAATAATAATAATAATAATAATAATAATAATAACTTGAAAAGATGTCGATAAATTAATTTATAATAAAAATATTGTCGAGTATGATAAATTTAACAGTTGTGATTACCCTCATCCCTCTGACAAATCTGCTTAACTCTACTCTTATCTCTTGTACATTACTGGTGTCGATAAATTGGTTTTTGAGATTGGTATCTTTCTCTTCCCTTTTTGCTCGACTTCCTTCTTTATCTGTTTGCGTAGCTCTTCCGCCAGCAAGTTGCCGCTGTAGCGTCGTTCCAGAATCTTCTCCAGCAACAGGTGGAGTGGGTTGACTATCCCTAATCCTTTTATATTAAAGTTCCGCTTCTGAGGTAGATTTTAGGATAATTAGTTAGCTTTGGGGATGCAGATGGGCCTTTATCTCAATTTATGAAGACTCTTCATGGCTCCGTGTCTTATAAGGATGGTGCAGGTGGTCTCCGAATTGCCGTCTACAAGACTTTGTGTCGCATGATGCAGGGCAGAACAGAAACTTCAAGGAAATAGGTGGATACAAGAAAGACGAAGTTTTTATTGCCCAAGTTTTGTGGTATTTGCATGGTAAGAGACAGAGAAAATTAATGAGTTATATTTGAGATTTTACTATACTGTAAGGAGATAGGAAGTTCTCTAAATTTGAAGATTTAGTCACTTGGATTACGGAACAGCGAGGAAATAAGAGCTCTTTGGGAACAAGACAGGTCTGTATATCATATTAGCGTTGATTCCCTTTCAAGGAAACCATCACTGAACTTAATTATTGAGGTTAAAGTTTCATAAATTATTCAATAGAGGGGGTAAGAATGTCATGTATAAGAGGGCATTTTATTGTACAGAGTAGATTAAAAGCTTGTTTCTACCGTTTTTCACGCTCGTGGCAGGGCCGTAAAGGCCATAAACGTTTGAAAAAAAAATCAACCTTAATTGGCCAATATCGACTAATCACGTCTCTTCTCATTCCTTGTAACTGTTTTCACATAAAAATTTTCAAAGTTACATTATTACAATTTAAAATTTATTAAAACGCGTTGCCTAACTAACAACAGTCTAATATATATATATATATATATATAGACAAGGTGGGTAAAAAAAAGTGACCCTTTAGAGGTAAACTGTCATATTAAAAAAAGTAAGGGGACTAGAGCTCCCAAATTTCATGTCTTAATTGAGAAGTTGCTCGATGTGTCCCCCTTCCTGCTCAAGGCAGGCCTCCAAACGTGGACGCCACTGATCAATACACCTGTTTACATATCGTTGAGACACCTTCTCCCAGCCGAGCAGAGTTCTTTCGCGTAGTTCATCTACGTCTCTTATATTGGTACCAGGGATGTAAACTTTGGACTTCAGGGCTTCCCAAACACCATAATCTAGTGGTGAAAGATCGGGGCTACTAGCCGGCCACATATTGGGTTCGATAAAATCCGGTGTTTCGTTCTCAAGGAATGTGACAGTTTAGTGTGCTCTGTGAGCAGGGGCTCCATCTTGTTGGAAAGTATATCTTTCACCACTAATTCGTCGAATATCAGTTAGACAGAGTGGTAAAACATTTGAATATACTTTCCAACAAAATGGAGCCCCTGCTCACAGAGCACGCCAAACTGTCACATTCCTTGAAAACGAAACACCGGTTTTTATCGAACCCAATATGTGGCCGGCTAGTAGCCCCGATTTTTCACCACTAGATTATGGTGTTTGGGAAGCCCTGAAGTCCAAAGTTTACATCCCTGGTACCAATATAAGAGACATAGATGAACTACGCGAAAGAATTCTGCTCGGCTGGGAGAAGGTGTCTCAGTGATATGTAAACAGGTGTATTGATCAGTGGCGTCCACGTTTGGAGGCCTGCGTTGAAAGGAAGGGGGACACATCGAGCAACTTCTCAATTAAGACATGAAGTTTGGGAGCTCTAGTCCCCTTACTTTTTATAATATGACAGTTTACCTCTAAATGGTACCTATTTTTTTACCCACCATGTGTATATATATATATATCTAAAGAAAATATTTTGAAGTATAACCATGTTTTCGGGAGAAAAACAGTTAAATAATAGATCGTAAAATCAGATACTTATTTTCTTTATATGAAATTAAACCTCACATAAAAATTATAAAAATCCAATCATTGTAATAGATTTTGAAATTAAAAAAATTCTTTGATTGAAATTAATTTCCACAAGGTTTAGTCATGTCGAGAGGTGGAAAATACTATATATAAATTATCATAATATGTAATTAAGTAAAATAGAAATTAATGTATAAATTAATAATTCTAATTTAATATCTAAATTGAAATTAGAAGTAATCCTCATTCGGATTTATTAAGAAAATGTTATATAAAATTAAAAAAAAATTTTACCTCCAGTTTTTTGAAGTTATGAGTTTTATCCCATGTTCTTTAAGTTTTACAATACTCGTACAACGGTCTAATAGAGAGAGATACAAGGAGTTACAAGGACAAAAGTATCTCAAAAGGCCTTGCGGCCCATACCGAGGAGGTACCAATGGCAATGAGTGCCAGGGAAAAATTCCTACACCCTCAAATAGTGTGCAAGATTCGGTCTAACCTTTTCTTGAACTGATCCACAGAGGAACTGTTCACAACTTCTGAAGGTAACCTGTTCCATGTGCCACAGATTTTATAGGTAAAGTAATTTCCACACGCACTAATGCTAAACCGTTTCAAATCCAACTTCCAACCATTGTTGCGAGTTGAGTTATCATTTAAACTAAACATGCTTCTAAAATTGACATCGTCGAACCCGTGTAAGAGCTTGAAAACCTCGATGAGTTGACCGCGCAGTCTTCGAGTTTCCAGCGAAAACAAATTCAGGGCGTGTAAGCGTCGATTGTAGCCCATATGCCTAACGGAAGGGATTAACTTTGTGGCCCTCTCCTGGACTCGTTCCAGCCTGTCAATATCTTTCCTGAAGGTGGGCGACCAGAACTGCACAGTGCACAGCATACTCCAGGTGCGGCCAAATCAGGGAATTGTACAGAGAGAGCACAATCTCCTTGTTCCGAAATCGAAATTGCCTCCTCATATAACCCAACAACTTCTGGGCTTTCTTTTCTACTGTTTTCCACTGTTTGGTAAACTTAAGGTCGCTGCTAATTAGCACACCCAAGTCCTTTTTCAAATTAGTGGCCTCGATATTACTCCCAACATGGAGTAATCCGACTTGGGATTGTAGCCAATGTGCATGACCTTGCATTTACCCAAGTTAAATGGCATTTGCCATTTTTTGGACCACTCTCCTATCCTACGTAGGTCCGCACGCAGTTGCTCGATCGCTTCGAGCGTCCCAACATTGGCCCCAAGCTTGGTGTCATCAGCGAATTTGGCGATCCTACTGATGATGCCAGCGTCGATATCATTTATGTATGATAAATGATAAACAACAGTGGCTCCAAAACGGAACCCTGAAGAACCCCGCTAGTGACCGAGGCCCAACCTGAAGTAGCCCCTTTAATTACAACCCTCTGCCGCCTATTCTTCAGCCAGTTTCCAATCCAGCTACCTACTTCTCCATCGATACCCAGCGCGCGGACTTTGGTCATTAGCCGGCGGTGAGGTACCTTATCAAAGGCTTTCTGAAAGTCGAGATAAAATAAGTCAATCGCCCTACTCTTATCGTACTCACTCCACATGACGTGGAAAAACTCGAGCAGGTTGGTGAGACACGACCTATGCCGTCTAAACCCATATTGGGAGTCCCCAAGCAGCTTGTAGGAATCTAAATGGTCAACAATCCTATCCGTTATTATCCCTTCTAATAATTTGCCTACAACCGAAGTGAGACTAATGGGGCGATAGTTCCCTGGACTTTCGTGATCCCCTTTCTTAAAGATAGGGGTCACGTTGGCTTCCCTCCAGTCACCAGGCACCTGGCCCGTCTCCAACGATTTTTTGAAAACTGTAGCCAGGTGGGGAGCCAGCTGGTCCCGCACTTCCCGCAAGACTCTGGAGAGGAACTGGTCTGGCCCAGGAGCCTTAAACGCGTTCAGTTTGTCTATTCTATCGGCAACGTCTGTCGCGGTACACCGAACATTATCCAAGCGAGCACCGTCGTGCCTGACGCCTGGCTCAGGGATGACGTGGGTGTCCTCCCTGGTGAACACTCCCGCAAAGTACTCATTCAGCACGTTAGTGATGTTTGCGTCGGAGGTCCGCAGCGCGCCGTTGGGGTCCTTTAACGGGTCTATCATGCTTTTAATGGGTTTTCTACTATTAAAATAACTGAAGAATTCCTTATGGTTCGACTTGCAGAGGCTTGTCACCCTGAAAGAAAAAGGAAGCGAGAGAGAGAGAGAGAGAGAGAGAGAGAGAGAGAGAGAGAACTTAACTATGTTGCAACAAATCAGTTAGAGATATTTTGACAGACAATCTGAGTTTTCATGTGTTCAAAAGATATTAAAGAGATATCTCTCAGATATTTTTTATATACAGTAGGTTATGATTCTTCATTTTACTTATAAGTGAAACTATCTTGAAGATATTATTAATCACAAATTTTCAGCAAGAATTCCTACAAGAGAAAACCCTCAATCTCTGAATTCCGATGAGGTTTTATGCGAGTATAGGGTGTTCCAAAAGTCATCACCCCATTTGTTTTGCTTATAACTTTTGAACCAATAAAACAACAAATACTGTAGAAAGTGGAAATAATTTATTTTATTTAGAATTATGTTCTTATATTTAGAATTATGTGTAGTGTTCCATCTTCAAATTATTGGGGTTGATCTTTTACAATCTGAAAAAACAACAACAATAATTAAATTAAGGTTACAGCTACTTTAGATGGGGTGATGACTTCTGGAACACCCTTTATAATCAGTGAAACCAAGTCTTTAAGTTTCTTCAATACTTAGAAATTTTGCTTTTGACTCTTTGGAACAGAAATGAACCTCTAAAGATTGGCGACTTCCTCTGGAAACATTGTCTGACCGATGTCAGAATCAATGGTTGACACGATATACTCGTATAGTAACTATCATTCAGGAGGGCCAGAAACTGGCACAGGGATCAGGCCACTTAATGCGTCCCATTGTTCTAATTCCTCTATTATTATTACCGGCATCATCGAGGTTCGAACCCCTGACCTCAGTGTTTTCGCTTATAGGAAATAGTGTTACCCATTGAGCTACGAACACTGGCGTACACGATATTTGGCCACAAAACTGAACGTATCTCGGTATTCTTGTTAATTTTAACGATATAAGTTAACTTCTGTGTACAGTAAATAATTATTAAGATTAAGAAATGAGTTAACCCTCATTAAAAGGAAGAATTAATTTTATGAAGCTAAACGTTTCGCCAAAGCACAACGATCCACATCTAGAGGTAGTATAAGAGTTAGGGGAAAGTGGGGTAAAACTGGGTACTTAGTGTTAACTTGTTCGTAACTCGTATGTTCCTGCCTCAACTAATCTGATTTTTCTAACCACCCAAGCTTTATCGTCCTCATTTTAAGTTATTACATTTAATGGATCAAGTAAAGATAAGCACCCCCAGCCTTCTTTAATTAGCCTTATAAGGCTAACTAACGAAAATATCACGACCTAACCTAACCAATCGTTAAGTCAACTGTACGCCCTTGACGATTGGTTAGGTTAGGTCGTGATATTTTCGTTAGTTAGCCTTATAAGGCTAATTAAAGAAGTCTGGGGGTGCTTATCTTTACTTGATCCCATTTAATTTTTTTCATTGTTAACTATTAGTGTGCGAATCTGTTTTTCCCAAAGGAAGGAGATATACCCATTTTACCCCACTGGTAGGATAAAACGGGGGGTACATATGTAAAATTGTAGTTAAAATAGATGTTCACAAAAAAAAGAGAAATGCTTCGTACTCATATATTTTATTTCAAACTAAAAATAACATTGCAGTGTAAAAAAAACCCTTAATAGGCCTACACAAAAGTAACAGGTCCTTTAGTTAATCAGGCCAGCAATCTCCTCTCAAATTTCACAAAAGACAATATCACAACACGCTTTCAAAAATTATATATTTTCTACTGCGCGCACAAAAGCGTCTCTATTGCAAGGGTTCCACTTCCGATGACGCGTGGTTGAGCAATTAGTAACTGCATTCATAACTAGATAGAAGCAGTACCCGAATAGAAAACCCGGGTACCTTATTTTACCCTACCACCCCCCTACCCTACTTACTCTACTACTTGCTATTTCTTGAGAAGTGTAACTGTGTTTCGAAAAAAGACTTTTATTTATTGAGTCTTTCTTTATATTTGAAATGCTAAAAGACGAAATATCTAATCGAAAAATATTTGATAATACGACGTTCAGGACAAATGATGTACGTATAAAACGTACATGAACGCATTTTATTGTTTGGTAAACCATTAAAATTGAATATCATTTCGTTCCCAATGGGTAAAATTCGCGCAAACAGATGAGATAGAGAAGGAATATATAGTCCATCATTTGCTCTCTCGACCTTCCTCTATTCGAACCTGATCATTCGGAGTGCTTCTTGATGTTATTGATCCTTTTTTTTTTTTTTTTTAAATTCTTGCAAAACGTTACGTAAGTCAAGATTATCATAACCTATAAAACGACACGTTATCACTTGTATCCCAACTTTATTTATGGGCTTATGCCCATTTTTTTATATATATTTTATATATAGCGCGCCCATGAAGTCCAGTATCATAGGCAAAATATACTAGCTACAGTTTGTTGAGTTATGGCCACCCTATATATATATATATATAATATATATATATATATATATAGAGAGAGAGAGAGAGAGAGAGAGAGAGAGAGAGAGATATGGTAAAATATGTATGAAACACACTGATAAGATAACTGAAATGAAAAAAAAAATCACACTATTTCGTACGCTATGGACAACAAAACAGAACACGTCCTCGACATTCGACATTCAAAACGAAATTTTGAGAATTGATCATAACAAGATTCAGATCCGAAAATAGTTCGCAAAATATGAACAAAACATTTTGTTGACGTTTACGAGTGAAAATTGAACGTGAAAATATGAGTAATGCATTTCTCCTAATTTTATACAATGCACTTTCTGAAAATGCCATTTGGTTGTTGTGCAAATGGTAACGGGAGAAAAGTGGCATTATCACCCTGTGAAAAATTGGGTCATTTGTTAATTTTAGAAAATATAGCCGTGGTGGATGTCGTTTCACTACCCAATGTCGGGCAAATACATTTTTTACTTATGAACAAAGGATACAAAGACAAATTAGTTTCATCGAATCCGAACGAGGACTTCGTAATTTTTGAGAGCCCTGGTGAGTCGTAGTTGGGATCCACATTTTAAGCTGTAGGTCTAAGGTGGGGCAACAAGAAGCTAAATTTTCTTCAGAATGAACAATTCGGGGGCAAAACTAATTTTTGTTTTGCAGCTAAACTTTAACTAAGGTCATTCAAAACAAATAAAAGTGAAAATAATCTGTTTTGGACATTCTCCAAACAATAAAGATCGCAAAATACTGCGTTATTTTTTAAACACTTGCCATTCTAAAGGTTTGTATTTTTTTAGTAACTGAAATGAAGTATGAAATTTTTCTGTGCCTTCTCCACACCTGAGGAATTAGTCTCCTAGTGCAAAACATGCTCTTTGTTATGCCCTCTCAACTCACGATACTTTCGACGGAAGAATCCTGTCCAACAGATTTCCTACGGTTTACGATAAAGGAATATCATGGCCACCAACATCACCAGAAATGCGACTTTTATCTGGGGGCTATTTAAAAGATAGAATGTTTAAGCAGAATCCATACACGGTAGAAGAATTTAAAACATGAAGTGAACAAGCAATTTATCAGATTTCGACGGGTAGTCTGTCTAGTGTACTGCAAAATTTTGTTGTTCGTGCGCAAAGCGTTAATGAGCTGATAAAACATCACAGAGAGCATGTTTTGTATTAGGAGACTAATTTCCCATGTGTAAAGTACAGTGAAAATTTCATGCTTTTATTTCAAATAAAAAAATACAAACCTTTTAAAATGTCCGATGTTTAAAAAATCACCCGATATATACCGGGTGTCCCATTCGAAATGAAACAACTTTGAAACTCTGTAATTTTTAAAGTATTAATGTGAGAATGTTGAAACTTCGCCAGTTACTACATCATATGTATACATTTTCGTCATAATGTTTTTTGCTTGTTTCAGATTGAATTATGTTTACCCCACAAGAAAAGCCAAAATGTGTGTTATGGATGGCTGAGTTGAAGTCCCCTACTCTGGTGCAACGGCGATTCCGTACACCCTTTCACGAGGAACCACCCACCAGAAGAGACTTATATGCATGGATCAAGAAATTTTAGGAGACTGGCAGTGTTCTAAAGGAACACTCTGGAGGGCGACCAAGATAGTTGTTTCATTTCGAATGGGACACCCTATATTTAACAATTTAATATGTACACTACACTAAGAACCACAGAGAAGGATTGTCACTCGAAACTTGCTCTCCCTAGAAAGGAACAGTATACACAATCTCAAAAACCGTCCTCGAAACCAGAAAAAAAATTTTGGTTTGACTACAGGAGAGTAAATACACTCACTGCGAAAAATGAATCAAACACTGAAGTAGGACTACAAAATATGAAGGTGATGTTGTTGGAACCGCAGAGAAAGTCTTAAATTTAATTAACTACTAGAGGCCTCTTAGAGAAAACAAAAGCAGATTTTACTTCCTTTCACAAAAGAAAGGAATGAAGACACAACAGAAAATTATGATCTATTGCGAAAAACAAAAAAGGGTTGGAAGAAGAGTGAAAAAAAGGATATGATATTTACATACACTGAAAAATGCCGGAAAAGAAGGTATCAGTGAATCAATTAGCTGTATTTAAAACTACTGGTGGCCAGGATGAAAAACCTGAGAGTCTTAATCTAAAATCATAAATGATAGCAGAAAACTTACAAAACAGTACACATAGTAGAAGTACTACTAGAAGACAGAAGGATTGTGAAAATTATGGTCCACTACGACAAACAAGAGGTAAAGGAAACTGAAATAAAAGTGGAAACAGTTTCATAAACTGTAGATAAAGCAAGTTGTTGGAGTCCTAACACGTCATCTTCAGAGTCAAAAGATTGTAGTTTCATACTACAAAACACAGTACTTGAATCAGGACTGTTCATTATGTTACCAACATATAAATACTGAAGTAAACAACATTACAGTGACACCTTCATTTAGCTGACGCTATAAGAATCATCAGAAAGATTAAAAATCTAGACAGTGTAAAGTCTCTGGACATGCAGACACGGATAGAATGAGCAAATACTTAGAATATAATAAAGTTCAATGCAGAAAAAAGTTATAGCTTTTACGATATCGAAACGAAGATAATAGAGGCAAAGTACAAAGAACTTCACAAACCAAACTGAAAAGAGTAACTATTCATTGAAATAGAAGTAAATTGCTCCTATTTTGAAAACTTTGATTATGTTGGGATTAGCGTCTTTCTTAATTCTTGTGTTCTTATATAAAAGGAATATTTTGATGACGTTGTTTAACCTTCTTCGCAACACTTAAGGTCATATGACGCTTGGGGATTAATAGCTATATGTAGGATCCGAACCATGGGTCGCTACATAATCTGGACACAGAGGAGGGTTCCCATCCAACTATTAGACCCAATATCGCTTAACTTTACTGATCGAAGGGAAGCGGTGTTACGACATTGGCTGCGACGTAGCACTAAAAAAGAAGAAATCACTGGATCAGAAAAAATACAGAAAAACTTCCTAATCAAAATAAACCAACTGAAGATTTGCGTTACTGAAAATAGCTTGAAGAGAAACAGAGGCACACCCTAATTTACACACTCAAACTAACTAAAGAAATGATCCTAATCTCACGAGAAACCATGTAACCATCCCTCTAACTCCCTTAAAAAGAAAGATGTAGAGTGAGCAGTATCTCCAGAATAAAGGCTAGACTAGGAGCTGCAGCAGTCTCCAATAAAAGACAGCAGCGAGGCTTTGCATTCAGATGACTGAAACTTAGGAGCTGCAGCAGTCTCCAATAAAAGACAGCAGCGAGGCTTTGCATTCAGTTGACTGAAACTTAGGAGCTGCAGCAGTCTCCAATAAAAGACAGCAGCGAGGCTTTGCATTCAGATGATTGAAACTGTTGAATCACTTATTAAAAGAAATTAAAAATATTATTAATGCCAATACGTAATTTTCGGGAGGAAACTAAGGACGTTTTACCATCTAGGAAGAACCGCGTGTGCCTGCAAGGTTCTATGAAACTGAGAGCCAAGGAGGAGTGATACTCTTCCTTTTACCAAACAAAGTTAAAAGGCAAAGCAATGAATTTAGCCTCTTTGTGAAGCTACATTGATTTTTAGGCAAAACCTTTGACAGAATTATATATATATATATATATATATATATATATAATATATTATATAATAATCCTGGAATAGAAGTAAAATATAGCTATATATTATTCACCATTTATACCTAGGCATTAAAGATTTAGGATCAACCTGAGCTCACATAAAATATGCAGTTGTCCTGAAATACGGTCCAAACATTTTTTTTTTTTTTTTTTAAAGCTCCACAACGCTGCAGAGGAAAAAAGAACAAGGGAAATTCTCTGTTGCTTCGGGGATGTTTTAGTCGGAAATTCTACACTGAAATATTTCAGAATTATTTTATTTTTTTTAGTTATTTTTGTCTCATTTAGCTTTGATTGTTTTATTTTTAGGAAAGAATTTTGTTTTTATTTTATTATGGTTTCGCTTGGTATACTATTATTAGTGGTGCACCGATTAATCGGTATCGGCACCTGGCATGCCGATTAATCGGCCAATAATCGGCATGCCAGGTGCCGATACCGATTAATCGGTGCACCACTAACTATTATTGATTTTAGTGGAATAGGTTGTAGTCTTATATAAGAATGGTGAACTAGCTTACAGCTTCTCTATCCTAAATAATCTAGAGAAAATTGTACAGCACCATACTCATACTCGTATCCCCGATCGTCTTGGAGATAGGCCCAACATTTTGGACTTGTTTCTCACCTCACGTCTTTTTTCTTACTCTGTTGAACTTTTTTCTCTGTATGGGCTCCTCTGACCACAATCTTGTATCTTGTATCACAATTAGCAACAGGAGCTCTGGGGGTGATAGTCGAGGTTTGAGTCTGTTGACGATTGATGCCAGCTTGTGACATGCCAGCATGTGATATGCCAGCGATAAATTTATATTATTAAAAAAAAATTAGACTAACACCAACTTAGATGTAGCTCGTAGCGTAAACTAACCCACTTTTCGTTTACTCTTCATACTTTTTTTCATGTCTGTAGTTTGCATAGTATGACAGTGTTTCTTTAAGTTAAGACTGTGTTTGCATGCTTTGTAAGCGTTCTTATTTTACTTCTTTTCATCTTTCACCCCTTTCCTATTCTCTTCGACTATTTTTCCGACTTGTCGGCAGTGGCCGACGGATGATAATGGTGAGTCTTTCTCTCTCTTTTTCTGAATGAATGTTAACTTTTGCTACTTACTTAACCCCTTATTCTCTTCTTTAAACTCTCTATTCTCTTCTTTTAACCGCTCTTCTTTCTCTCGGGCTAACCTTAGAGTAGATCTTAGGGTTTTTGTTAGCCTTAGCTTCTGTAGATCTGTAGATCATCTGTTTCGTGTCCTCTCGCTCCAGTTTGGCCTTTGGATCCTCCTAAGAGGAGACGCCTTTGGCACTTTGGCGCCTCTGATTTGGAGGCCGTTAGGCGGTGTACTTCTGTGATTTCCCATGGGATGATTACTGCTTCTGTGGCCGGGGCCCCAACGAGTGCGCTGAGCGCATCACGGAGGTGATTCTCTGGGGCATGAAGGCGTACATTCCCTATTTTATTCCTACTACTAACGCAAAAAAACCTTTGTTTAACTTTGCTTGTTCTAATGCTATCCGCAACAGAGAGGAGGCTTTCAGAAGGTACCGTCGCCATCGAACTCTGACTCTCACTTAGCTGATATTTCTACCCGGAATCTTGCAAAATCTGTTCTTCGACTCGTCAAAATTTCCTTCATCAGACAAAAATTTTGAAAACTCTCATTCTACTTCTTCTTGCTCTTTCTGGCACCTACCCAAGAATCTCTCCAACAACTTCACTTCTTCTTTCCCTCTTCTTTTCCATTCTGACGGGTTCAGTTGCTGTTTCTTCTCCTGATAAAGCTAAATTCTTCGCTCAAACTTTCGCCTCAAGCTCAACCCTGGATGATTCCGGTGATGTTCCTCCATCTCTTCCTTCCTCTGACTTAATTATGTCTGAAATTAGAATCTCTTCCAAAAATGTTTATTCTGCCCTATCTGGACTCAACTGTAGGAAGGTGTACGGTCCTGATGGTGTCCTTCCTGTTGTTCTCAAGAACTGGGCTTCTGTGATGACACCCTGCCTAGGCAAACTCTTTCGTCTTTGTTTTCCATCTAGTACTTTTCCTTCCTGCTGGAAGTTCGCTTTCATTTAGCCCATTCAGCCTGTCCCAAAGAACGGTGACCGCTCTCAACCT
>JAJOZX010000526.1:65000-162500 GCA_023014485.1 Bathynomus jamesi
TTTCTCGTGTGCCAAGTAGGAACGCCGCTGTTGGATCGTGATTACTTGTAGTTTTAAAGCATTGTAAAGTCCCGCACTTATTGCGATTTTCTCTTAATTAATAAAATGCCAACAGTTCAAAAGCAGGAGTTGTAAATAGTAGTATGTGTAACCTCAAATACAGTACAAGTGCATGAGGGTCAACCGATCCTGCAATCCCAACTGTTGTATGTGATCCTGTGCGTTCCGTTCCCATATGTGCTTCAGTTCTATAGATTTTCACGAAAGGGAGAATAACTTTGTAGGATGAGCATTTTCGACGTAGTGGTTTCATTGCGATAATAATAATAATAATAATAATAATAATAATAATAATAATAATAAGCGGAAGAAGACGTAGAAGAAGACGTAGAAGAAGAAGAAGAAGAAGAAGAAGAAGAAGAAGATCTAATAACTTGAAAATGAATACATCATTTTATATAATTTAATATAAAAGTACAATGGAGAAAAATTCCAGTGATGATATTTTTCTCTTTAAATAGAAATATTCATTCAAAATGTATGGAAGTACATTATATCCTATTCTGAGTTTCTCTTATACATCCAGACTTTTCAGACACACACCAATGTTTACGAAGTAGATTTATAGGAATTAATTATATTTACATACGGTGTATAGGTGTGTATATATATATATATATATATATATATATGCGGGCTACGTCGTAGCCAATGTCGTAACACCGCTTCCCGTTGATCAGCAACGTTAAGCGACATTGAGTCTGGGTAGTAGTTGGATGGGAGACCGTCCGCTGCGTCCAGACTATGTAGCGACCCGTGGTTCGGATCCCACGTAAAGCTGTAGGTCTCCTCCGTCATATGACCTTAGATGTTGCGAAGGAGGTTAAACAAAACCATTTTCTACTGTTTTGGACTTCAGCAAAGCCTTTGATGTTTCAGACTGTGATATCCTTTTTAATGAACGGTACCGCTACAGTTTCAGAGGCATTATTAAGTGAGTGACGGTTTTTTTGCGGGTTTTTTTGCGGTACTGCGGTACTACCGTGTTGGTCGGTACCGCGGAAAGTACCGCGGGAAATTTGAATGCGGTAGCGGTACTGCTGTACTTTCAGCGATCCTTTGCGGTACTGCGTTATGCGGTACCGGTTTGGTAGTGCGGTAGTAGTACCTCAGTACCGCAGTACCGCAAAAAAACGCGCAAAAAAACGCAAGTGCCCAGCTCTGTATAATAATAATAATATTAACGATTGATTTGGAAGCTATTTGTCCATTAAATATCAGTTTATCTCTCTAAATAGTGTTATTGTATACTCATCTAAATTGAATATTAAATACGGTGTCTCAAAGGGCTGTCTTTTAGGTCCATTCTTATTTTTATTGTATATCCACAGTTCAGAAATGTGTTTAAATTATTTGGTGTAGATCATAAAACAATATCTTTTTCAAAGAAAGACTTTACAGTAATATTGTTAAACGCATACAACTTCAACAATACTGTTGACCAACTTTCTTTTTTTTTTATGTACGAAGGAGGGGCCATGTTCGAGCGCCCACAAAAATGGCCCCTCCATGGCAAAAGGAGAGAGAGAGAGAGAGAGAGAGAGCCGAAATCAACTGACTCGCATCAGATTGATTTTACTCGTTCAATTTGAAAAAGACAAGTTTTAATTGGAAGAAGGTGATAAGGGAAAGTGATGTTAAGTGCATTTTTCAAAAATGTTGATCCATGATATTTTGACAGTTAATGACGTGCGTGAGAATAATTTTAAGAAAGACCAATATTTTTAACTAACAGTTTGAAAGAGAATATTGTTCCATTTACCAACTCGCAATGTTAATTAGTTTGTACGCCATTATTCCTCAAAACGAAAGAACAAAATTTTTTGAAAGTACTTTCCATTTTTTTTAAAAGTACTTTCCATCATTTTCCATTACTTTCAATCACTTAATATCACTTTCCGTTCAATATCACTTTCATATTACCCTCCAATTATTATGGCTTTCAGATACAAGTGAAATGTCATGTAAGTTAATAAAGTACTCGTTCTTTAGTACTGAAGCACTGAGACACGCTAAGAAAATTTCTGGGGTACAGAGGAATCTTGTTATGAAAGGATCGCATAATTTCATAACTATGTCTTACAAAGATTTCCAGGAGAAAACTTATGTTTATTTCGCTATTTTTAATCGCCATCTTTAACCCCAAATATTGTACATATTCCCAAGCGCAGTTGATTATATGCGTCAAACTCTTCTCCTCTATGTAATGTACAGAGGATTGACAAAAGTAAATAGACACCTTGGGTTTATCTATAGTTTTTTATTTGATAATAAAAGTCAATAAATAATAACAGCTTTATTGAATCAATGTATTTAGAATGGTGTTGGTTTCCCTTTTGCATCATATATAGGTGACGCACGTTCTGGCACTCCATTGTTGTATTTTGCCATTTTGTTTTGAGGACAATCATCGTAGTATCTATTTTCTCGTACTTCTGTCAACCCATCTATACTTGTCCTCTGTATCTTGAGCAATGAGTGTCTTTAGTCTACAGAAACAGGGCATAAGACTAGCGGAAGATACTGATTTCTATATATTTTGATATAACGTCTCCTTTAAAAAGTTTTCAATCTTTTTAAAGTTCTGAGACATTATATTCAAGTGACTTATGTAATATTGCTTACGAATACATGAAGTTGTTAACATTCATGAATAAATGAATGCATTCTAACACGTAAAGGAATACTTTAGTAGTCAAAGAAAGCAGCAAATTATTCTCCAATTAGACAAACCTCATGACAAAAATCAGCCATTTTGTTGGCCCAAAAACATTGGAATAACTTAAACAATGATACTTGAAGATATTCCGACCTTCAAGTTCACTAACTCAAAATTAAAATCTGTATTAATTGCAAAAGATGAACAAAATCATCATATAGGCCAGCGTCCATAGTTCAGCGGGTTTAACACCGTTTCCCTATAAGCGAAGTGAAAACACTGAGGTTGGGGGTTCGAACCCCGATGATGATGATGGAATAATAATAATAATAATAATACAGGAGTTAGAACAATAGGCTGCATATTTTGGCCTGAACCCTGCACCATTTTCTGGCCCTCCTGACTGATTTTTAACATCAATATACAGGATGGCCACAAATTATCTTTACAAATTCAATTCAATTACAATTGAATTTGTAAAGATAAGTTATGGTCACCCTGTATAAATAAAAATTGTGTAACAAAAAGAGTTCGTCACACACATACTGGAATTTTTAACTCCTTTCTATACATGCTCTTTCTTACTTTCATTAAGACCCGCAATTCCAATGTCACCGTTTTTACTAAAAATTATTAATAACAAATTTATAATATAATAATAAAATAAACAACAAATCCAACAAGATTTGCGTTACCTATTTCTAATAAATTTGTGAGCCCAGTAAAGCCACAAGCTTCACGGTCAAAATTTGATGAAATAAATAGTGCTTAATCTTGTATATTTCATAAATACTGCATCGCCATTTTATAAATAAAGCATATCTCTCTCTCTCTTATATATATATATATATGGGGGGGGTGAGTGTATAGGTGTGGGTGGGTCTGTGTGGGTGTGGATGTGGGTGTGTTGTTGTGAAATGTATTTAATTTTTATTTACTTTTCTTTACGGTACATTATTTTCGCTTTTAATATTTATTTTACACCGAATTTCTGTACTCTATAAACGGGTAACGCGGCCGGTTCTCAACTGAGACATACACTAGAATCCTACAGCCGACATTTTTTTTTAACAAAGCGAGGAAGTGGGAAATGACGACGATTATCACTACAGTATTTACCAATATATTTTAATTAGAACAGTAACAATAACGGGGGAAAGCGAGCGTGGATTCATAATGTTAACAGCAGATCTTGGAGGAAACCTTAAGTTAAATAAATTTTAACTCACAATTTATATTTTTTGTTTTTTAAGCACCAAACAGCGACCTTGTCTCAAGGACCCCAGTAAGGTGACTAGCGGAAAAGGTCCTTTTTTTTAAAAATCTCGTAGATCTACCCCTCAGTCGTCCGCCTCTTTCGCAAAAGTAACGGTTATGGTGTTTGTTTGGCTCCATTTTAAAATAATTCTTTATAAAATTTTAATATTAACAATCAAATAATTGTGTTTCCTTTAAAAAATTCGTAACATTATAAATTCCATTTTAACATAATAAATAATCATTATAAATTTCATATTCGAATTCAACATACGACGACAGTGTGTGTGTGTGTGTGTGTGTGTTTCACTCTTTTGGTACATGACACTATTTCAAACCTGAATTTCGGTATTAATATAACATAATTTAACAGAGAAAATGTAATATTTGAATTAAATGCAGTGAAGGTATCGCGCGGACGCAAATGCAGATAATTTATCTTCGCTCAACCGACACAATAGTAACATTAAAATAGAAAAACAGGCTGACAGGACGAGGCAGGTAAACGAGAAGAGGAAAATAAACACATACGCTGTACGTAACAAATACATACATACATAATATATATATTGTGTGTGTCGTAACGTTATATAAAATAGATTTGTCGAGTAAATACATAAATAAAGAATATTTATATTTACGAAATCCAAAATTCGGCTTCTGAGGCCGAAAATATATCTAAAATATATAAGGAAAATATTTAAAAAGACATTTCATCTTTAGCTCCATTCTTTGTGTCTACGTAAGAGGATTCTGTTCTTGCTGGCGTGAGCTTAACGCTAAGTCTCCTAGAGTTACTCTGTGGCAGAAACGTAGTATATATATAATATATATATATAATATATATATAATAATATAGAGAGAGAGAGAGAGAGAGAGAGAGAGAGAGAGAGAGAGAGAGATGTGTATTTATGTATTTACATTACATATGTACGTCAATCCACTAGTCAATTCTTCACTCACGCATCCACACATACGCTTGAAGTAATCCATGAAAAATGCTTACGAACGCTCTCAAAACAATGATAACAAACAGTGTCATACCTTATCAATGTTTAGAGATTTAAATATCCTGAGACTAAATGACTGTAGAAATTGACTGTTGGTATCAATATGTACAGAGTTGCTAATATGTAATAAACTAATATTTCGCTCATTCACAGAGTATCACCTCCCTCCATCAGGCTGATCATAATCCCAATGATTTCATATACAAACCAAATCATTTAAAATAAATTACAGAAAATGGTCTCTAACTGCCGTGTGGCTTGTTGTTACCTGGTTCTCTCTCGTCAGATGAGGGCTCGATCCCGTCGAGTGATTGAAAGAAGGTCGCCGTTGGCCTTGGTCATCGTTTGCGGCAACTATGACTCTCGGACTCCTATGTCCACCGTTTGGAACCGTGTTTGCAAGTTTTTTTTGAGTTTGTCCGAGGTAATCCACCTATTCTAAAGGTCGATAGTGTTCATAGATCGATAGATTTCATAATTTGTACCAAATGCTAAAACGTAAATTAAAGATACGATTTGTAATTGTTTATTGAAATATTTTGTGCCCTTTTGTGAAATTCAATTTTGGTCTCCTTTAGTGATTTTAAGTAATTATCTTCTCGTTTATTTCCACGTTCTTCTTAACCTACGTTTTACTGATAATTGGATAGTTTGCCAATGTCATTTGCTGTAAAGTGAGATTCATAATAAATTGTTTAAATGTAATTAAATATGATGGTTTTCATATAATATAATTATTTGTTGATTCTATAATTAAAACTGGTTTTCTTAGCAGATATAAAACTTCGTGGGTGTCTGCTGGTTCTACTAAACGTGCCTGTCCGTTCATTTTCTGTCATAGTTATCTCATTAATAGGTAGGTTAAATTGTTCATTTTGAATAGGATCCATTTTGATCCTCGTTCACTTCACGTAAACGGTTTTGAACAGTGGTTATAATTCCATTGCGTAAAAATTCAAGTTTAGTTTTTATTTTTGCGTTCATGTAATGCATATGTTTGTCTAATGTTATTTACTGTATGTTTTATATGCTAAAGTCGGCACGTCATCTGTCAGCATTGTTGGGATATCATAGTAGTCCCAGTAAGATTCTTCAACCCGTGCCTGTGGTCTGTTCCTGGAGGTACCCCGTATGTGGGTAAACTACCCTTGCCCGCCTTCGAATTCACCACACCCCATACATACCGGTTTTAAAGGAGAAGAACCCTCGGCCTTACTGCGATGACTGTATTGTGTGACACTTGCTGGTTGATTGTCCCAGTCTTGGGGACTTGGGCGATGTTATTCCTCGGAGCACTGGAGGGAAGCTGACACCTTTCTTCTCTCTTCGGTGCTCGGGTAAGAAGCGTGCTATCCCGGTAGCAGGATGTTTATTTGATGAGGGCTGGACTCCCTTCTATTTTGAATTGTTTTTAAACTTTATTTTTTAGTTCTCACTTCTTCTTCAATCACTGCAGTCGTGGTATTCGTTCTTCAGTCTTTCACTTGTCAATATCTCATAGTTTTGTTATTTTATTAGCACTAACAAGTTTGTATTTTCGGTATCAATAATTTTGGTGTTGCAACGCCAGAGGGATTACCCAATGCATTCATTCGATATACTAATATATATATATATATATATATATATATATATAATATATATATACACATTTAAACTGCAAACACGCAGTATAATTAACGTAAAGAACGACGCTTGTATAGGAGAATATTCCGCGCAAGATGAGAAGGAGAGAACGAAACAAATGAAAAGATGAGGTAACCACCCGGGAATCGAACCCGGGATCTTCCGATTGCCGGTCAGATATGATAACCATTACACCACGGGCCTCACTCAATCAAATGCAGTAATTCCTCTACATACGCGCAGAAACCAATGCCCCAAGGGGGCACCTCCCGCATGCCGTACATTATATACATTTAAACTGCGTATGTAGAGGAATTACGGCATTTGATTGAGTGAGGCCCGTGGTGTAATGGTTATCATATCTGACCGGCAATCGGAAGATCCCGGGTTCGATTCCAGGGTGGTTACCTCATTTTTTAATTTGTTTCGTTCTCTCCTTCTCATCTTGCGCGGAATATTCTCCTATACAAGCGTCGTTCTTTACGATATATATATATAAAGAATGGGTGAGTTCATGGCGCTGGGGTTGCTTCTGTCCGCCTCTTGCTAAATTTACCTAAATTTTGAGGTCTGAGCATTTCAATTAACAAGACGTTCACTCATCTTGAGAGAAAATGCTGATTCTTGAATACATTGAATAAAAATTAAAACGTGGATAGATTTAAGTTACTGAGTTGGCATGGATAGTGCTAGACCATTATTCACTGATCTTTATGATCCAATTAATCCCGGCTTCACTTCGTTAACCATACTAATTAATTTTAAATTTGTGGATCGTGTGTTTGTGGTGGAAAAGATTCTTCGCAAAATTATTCCATTTTCTGAATAAATTATAAGAGTTAAGAGTGGAAGAACGCGCATGCGCGTAACACTCAATTGTTTATATAGGAATAATACTGTTAATGTTTTAAAAAGAATTCTTTAACCACCTTCGTAACGGCAAAGTCATATGATGGAGGTGACCTACAGTAGAGCTTTACGTGGGATCCGAACCAAGAGTTATCGCATCATTTGCAAGCAGAAGCTGATCACCCATCTAGCAATTACCCAGACCCAACGTCATTTACCTTCGCTGATCTAATAGGAAGAGGTATTGCGACCTGGCCACGACGTAGCCCTTATTTATAGGAAATAATAGCCGAAGGCTTAAAGGAATCGTTAAGTAAAACGGACATTGAACTTAGAATATGGATTTCTACCGTTCAAATCGACAATAATGGCTTAGTTTCACGCGAAAGACGCATTAAAAACCAGCCTATGCTTTTTCTTCTTATTGAGCAAATCCATACAGAAGTATCGTCCATTAAACGCTGTTCGCAAATCCTCTTAAAGCGTCCCAATATATTAAAACCTATTTAAGTTAATGATAATATATGGAATGGTACTTGTAATGTTAATATTTTATAAATGAGTAATGGCAAATAATGTATGCGTGATTTACTGATTTACAAATCGGGAAACATTAAAATTATTGGTTAACACTTTCCCAAGAGCTGCACAATCTTTTTCATAACCGTTGTAGACTTTAAAGACGATTGTGAATTTCTGATAACTTGTAATAAGAGCTTTTATCTTCAGGGTTCTTAAAGAAAAGTGTTATGTTGCATTTTGTTAAAGAAGAAAAAGTAAAAATTTTTGGTTACAAATAAATTTTGTTGTGGAAGGATCATATAATTTATATGTGGAAAATGATATAAATTATAAAGTCTTTGGAGGACTTATTTAATATTTTTAAAAAACTAAGTTTTACCCTAAAGAACAAAAATATGGGATCACCTTAAGATCAGGGCCCCCAGCCTTGACGATTGGTTAGGTTAGGTCGTGATATTTTCGTTAGTTAGCCTTATAAGGCTAACTAAAGAAGGCTGGGGGCCCTGATCTTCAGGTGATCCCTAAGTTTTAATACCCCTCAATCATTTTTGCCATTCTTTAAATTTTGATTACGTTTTAAACTTAGGTTTAACTAGGGTTGCCAGATTTTTCAAATGCCCATGCGGGACAAAAAATTTTCTGAGGTTTTTGTTTAAGACCAAATTTTTTTCAAATTGAAACTAGATTTCTTCAGCGGTTATAACAAACAAATTTGAAAAATTTTATTCCAATAATATTTAACAATTAAACATCGTGAATAAATTGAAATTATTATACATAATATTGAAATTCTAAATCAATTCATCCCTAAAAAATTTGCTTAAAAAATAATTTTTGTGGGACATTTTGAACGAGGGATTTTGACGCGGGATTTTGACGCGGGATTTTTGGATCAAATGTGGGATTGTCCCGTAAAATACGAGACGTCTGGCAACCCTAGGTTTAACTTAGGTTAAACTTAGGTTAAACATAAGTTACCCTTTCAGTACGAGTGAGACCAATGTCCCACCAGAAATAGTATACACCATACTAAGTCAAATTTCCTACAAATGCTTGTACCTGTTTCTGTTCCCTTTTTTTTATCTCTCTCAGAACTTTGAGATTGGTTTAAGCTACTTGGAGTTTGATGACTTGATTCCACTTTGATTAGTGGTTACTCTCTATTGGAAGTTTCAAATCCGAAGTTGCAACGCCTACACGTTAACTTCTTTCGGTTCCTTTCGATATTTCGTTAATATATCGGTTCCTTTTTATCCTCTAAAGTTTACATTTATTTATCTAAAACCATTGATTGAATGAGTATATTAATACATAGCGATATATAGATAGATAGATAGATAGATAGATTTAACAGCAGAATGTTCTGTGCCAAGTCACAACAAAATCCGAAACGTATATTCAAATGTTTTTATATTATATCACACAACTATTATTATCGAATTCATAGGCTGACCATACGTACCGTTTTGAACGGGACACTACTACGTCTACCTAAATTTTTGTATGGGTTCTGTCACTGAAGAATAATTGTAAGCTCAATATGTTTATGTACTTACTTTTTCATGAATACAGAATATTACATAACCCCGTCCCTTTTTTGCCGTCCCAATGTCCCGTTTTTGTCTCAAGGAAATATGGTCAGCCTACGAATTCATCGTATAGCAAACGATAATTTCCCACTTGTCTTCATTCTTATCCGCAGTCCAAAAGTATGAATGTTTGAAGTGGGAATTCAAGATGGGGTAAAGAGTAAAAAAAAAAAGTTCTGTGACCCAAATGCGTGTTCAGAACAATATTTTTTGCGTGTAAAATCCAACTTAACCTCTTAAACGTTATCGACGAATTGTATGAGGCCCTTCTAGGAAGAAATGGCTAAACGACAAAAGTAAAACGTCAGAAAAACGCAAAGTTGCACCAATTTGAAAGTGGAATAACTTTTGAAGATATTTCGTCAAAATATCTTCGACAAAAGTTCAAAAGTTGTCACTTTCAAATTGGTACAACTTTAACTGCGTTTTCTGGAGTTTTATACTTTTGTCGTTTAGCCACTTCTTCCTAGGAGGGCCTCATATTGTCTATCGGTGCGTATCTTCTTTTATTCTATCTTATCTATAGTGTAAAAAGGCAGTCCTGTCCGTCCATCCGTCTGTAGACACCATGTATTTACTATTAAGCGATTCTGAACATAGAAATAAATGCGCTTTGCTTTGTTTTAACTTTTTACTCTATCGAGTTAAGATTTTCATTGCTGCGTTATTTTCATTTATTCGGTCAATAAAACTATAGGAAAGAACGCAACAATGAAAATTTTAAGCTTCACAGCCGAACCCATTGTATCAAGATTTGTGAAGCTTAAGGTTTTCATGGCTGCGTTCTTTTGACTGAAAACTATTGATTTCCCAGTAATTGTGGGCCGCAGGCCCCAGCACCGCAGGTGCCCGTAGGGCCAGTAGGGCATACTTTTGCTAGTAAAAGTGAAAAAGTGTCGCTTAACAGGTTATAATTAGAAATTTTACATTGGGCAGAGTTCGTAGCTCAGTGGGCAACACCGTTTCCCTGTATAAGCGAACTGAAGACGCTGAGGTCAGGGGTTCGAATCCTGATGATGCTGGTAATAATAATAATAATACAGTAGTCACAATTAATATTAGGTTACAATTAACTGTCCTGAGCAATGTACCACTTTCTGATTGAACGAATCTTACAGAAGAAATGGAACCGGTTCAAATTACTTCGAGATCCTCATTCTTGGTCGAAAAGCAAAACTGGAATGCCCACATTTAAAAAAAAGATCATGACAAACCAGTTTCCGTGCCCATGAAATGTTCATTTTCTGTTTGTTGCGATACACCTTATCAACATAGCAAATTGTTATTGAATTTTTTAAATCATTACTAATGATTTTCAAAAAGAACTTCGGGACTCAAATGCGCCATGCCAAAACTGAGGAATGGTCTTTACTAGATGACGAGTGCCAAGTTGCAGCGTCATTGACAAATGGAGAGGTTTGCAAAATGGCGAAAATCGATGTTAGACCGGAAAAAGAAAATGTGCATCGGAAGGAAGAAAAAATTCACAAAAACGGGATGAGCTTCTTTCTCCAATGGTCTCTGAGATGCAGTAGCTTTTCGTGCGCTGAATGCAGATACCCAAAACGCAACCAGTGATTTTCAACCATTGCGTATTTTCGAAAAATAGGTAAATGAATTATTGCGTTCGGGTATGATGTCAAAAACACACTGATTTATTTTATCTCTGACAAATAAATGGTCTCTCCTTGGATGTAAATGCCGTAACATGATACATATTTGACTTCAAATTATTATTATTATTATTATTATTATGATTATTATTACTATTATTATTTGTACGAGCTTTTCAGTATCCTATTTTTCATTCATTGTCTTTTATATGGAGCCTATAACGTTAATCCAAGGACATTAGCGTGTATTATTTAGTTAGCCAAGCAGTCACAAACTGTTAGCTGTTGTTATCGAAACTAACGTGTCCCAATATAATAGCATTAGGCAAAGCCCAGTATAAAACTATATATATATATATATATATATATATATATATATATATATATATATATATATAGGGTGGCCCAGAAGTTTGTTGCCCCGACGCATAGGTTTAGAATGCGTCGGGGCAACAGATTTTTGGGCCACCCTGTATGTGAGAGAACGCTAAAAATAAGTAAAATCTAAATGTTTATTTTCTTCACTTTGTTGACACTCGAAAGGAGAAGTTATTTCTACCGAAACGTTGACACTTTTAATGGGTCTCGAACCCGTATCGTGTGATATCGGAGTCATCGCTTTACTCCACTGTGCCATCCAAGACCAGTAAAGGGATCATTCATGGCGGATCATTGAAATCTTAGCGTTCTTCGACGATGTTCCCTGTTCTGTCTTCCACTCCTTTGTAAAAGTACGGTTGATTACAAAAGTCGGGGTACACTAGGTCACGCTCGCGTTACGTCCCAGTGTTTCTGGACTTTTGTAATTGACTGTAGATTAATACATTTAGTACAGTAACCGTACTTTTATTAAATTTTCAAAATGACATTAATTACTGAGGAATTAATAGTTAGTAAAAGACTGAAATGTTAATAGTCATAAACTTATGAGCTCCCCCTGGTTAGGTAGGTTGAAGGTTGAATTCAGGTTGTAAAGTCGCCTGGTTCAATACTACTGCTGCCTCGGGTGATTCGCTCGGAAGTTCACGCGTATCCCCTCTGTGGGCGGAAATTGGGATTCCCAATGTTTCCCTAAAAAAGGAAATACAAGAAGGTTATTATCGTCTGGAGAAGTTATAATTTCCGTGGTAAATAATTGTTTTAACTCAATTGATTCTTATTCTGTTAAATATTTAACTTAAATTAACTTGAAGACAATTTAAATATGTTTTGCTTAACTTCAAAATTAATAAGAGTCAAATTGTGTTACTAATAAGGATGTATCCTTGACTTCATATTCTTGGTCTCATAACTAAGCCTTCAATTAAAACGCAAGTCTCACTCACTCACTCACTCGCTCACATATTTGTGTGTGTGTGTGTGTGTGTGTGTGTGTGGTGTGTGCGCGTGCAGATCTTTCAAATTTTTAATCTGTGTTACTAAGAATGCTAAAAGTGTTGCCACCATTTTCGACAGAACTACTTATTTTGCAGAAAGGAGGAAGGAGGAGCCAAGGGTGAACGCCCGCAAAAACGCACCCAACCCCTACCCACCCACAGAGGAAGAAGAGAACCAAAATAAAATCATTACTTTTATTATTATTATTATTATTATTATTATAACCTTACTAAATCACGTAACCTTAACATTAACATCAACATTTTGGGGTCTACTGTTCATTCCACAAATTTGCGTCTTCTGATTTCTTATCACTTTATTAACTATAATTTCTATTGAATGATATCTCCCCATGAAGTTAACTGCGCTTGTTACCAAAATAAAAAAATAAAAATTGAAGGCTATGTCGTATCTCGTCTCTCATCGGGTGATGGCGAACCTCGTCTATTCAAGGGTTACCCGCACGAATGGCTACGCTGTAGACATCTGTTACACACACGCATAAAAAAAAGATTTATATATATTATAAATAGTAAATAATAGTCACCAGAAATACTATTATAACTATGTACTATTATAACTATTATACTATATTAACTAAAATTAACAGTATCTAAACAAATATACGAATATTTCAAATGACCCTTTCTTGAACATACTACTAGCTTTGAATTAAAACGCAAATTAACCAACCAACTAAAATGGAAATTTTGTCTCATTTTGGATTTAGATAAATTTTCTCTTCGAATAATACAATTAACTCGTTTAAGGTTAAAGACAAAATTCCTGATTCTATGTATATGTTCGCATATAATATATAAATATACAATACATATATAGATTGTGACGTCAGTCACGTCACACATGTTGGAAAAAGTGCCCGTCACTTTTCCATTCGCATATGCGAACTCAAACGTATTTCCTACCGAATACAACAACAACAACAACAACAACATTTGACAAAACCAATGAATTCATCCATTAGAGATTGTATGAGGCCCTCCTAGGAAGAAGTGGCTAAGCGACAAAATTAAAAAACGGCAGAATTTTTGCTTTTCTGGCGTTTTTTACTTTTGTCGCATAGCCACTTCTTCCTAGGAGGGGCTCGTGTCATTTCGAGTAATCATATCA
The DNA here is from genome assembly GCA_023014485.1 of Bathynomus jamesi. NCBI lineage: Eukaryota > Metazoa > Arthropoda > Malacostraca > Isopoda > Cirolanidae > Bathynomus > Bathynomus jamesi. Next base: position 78,694 of record JAJOZX010000526.1, read on the forward strand.
TCCATAGTTCAGAGTTCTCTATTCTAGCCATGAATGATTTTGAAAATTTTAAGGTAATGTTTTCTCATTTGTTTCTTATTTTAAAGTTTTTAACTTTTGAAGTTTTTAAATTTTAACGTATAAAATTAATGAATGAAGGTTTATTGTTTATCTTATTTGCTTTAGCTTTGAAAATGGTTACAGATGACCCAAAACTAGTCGAGTTCAGGACGACGGTTCAGGACTGACATACGGTCGACCCTTCTGTAGCATCCCGCTCATTTGCAGAATTAATTTGGTAGAGGTTTTTACTCACCTCCTGGTCTCGTAGCCAGGTACGTAGCATGGCTGGTCAGGGACTTTCACAATAACCAGTACAGTTAGTTCTTGAGATTATTCAGGTTGGTGTGCTGGAGGTTCCTCGGTTCAGTGGGCAGCACGTTAAAAAGTGTTGAACCACGTATTCTGAGGGTATTTTTCATCTTCGTTTTCATGGCCTCTTTGTCCCACCGCAGCTAGGACAGTAAAGAATCTACATCTTCTCCCATTCCAGCGTGTTCCTATTTCATTCCCAAAGTTTAGAACACAACCCTCAAGTATTTTCCGTATGTATATTATTGTATATTGTTCACGTCTTCTTCCAAGGAATAGCGTTTCAGGGATTGTAGTCGTGATCGTGACCAGTAATCACTATCTTTCGTTTTCCTCTGTCATAGACGTAAGAGTCTGAAAATAAAACCCACTCTAATAGACAGAGTTTATTTCCACGACAGTTTCGACGCCCACTGGCATCCTCCTCGGGTGGATACAGAAACACGAATGAACCAAAACAAGAGAGAAAAAACAGTCCAGGGACCGACCGTTAAGAAATTCGCACCTAAGTTAGATCCCATTCTCCCGACGTAAGAGTCCTTTGTATGGCTTCTGTATTTGCAAAGTCTCGGTTTCTGAATGTACTAGTGAGTGTTGAGCAATACCCAATTATGGGTAGGACTAAACTTATCCATAATATTACCATGATGTTTGTTTTCCTGCTACGGAAATTCCTCCAGATAATTCCCATTATTTTTCAAGCTGTTGCGATGTTAATAGTGTAGTGTCCTTTGAATTCCGTAACTGATGAAATTGTTACTCCAAGATCCTTGACTTGTAGATTTGGTGTTACCTGTTTATCTTGTGGTGTTTTATATCCTTTATCTGTAGCTCCTTTTTGTAACCTTATCTTATCAGTTAAAATTATTCCTCGCTGTTTAACATCGTTTTCACTGTAATTCTAACCAAAATTAACTAAAGAATAACAAGCAACATAACACCAGTGTGTAATTCTATTAAAACTAAAGAATAAATAGGAAAGAATCCTTTGTATAAAGAGCAACATTTGTTTAAAAATAGTCCATCCAAGTATCCGACTCTTTCGGATATCCACCCATCTCCAGGTCCCATTACGGTCGGATAAAAGGTTGTTTACTACATAAATTCACAACGCCTTTTGCTGTTCATTTCATACAATAGATGATCGGATGATTCATGATAAAAAACTACGTTTACGTTGTTAAATTTCCTGAGCGCTGTTATATATATATATAAATATATTCGTGTGTGTGTGTGTGTGCGTGTGTGTGTGTGTATATATATATATATATATATATGTTGTTTATCAACAAATGTTCAGGATGAACCTGCGTTCAACCCCTCTGCAGCACCCCGCCTCATTTGGGTGATTTTTTTTTATGGTACCCATTTATCTACCAACCAAAGGAAGGGTGCCCAGCTGGGTAAGCTACACGCCACCTTCCCGGTGTACAGGGAATCGAACCGGCTCGATGGATTTGTAGCCAATAATATGGCGCATATATATATATTTGTTAGAACTCGCTTAACTTTAATTCCAATATATTTTTCCCTCAGTTACGGCCATCTTCTCAAGTTAATTGGTACTCTAGCTTTTACACATTACCTTTCTCCCCTTTTCCTCTGCTCTTCTATTCCCTGTTCTCTCTTCTTCATCTCCCCTTTTATTTTTAACCTTTTTCCTTCGCATCTCCTCCATTCCATTCCTTTTTCCCCTCATATTCCCTGTTTCCCATTCTTTCTTCCCTCTCTCTCTCTCTCTCTCTATATTGGTATCGTTTTTCCCCCTTCCAAACTTTTGCTTTTCGCATCCTTTCAACTGTCCCTCTATTACCCTCTTTCGATCATACTAGATTCCATCCCCTCTTCACTGTCATTTCCTTCAACTACATATATATATATATATATATATATATATATGGGGTGGGTGGGGGTGGATGGAGTTGAGGAGGTTGTAAATAAAACTCTGCCAATTTCTTTTCTACGTATTAAATCTCTAAAAGAGGCGGAGGTGGGGGGGGGGGGGAGTATTAAAATAAATTGCACTGAATTTTAGTTTTATTTCGCTATTTTTTCGGTTATTTTTCAGTAAATCTGCTTTAATAATTTCTGTAATAATTTACGTTTTAAAATCAGGTTTTGTCCAAGTTTTCAGAAGGAGAGATTTTACAGCTATTTGGATTAACTTTTGTTGCGAAATTATCTCCTGTCACTTGGAAATATATATATTATATATATATATATAATATATATATATATATATATATATATATATATATATATATATATATATATATATTCTCTTTGTGTGTATATATATATATATATACACACACACACACATCTATTTTTAAATATATACAGTATATGTTTATCTATTAAATTTATATGTGTTTGTTTATAAATTTTTACTTCTTGCTACATCGTTTTTCTCTCTCTCTCTCTCTCTCTCTCTCTCTCTCTCTCTCTCTCTCTCTCTCTCTCTCTCGCTGATCAATAAGCTGAACCGCTTCCAAGACTTGAAGAGCTCTCAGCGTCAGCGATCGTGGCAGAGCGAAAGGTTAATTTCCACAACAAGAGACACCCCCTACTCCTGATGTTGACACCCCCTTGGTGCCAGAATAGTACCGGAATGGTGTCAGAAGGGTGGCAGAGTGTTGTTAAAAGGGTGGCAGAGTGTTGTCAGGAGTGAGAAAGTGTTGTCAGAGGCAGAAATTCTTTTGCAGATGGCACTGAAGGGACTAAACTCAGCCGCTGATTAGAACAGGGTTGAACTTTCGAAGATCTCGTTTATCTCTTTGGCTTTTCGTTTCGGTTTTAAGGGAAGGTTTTCCATGATGGAGTCACATTCAGGAACAAGGGAGCAGTTTGCCTTTTACGCGTTCCATGGATCGTGTTTCATTTACTTTTCTACGTTTATTAGGTTCAAATAGTTACACTTTTTATTTCAGTTTATATATATATATATATATACAGTACTGGCCAAATTATTAGGAATTTTTTAAAAATTTCATTTTTTGGTATAAAATGTTAAATTAAACCAATTTTAAACGTTGAAAAGTTATTTATTTCTACACAAGAATACATGGTCATTATTTAGCAATAGTTTAGTACTTAGTTTGACCCCCCTTAGCTGCCTTAAGGGCTGCGACACGCTTCGGCATGCCATGAATCAATTTTTGCATAATTCCTTAATACGTGTAGAGTGAAACCAGACTTGAATAAGTCGCTCTATGAGTTGGTGTTTTGTTGTTATCGGCGTTTCATGGATTACGTCCTTTAAAATACACCATAAACTTTCGATTGGGTTCATGTCTCGAGAATTTCCAGCCCATGGGAGCAACCGAACACTATTTTCATGACACCATTTTTTAACCGACTTTGCCGTGTGGCATGGAGCTGAGTCTTGTTGAAAAATCCAACGTCTATTACCATACCATTCCCTTATTTGAGGCAGTAGACGTCTTCTTAGTACTTCTATATACTTGACTTGGTTCATATTCCCCTCAACAATGCTCAAACGACTAGTTCCATACACAGAAATTGCTCCCCAAACCATGATCTTTTGTGGAAATTTCACCGTTTTCATCAGACACTCAGGCAAAAATTCTTCTCCAGGCCTCCTTCTTACACTTTGAACACGATCGTCAAGCACGGCAATCGTTGACTCATCGGAGAACACCACCTGCAATCAAAGAAAGCCCTGTGAAAGAGTCAGTGCATAGCGTATGAAGTACAGCTAAAACGAAGTACAGTATGACTTGCTGCTTTACAGATATTTTTACTGCAGTTTTATCACGTACTGTAAATACACTTCTATGCATACTGTATTTACTGTATTAACATTACTATTTAATGTTAAATATTATTCTTACCTGTTCCCAATCCTCACTAGTCCAGTTAATGTTTCCTTTGCCCATGCAAAACGTGCCTTCTTCATAGCCTCAGTGAGCCTGGGCTTCTTCCTTGGGCGGTAGGCTTTGAAGCCGGCAGTTAGAAGCCTCCTGTTGACTGTTCTACGACTAATATTGATGCCATCAGCCGCTAGACTACTGGAAATGTTTTTGCAAGTAGCTCTTCTATTTCTAAGAGACAAAATTGCAATCTGTCTATCAGTTCTTGGAGTCGTTACCCTTTTTCTGCCGCATCTTCCAACCCTTTTGGGGCCTACATTTTCTCCAAATACCATTTTTTTCTTAATACGAAGTACTGACTGTGGTGAAACATGGAGTTTGGCAGCGATTTCCTTTTGTTTAAATGTAGAAGAAGTTAATAAAACCTGTATTTGCCCAATTTTCCGTGGACTCAAGTCATTCTTTCGCCCCATTTTCAAATTCACTTAAAAACTGTAACAAATAATTGCCGAAATTGGGTAAATACACTATTTAAATTAAACGGTAGTTACAATGACACGTAAAAGAAAGAGAAACACACCCGCATCGCACGACAACAAAACGACAACTGACGAACAAACACGTTTCGTTCGACTAAAGAATTATGCAAAAAATTGATTCATGGCATGCCGAAGCGTGTCGCAACCATTATGGCAGCTAAGGTGGGTCAAACTAAATACTAAACTATTGCTAAATAATGACCATGTATTCTTGTGTAGAAATAAATAACTTTTCAACGTTTAAAATTGGTTTAATTTAACATTTTATACCAAAAAATGAAATTTAAAAAAAATTCCTAATAATTTGGCCAGTACTGTATATATATATATATATATATATATATATATATATATATATATATGTAGCGGATCGACAAGAAATAGACCAACAAATAGACAGATCCTTTACTTCCACGCTATCATCAAAGAACTTGAAAAAAACACGTGGGCAAGAGTCAAACAATGGAGCGTCTATTTCTTCCCAATGGGAGCGAACGAAAACCGTTAACAACTAAAAGACGCGTGGACAAAGCGTCTTAAGAATTGGCGTGAAGTCTACGTCACAGGCCTACGGTATAAAAGGAGCTTCCACTTATACTCACTCTCACTCACCCGTACGCTCACCATCGAACGTCCACCAACCGCTTTCCGGCCCCCTGGCCGGGGCCCACGGCCGCTACTTTCTTCAGGGCCTACAATTTGTCTTCACGTAAGATCTACAGACCACCTGCAGAAGCAATCCTTCGAGGCCCAACCGGAATCATTTCGGGCCTGCGGTTTGCTGGGTCGGCCTTCAAGTTTCTCCACGTTCCTCGAGATATCTTCCGCACCACAGGCCTACGCCTGCAATATCACAAGGCCAGCCTGCACCTCGAGAAGTAACATCACCTCAGGCTTCCGAACTAAGCCTACATTCATCATCTCAAGAGGCTTAACGGACAACGACAACTAGAATCTGCGTAATAGGTTCGTCTTCAACCCGCCTTCAACAAAGGTTACGTCACCATAAGATAAGTACCCCCTATCCTAAGTACTCTTGTGAAACCTACATTAGCCTACCGCCGAACGGTAGGCTATACTCCCAAAGTGTGTATTTACGCGTTCCAACTGACTCTCGTGAAAGAACGCAGTAGGCCTGTCATCCAATTCAAGTGTCATTTCAATACCGTTATTCCGCGTATCATCCGTCATTATGTTCAAGTCATATATTTGTGTGTTTAACTAAATATTCGCTTGACGTAATCATTTAACATCACATAATGTTCTTATATATAAATGATATTTGTGCAAGCATTTCAATCCATTATTATTAGGCCACATCAATTATTCTATGTGCATCCATGCAATCATTTAGCCTACTTAATCAGTGTCATGTTTTCCATTCAATGTACCAGACGCACGTGCATTCTTTATATCATTAACTAGGCCCATTCAATGTTCCATATCGCATGCCATTTACATACCATTAATGAGTACATTATTACTTGTCAATTAAGCTATTAACATTTCATCTTATTAGCTAAGCCTATGCCATAAGCATAACGTAAAACTACCAATTAATTACTGTCAATTCTTTGTTATATCACAGTGAATAAAATAACGGATTTATTTTCATAATAAACTACAAAACCCATAAGGTGTCTTTTATAACCTTAACATTAATTTGCTTGGTTAAAAATCAAGCTGGTGACCTCGCTGCCATTTCGGTCACTTCCAATAGTATGGTGAATCTAATCAAATAACCAATTCATTCCAATCGGTGATACTGTATTACATTATAAATTATTAACCCAGCCTTTCATTAATAAGCAATCAGTCAGTCATTGCATCAATTAATCATTGCATACAATTAAATCATTATCACCTTAAACGGCTAAAACTAGGTCCACTATATATATATATATATATATATATATATTGTGGAGGAAGAAGTAGCCAAGGTTGAATGTCGGCAAACCCCCCCCCCCCCCCCCCCTATCAGAGGAAGAAGAGGGCCAAAATCAAGGCCCAGGGTTTTCGAGATGCCTGGATACTCTGTGTTTGAAAGATTGGGGAGGGGGGGGGGGTCAGAGACAGGGGGAAAGATGGAATGAGGAAGATTGTTCCAGTGTTGACCGGCTGAATAGATGAGTGAAAATACCGAGTAACCTTTACGTTAGAGTATTGGACAGAAAAGAATAAGAATATAAGTGTAGCGAGAGAGAGAGAGAGAGAGAGAGAAAATACGAAGACTGAAGTAAAGCGTGCAGCCCCAAGGAGGGTTCGTCCTCGCGTCGCAAGAGAATGTCTTGAGTCCGACATCTTACACTAAGACATCCAGGAAGTCAATAATAATATCCTTTCAAGTTTAGCTTTTGAACAGAACAGTATATATATATATATATATATATATATATATATATATATATATATATATTATATACATACACGAGTGTATATAAATGAAAATGAAAAGGTTTTTGGCAGACTATAGTCCATATGACAAATATTATTAATACAAAGACAATTCACATACTAAGGCTAGAAATATATACTGTACAGTTGATTAGAAATAATACAGTAATGTCAAAGTTAATTGGAGCTACAGACAGACGTTTTCGTACCAAGAATTCCATAGCTTAGAGGATAAACGGCAGGACTCATGGATAGCTTGGATAATCGGGTTGGTTGATTTTTTAATTCTTTGCATCAGACTGTATTGAGCACGTCTTGTTACCTCCGGGAAGCTCGGGACATTGCGGGTAGCAAACATTTGCGAAGCTGAGCATCTCGGGGGTAATTTATGTAAGAATCTAAAAGACCTGTTGTACAGCAAATTTAGGGTTCTGCCAGAACTTTTTTTATAATTCACTGCAGAAAGTATGAAAGAGAGTGTCTTTAGCTTCACTTGTACAGAACCGAAAGTTCCTTATAGTCATATTCGCTTTAGCACAAAGGCTTCGAGATTGTTTTCTTATATCCGAGTCATCACTCAAGGAGCTGGTAATAGTTTGACCCAAATACTTAAACTCTTGTACTTCCTCAATTACTTCACCTTTCATTTTAAACCTAATGTCAGTTGGCTGATTATAGCTTTTCGGATGAAATTGCATAACCTTTGTTTTTGTAACATTAAAAAGAATATCATGTTTCTGTGAATAGACTTCGCAGACTTTTAGTAGCCGATCCAGACCTCTAACAGAGGGACTTATTAACACCATATCATCGGCATAAACTAAGTTGTTGTTGTTGTTGGTTAGCCGATCAGCCCACCTTGATCGAGCAAGCCGGCAGCACGCAGGTAACCGATCGCCCTCTCCGGAGTGGACCAGAGGTCAGCGCACTAGTGATGTGTTGCGTTCTATGTTGTGCTAGAGCGGTACAGTCTGTCAAAATGTGTTCAATTGTTTGTGGTGTGTCCTGGTACAGCTGGCAGGTGTCGCCTGTGGAGTTGTCTAGTCTGTTTATATGTCTGTAAGTTGGGGTGATGTCCACATCGGAATCGTGCTAAGTTAACTCGATCCGATCTGTTGAGGCTGGTTTCTGACCTGTCAATGGGTGGCGGCTTCGCACCTAGGACTGCATTCGGACCGAGTCGTGTCAGTGCTTTGTGGGTTAGGTGTGTGTGTGTGTGTGTGTGTGTGTGTGTGTTTTCTGTACTGTGTGATGTCTGTGGGGCGTGGTATGAAATGAAGTATTTGGTTATAATGTTCTTCTGGTGTTACCTTAATGGTGCGAGATGTTGGTGCATGATTGTACATGTAGTGGCAAGGGTGTTGTGGGTTAGTTGTCGCTGCTGCCATGAATTGTGTTCCCCTCATGTCTAAATGTTCCCTAACTTTCAGTATTTTTTGTTTCTGTGTGCAGGTGTTCTATTGGTGTTGTTTGAGTACATTCTGTAATGATACGAAGTGCGTTGTTTTGTATTGTCTGTAAGGTATTTGTGTGTGTTTGAGATAATGGGTGCCCAGCATGGGCTAGCATAGTCCATAACTGAGCGAATATATTGTTTGTATATGAGTGATGTTGTTTCCTGCTGGTGTCCAAAGTTTGTGCTTGTTAGTACCCTAAGCGTGTTAAGTCTTGATGTACATTTGTTTTTAATGACCTGAATGTGGTTTGCAAAAGATAATGATGTGTTGTATGTGACCCCAAGTATTTTGGTCCTGTGAGTGTGTGGAATGTTGGTGTTGTTTAGTGTAAGCTGTGGAGTTATCTGATGTTCTTTTGTGTTGCTTGTTAGCAAGGTGATGGTTGATTTTGTGAACGCTACTTTGAGTCTATTGTGTGTGAGCCAGTCTTGTATACTGTTTATGTATGTTTGTAGGTTATTTGTAGCGGTGTCGATGTTGTTGTGGGTGGATGTTAGAGTGATGTCATCTGCATATGATGATAAGGTAAGCTTGTTATCTATGGGTGTTGAAATGTCATGCATGTATAAGTTGAACAGTGTTGGTGAGAGAACAGAGCCTTGAGGGACCCCGTTCGGAAAAAGCTTGTTTTTGGATGACTTGCCATTAAATGTGACATGTGAGTATCTTCCTGAAAGATAGTTGCTCAGCCACCTTTTGTTGTTATTGTGCATGTTTGTGTTGAGTATTTTGTTCATGAGAGGGAAGCGTGGGATAGCATCAAATGCTTTACTAATGTCTATTGTTGCTAATAGTGTACGTTGAGCTGGTCGTCTGGAGTTGATGCCATCCATGATGTGCTGCGTGAGGTTAGTGAGTAAGATCGTGGTTGAGTGGTGAAGTCTGAATCCATGTTGAGTAGGCGATAGTGGTATGTGTGGGTTAGTGATTTTTAAGATTAGTCTTTCTGTTACTTTGGAAGGTGTGCATAGTAAAGTAATGGGTCTATAGGAAGCTGGTTCTGTTGGATTTTTGTTTGGTTTGAGTAGTGTAATGATTTTACCTTGTTTCCATATGTTATGAATAATACAGTGTTGGTATGAATATGTGCTGATGTTTGTGAGAGCTAGTATTCCCCGTGGGCCCATGTGTTTAAGGTGTATGTTAGATATGTTGTCTGGTCCAGTAGCCTTCGAACTCTTAATGTTTTTGATGATCTTGGTGGTCTGGTCTGTATTGAAGGGTGTAATGGTCGTGTCGAGTCTGTAGGTTTTCTTGTGTCTGGTTGTTTGTCTGTCTGCGTATTTCTGGTTGTTGCCTCTGTTTAAGTGACTTATCTTTGCGTAGTGATTAACTAGAATGTTAGCTTGTTGTGTATATGTTGGGATATTATTTTGGCTACGACAGATAGCCGCGTGTGAGGTGTGAATGCCGCTGTTAGAGTGGGTAATGCTGTTTATAGTCTTGTATAGCCTGGATGTATCTGTGAAGTGGTTTAGTGTTGTTATGAATTCCCTAAATGTTTCTGTTTGTTTTTCTTTAAGTTTGTTGTTTATTTCTGTGTTGAGCTATTGTATCTGCTGTTTTATGGCTTCTGTGTGTGGTGTTTGTGTGTTATGTTTGAGGTTGTTACGTTCCCTTATGAGGTGGGCCATTTCTCTAGTGTAATTTGGATTGTATTTCCTAATGTTGCCCTTGGGTATATATTTGTTTGCAGATGACCTGATTAAATGTCTTCAGTGTTGTATTGATGTTTATGATGGGTGTGCTGTTTAATGTGATTTAATGCATAAACTAAGTTATTTATCCTTGTGTTATCTATACAACATCCCACTGTTGCCTCATTAAGTGAATCAATTAATCCGTCAATATACACATTAAACAGCATAGGGGAGAGCAAGGAGCCTTGTCTCACCCCGCAAGAGGAGCCAAAACATTCGGATAGTACATTGCCCCACCTAACGGTAAAAGATTGGTGGGAATATCAAAATTTCAATAAGTTTAATATGTATATGGGAACCTTCCGGTCTTCTAGTTTTTTAAATAAAATATTGTGGCTCACTCTATCATATGCCTTACTTATATCTAGGAAACAGTTATAAATAGTTGAATTATTGTCAATGTATTTAGATTTTGTTTCTTTAATTACATAGATACACAGGTCAGTTGAGTGGGACATTTTAAAACCAAAATGATTAGATGTCCATAGGTAATCATTTAATCGGAGTAACAAGAGTTTTTCTAGTAGTTTCGAGAAGCAACCCTCATGAACTCTGCATGGATATAGCTATGAGCAAGCATGGCTGATAAGAGCAATGATATATGCAGACATACTACGTCATTGGCATATTTTAAGTGCTCATTCGATAGGTCATCTACCTCTGACGCAGAACCAGTCTTTAACTCTTTTATTAACCTCTTTACTTCAGGAACTGATATCAAAGTATTTTCCCTTGTCCCTCTCTCACAGGCGTTTCGCTGTAATCTATCTTAAGATTATCTCTACTCACACTGTTAAGAATATTAGAGTAGTGGTTTTTCCACAGTTTTGCAATTTCATCCTCCCCCGACACCGCATCGATTGTCGGAGAGAGGACACTTTTGACACCCGTTTAATTCTTAACAATTTTCCAAAATTTGTTATTATCGTTCTTTATGCGAGCTTCACAGGCTTTTGATGCTCGAATAGACTGTTCTTCCTGTTTCCATCGTCTTACGGCTGCCTTATACTAACCCCTACTTCTACACATATTCATGTATACTGGTCCTAATCTGGATCTACCATGAAAGCACCACAAATCGTAGGCGTCTTTCGATTCCATCTTCAGGGGGGCAATAAAATCATTCCATCCAGGAATAATCTTAGTATGATAGTCGTAAGATTTAATCAGGGGGCTTCCTGCTTCTCTTAACAGGGATACTATCTTACTATAATACCTATCTATGAGTTTACAGTGAGAATCATTTGAGCATCGATATATATATATATATATATATATATATATATATATATATATATATATATATATATATATATATACATATATATATATATATACACAGTGTGTGTATATATATATGATGAATAAAACCACGAAGGAAAGAAAACGCAGGCATTATCTATAAAATTGGTTGTAAACAATCCATTTGATCTTGTGTTGAATTCGGGCAAAGTGCTAAAATTGGTAGTTTTCCTCACAAATGTGTATGTTCCTCCCACAATTTTTATTTCTATATTTACTATATATATATATATATATATATATTATATATATATATATATTTTTTTTTGTAACCTATATATAGTCTTGAACTCTTTGTTTAGTTCAGTGTTCCTGAGGATGTCATTAGACGAAAGCGCTTGAGCACCACTCTGTGTTTCTTTTCCGTTACTTTCGTGAAATAATTTTCATATATATAAAGAGTGATCCAGAGAAATGGGACCCAAAAGAAACCCCTGTAACTCTTAAAGTATAAGTCCTTTTATAAAATCATACGCATCATTCGAAAGAGGATAGTTACAAGTTTGTACAGGATTGTATAGGTTTTGACAATACAAGACAAGATAAGATACAAAACAAAATAAAAGTGTTAGTTAAAACTAACCCTTCAAGATGACTGCATGGACTGTGGAACAGCTGCGTTTCATAACTGAGCAATATTATGAGCATGGAAGAAGTGTAGTTTCAGCTCAAAGATCTTTCAAGACAAATTTTCAGATGTCAAAATCACCTTCTAAGAAAGTAATCCGTCGGTGTGTCAGAAATTTTCCCTAACTGGCAGCATTGGAAAAAGAAAACCAACTGGAAGAGTGCGCACAGCAAGGATAGACGAGATCATTAACAGAACTCATGAAATTGTACAGGATAATCCTAACATAAGCATCAGACGTGCTTCTCAGCTGTTAGGAGTTGGATATGGAACAACAACACACCGTATATTCAAGCAAAATTTAATGCTCTTTCCATATAAAATTCAAACAGTGCAACAACTAAACGATGGAGATTTCGCACGAAGACGACAATTCTGTCAATGGATCCAACAGAAGGTAAATGACAGCACCAATTTTCTAGCAACTTTGATTATGTCAGACGAAGCCCATTTTCACTTGAATGGAACTGTAAACAAACAAAATTGTCGTTTCTGGGCAACAGAAAATCCATTGAATAATACCGAAGTCCCGTTGCATAGTCAGCGTGTAACTGTTTGGTGTGGTCTTACTGCATCTCAGATCATAGGGCCGTACTTTTTCGAGGATTCCACCGGAAACACGGTCACTGTAAATGGTGATCGCTACGAAAAAATGTTGACCGATTTCCTTATTCCTAAATTAAGAGATCTTTGTCTAGAAAACCACTGGTTCCAACAAGACGGAGCTACCTGCCATACCACGAGGAACTGCATGGCAGTTTTGCGTCAAACGTTTCCAGGCGAGTTAATCTCAAGATTTGGAGACGTTGAATGGCCCGCAAGGTCTCCGGATTTTTCTCCCTTAGATTATTATCTCTGGGGATATTTAAAGAGTAGGGTCTACAGAAATAACCCAACGACCTTGCAAGAATTGAAGGCCGCCATCACAAATGAGATACAGGCCATACCACCGCACACTCTTGCAAAAGTGATGCAGAACTTACAAGCGAGAACACTGGAATGCTTGGCAACTAATGGAGCACATTTGAAAGGAGTCATTTTAAAAAATAAATATTTCATAATAAACTTGTAACTCTACTCTTTCGAATGATATATAGTTTTTATGAAAGGAATTAAATATTAAGAATATTTGGCTTTTTTTATGGGTCCCATTTATCTGGATCACCCATTATATATATATATATATATATATATATATATATATATATATATATACACACACGTAAGTGTGTTCTGGGCACAGGTGTTAATATATTAAGTAATTGAGAGAACAAAGGCGTCAAGTGTATTTTACAAAGCACTGCTTCGGTTATACACCCATTCATGGTACAAACGGCACGCAGAATCATTGCCAAGTAAGGAAAGAGTGAACGCACTAACGAGGCTTTCGTATATATTCAGTGTCATGTTAATCCAACTAAAATTAAACCGATTAACATCAACGAATAAACAATAAGATAATTTAAACTTTTTTAACATCGCCTTTAATATCATATATTTTACTGTTATTTTCTTTCGCCTTGTCCAAACTTTACCCGAATTCATTAACAAACTTGAAACAAGAACTCTCCCAACCCTCTTAACACCCCTCATAACCATTACCCCCCTCCCCGGTACCCTACCGAAAGAAAAAATCAAACTAACATAAATTTAAAAGTTTTACACCTCTCTCTCTCTCTCTCTCTCTCTCTCTCTCTCTCTCTCTCTCTCTCTCCTTTGTAATAGAGAGAGAGAAGAGAGAGAGAGAGAGGGGGGCGGGGGAAAAAAATCAGTATAAATGCAAATAATATTCTGCCGTAATTAATGATCATTATTCATTATTTTAATTCATTTTTATTTTTCCGTCTGCCAAGATAATGTATGTGACACAGTAAACTGGCTATAATTAAGTCTTGTCTAATGAGGGGCTTATGCAGATAAGGAAGAGGACCAGGATCCTGTTCAGGAAGGGGAAGCTAATTTAATTTTTTAAAAAGGTGGTTAATTTTTGTCATTATTTTGCATGCTTTACAACTCTCTCCTACATCAGTTTTTTTTAAAAGTTTTTCTTTTTAATTTAAGGTTGCTCTGTTGTTGTTGTTTTTTAATTTAATTTCATTCCGAAAATGTTTGCGAGGGAAGAGAATCTACTACAGAATTTACTGTATATATACACCTTGGGTACCCTGGGTAGGCAGGTGGTTAAGAGGCTGGGCTGCTGATCGGGAGGTCGTCAGATCGAGTCTGGTCGAGGACTTTGTAATTTCTGACCACTCGTGGTCAGGCGTGGTTCGGATTCAACATTAAACTCTAGGTCTAAGGTGGAGTGACAAGCTTGACTGTCGTCAGAATGAATAATTCGGGCGGAAGCAAAACCAAGGTTAACCAAGGTTATACGTAAAGAAGTTAACAATAGGTGGACAACCTTCCGCCCTAACCCCGAAAGCTTTCCGCTTTAGTGAGTTATCGGGAAATATCGGGAAAGAGCCGATATAACTGTAAATAAAAATATACAGGCTGACATGGGGGTGTTGGATCCATCGATTTTACCATAATGATGTTGGTTCTATATGCCGAAACGTCGACTAATTGATCCATTTTACGCCCTTTGCCCAACAGAGGACACTGAGACAGGTGGTAACGCCATTAACAGTAAAACATAAGTGCCCGTTAGAAGGGGGAACAGGGTCAAGCTAAATTACGTGCAGCGGGTTTGTCACTATCGCCCTTCTCCATTTCTCTGGCGTGGGACAATCCTTCGTAAATTTTGCTCAGAAGTGTTTGCTGTCGTCTTAATGTTTCTACATCACGAAGGGTCATTGAGAAGGGAGGTAATAGTTTTAACCCATTTGGTACTATAATATTAATGTCATATTTCGGTCATATTCAGTTACGCCGCAGACAAAAGGTTAAACGTCGCTTGTGGCTTATGTTTTTTCTGTTCTGACGTTATTTAACCTTCTTCGCAACATCTAAGATCAGATAATAAAGGTACTCTACAGCTTTACGCACGCGAGATCAGAACCAAGGGTCAGTACATCATCTTGACACAGAGAACGATCACCTACCCGACTACGGAACAGACCCAGCGACATTTAATTTTGCTGATCGAATGAAAAACGGTGTTACGACGTGGCTACGACGTAACCCTCGTGACAATATATATATATATATATATAATATATATATATATATATATATATATATATATATATATACAGGGTGGGCCGTAAGTTTCCATACATAGGAAAAATAAACATTTTTTTATGGACAACCATTTTTATTTATATAATATGCTCTACATGGTTGCCATTGTTTTGAAAACACATTTCAATACGTGTTCCCCACTGTTGATGAACACGCATTAGCACAGTTGACGTTATGCTTGTAATGGCGTTGGTGATACGTTCCTTTAGATGATTTATGTCTCATATCTTTTGCTGATACACCATGGCCTTCAAGTGCCCCCAAAGATAGAAATCAAGGGGGGTGAGATCTGGGGATCTGGGAGGCCACTCCACAGGACCACGCCGACCAATCCAAGCATCCGGAAACTACTGCTGATCCAAATACCGACGCACGTGAAGACCATAATGAGGTGGAGCTCCATCTTGCTGGAAGTAAACTGGAAGTTACCTTCCTCGTTTAGCAGGATGGGAAAATCTCTTCTTGCAACATGTTAAGATACCTTTCGGCATTAAGATTTCCACTGACAAAAATTGGTCCAATAATTCTGTCACCCAATATCCCGGCCCACACCATCACTTTACCGGCACCTTGCATCTTCGTCGGACTCAACCAGTTAGGGTTAGCATTACTCCAATAACGTATGTTTTGCCGATTAACCTCTCCATTGACGTAAAAATTTGCTTCATCAGTAAACAAGATCTTACGTCAAACGCATATTCTTAGGGTATCTGAAACATAAAAACAAACGTTTAATTTTTCCTATGTATGGAAACTTACGGCCCACCCTGTATATATAATATATAATATATATATATATATATATATATATATATATATACACACAGTATATATAGGTGGGTATAGTAGGGTAAATAACTATTCAAAGAGTACACACACACACATATATATATATATATATATTATATATATATATATAGTCATGCGGTTTGCTTCTACAAAGCTTCAATTTAATATTTAGGAGAAATCCAATGACAAGGAGGAATGTAAATGCCATGAAAAGTCTTCTTTAATGCGCAACGTTTCGAGCAATACGCTCATCATCAGGCTAGATAATAACAATATGAAATTAGAATCAATAAATAAATGTGAACAAGACAAAATAATTTCCATAAAACCTATTCAGTAAAAGCTAATTTTAAAAAGACTAAAAGAAGAGGGTTAAATTCAAAGTTATAAAAATTTACATATAAAATTAACCAGAAATTTAAAAGCTATTTTTAAATTACATATAGTAAATTTGAAATTAGTACACTGGAATAATTAACACTAATACAATGGAATAATTAACACTACGAACCTTTCAATGCTGGTTCCGAGGCACGAGTAATTTAAAACAAAACAAAACAGGAAACAAGCTATGGGTTGGGCGGTTGGAGTTATAAGTTAGGGGAGGGGAGATTATAAAAAATTGGGGAGGGGGAGGGGAGTTGGGGAGGGGGGTTTATAAAAATTTAGAGGGACAGCTGAGGAATCCACGTTTAGAGAAGGGGTCAATGTTTTAATATAAAGAGATTCCAAAATTCTAAGTGAGTTAGGACAAGAATTACAACCGAGAATTTTAAAATTATCTAAAGTGACATCAGTTTTACATTTTATACTGTGTTCCCGAATACTGGAGGCTTCTTTTTTATTTAAAATTTTACCTGTTCGGCAACTTATTCCCATATGCGAATAAAATCTAGTCCTGAGGGAGCGCACGGTGCTGCCAATGTAAGTACCAAGGAGACACCTTGGGCAGGTAAATAAATATACAACACCGCTACGCAACGAATCAGGAGTTCGATCCTTCGCTGAGAAAAAGCTACCTAAAGACATTTTGTTAATAAATATAATGCGAAAATCAGTATGATAAAAAAATTTTCTTAACAACTTTGTAAATTTAAGTTTAAATTCTTTATTCATTGGACCCATTTCAGGTACCAGGAAATATTTTATATCTTTAGGCACTGAAATACAGGAAAGTTGAGGGCTATAAACATTATTTAAGAAAGATCTTATTAGTTTATCTACATATTGAACAGGAAAACTATTATTGGTAAAATATGATCTTAAATTATTAAATTCATCGTTTAGTAAGGTAAAACTAGAGGTCAAATTATATCCTCTGAACAAGAGAGTTTTAATACACGACATCTTATAGTTAAAATCAGTAAAACTAAAGAAATTCATGCCCAAACCAGTAAAAGTCATTGGATTTCTCCTAAATATTAAATTGAAGCTTTGTAGAAGCAAACCGCATGACTATATATACTCAAGGTATGGACAAGATGGCCTTAGGGCTTATCGCCATGTTTGGAAGACTTCACGAAAGCTTCTCAAGTCAAAACTCGATTGTTATTTTCTTGAAATGTGTCGTACCTGCAGGGTTTTCCTGAAATTCGTTTACTTCAAACTTTATCGTGACAATCTATATGACTGAATTTTATCAATCTTCCCTGGAATATTTATTAAATAATGAAATTAATTATAAAATCAAAATTTCAGACTCGCATAATAAGTCGCTTGAGCATCATATAATTACCCTTAAAAATACCCTTTCGTTGTTGGATTATTTATTAATAATTTCTCTTGTACAACGTGAACTTGAAAAGTTTCATTCTACCATTTCTGAAACTCATGAACGTAAGTTAAAGGCCCTGGGCCTGAATTCACCTAATTTTTTCAATTCTGATAAAGTAATTTCGAATTTTTCTAGTTACACCCTATCCCCTCGGGAAAGGTTTTTACTCTCACTTGGCTTGCATTTAAGCTTCCGTTATTTCAAATATATAAGCCTTCGTTTTTTCTTTACTTTGAAAAATTTTTTAATGGCTTGAAAAATGTTCCCCATGTCGGTGATTTCAATAATTTTAAATGTCAGTTTGCTAATTTAACTCATGAATTTTTTCACAAACTTAGAAACCTTAAATTTAAATCTTTCATATTTAAGAAGAGTGACTTGCAGGTTATTAAGAATTTGGCAAAGAACCAGGAGATTGTTGTGACTAGACCGGACAAGGGCAACGGAGTTGTTATTTTGAATAAATCTGATTACATAAATAAAACTAATGAAATCCTAAGTGATGTTAGCAAATTCAAACAAATTCTTGAACCCGTCAATAAAGTCATTTTAAGGTTGGAAGACCAAGTTAATAGATTTTTGTCACGATTAAAGTCTTTAAAGATAATAAAAAATGATACTTACTCTCAGTTGTTCGTATCTGGTTCTGATCTTGCTCAATTATACTGTTTGCCTAAAATCCATAAAGTTGGAACACCTCTCCGTCCTATTTTAGCTTCGTATAACTTACCTACCTTTCAAATGTCAAAATTTGTTGTTGGTCTCCTGTCACCTTTTGCGAAAAATGCTTATACTATAAATAACTCTTATGAATTTCAAAAAGATCTTCTTAGTAAGAATTTCGATTCAAAAAAGTTTTTTGTCAGTTTTGAGGTAAAGTCGCTTTTCACGAATGTACCTGTATCAGAAACTATTGCCATTATTTTAGATAGGGTTTTTAGTTCTGATGATAGTTTTCATGGTTTTTCATGGTCTTATTTTAAGGAACTTTTAGAATTGGTTTTTAAGCAATGTTATTTTACTTTCAATAATAAGGTTTACCAACAAATTGATGGTGTTGGGATGGGATCACCCGTCGGACCTCTATCAGCTGATTTTTTTATGACTCATTTAGAAAGTGTAATTTTTAGACAATCTCCCACCCATTGTAAACCAATTTTCTATCGACGCTTCGTTGATGACTCGATAGCTGTTTTTGATAATGCTGTACAAGCGCAACAATTTTTTAACTTCTTAAATTCTCTGCACCCCAATATAACTTATACAATGGAAACTGAGAAAAATGGCTCCCTTCCCTTTTAGATCTTTTAATTTCGAAAAAAGGTGATTCTATTACTACATCAGTTTACAGGAAACCCACTTTTACTGGTTTGGGCATGAATTTCTTTAGTTTTACTGATTTTAACTATAAGATCTCGTGTATTAAAACTCTCTTGTTCAGAGGATATAATTTGACCTCTAGTTTTACCTTACTAAACGATGAATTTAATAATTTAAGATCATATTTTACCAATAATAGTTTTCCTGTTCAATATGTAGATAAACTAATAAGATCTTTCTTAAATAATGTTTATAGCCCTCAACTTTCCTGTATTTCAGTGCCTAAAGATATAAAATATTTCCTGGTACCTGAAATGGGTCCCATGAATAAAGAATTTAAACTTAAATTTACAAAGTTGTTAAGAAAATTTTTTTATCATACTGATTTTCGCATTATATTTATTAACAAAATGTCTTTAGGTAGCTTTTTCTCAGCGAAGGATCGAACTCCTGATTCGTTGCGTAGCGGTGTTGTATATTTATTTACCTGCCAAGGTGTCTCCTTGGTACTTACATTGGCAGCACCGTGCGCTCCCTCAGGACTAGATTTTATTCGCATATGGGAATAAGTTGCCGAACAGGTAAAATTTTAAATAAAAAAGAAGCCTCCAGTATTCGGGAACACAGTATAAAATGTAAAACTGATGTCACTTTAGATAATTTTAAAATTCTCGGTTGTAATTCTTGTCCTAACTCACTTAGAATTTTGGAATCTCTTTATATTAAAACATTGACCCCTTCTCTAAACGTGGATTCCTCAGCTGTCCCTCTAAATTTTTTATAAACCCCCCTCCCCAACTCCCCTCCCCCCTCCCCAATTTTTTATAATCCCCCCTCCCCTAACTTATAACTCCAACCGCCCAACCCATAGCTTGTTTCCTGTTTTGTTTTGTTTTAAATTACTCGTGCCTCGGAACCAGCATTGAAAGGTTCGTAGTGTTAATTATTCCATTGTATTAGTGTTAATTATTCCAGTGTACTAATTTCAAATTTACTATATATAATTTAAAAATAGCTTTTTAAATTTCTGGTTAATTTTATATGTAAATTTTTATAACTTTGAATTTAACCCTCTTCTTTTAGTCTTTTTAAAATTAGCTTTTACTGAATAGGTTTTATGGAAATTATTTTGTCTTGTTCACATTTATTTATTGATTCTAATTTCATATTGTTATTATCTAGCCTGATGATGAGCGTATTGCTCGAAACGTTGCGCATTAAAGAAGACTTTTCATGGCATTTACATTCCTCCTTGTCATTGGATTTCTCCTAAATATTATATATATATATATATATATATATACAGGGCGTCCCAAAAAAATGTATACACACTTTAAATAATTATAAAGGCAGTGTTTATTAAAATATATTTCATTTTCAAAATGTAATAGAATCTACAGACATTATTTAATTGTTTTGTCAACGCCTGTTTTCAAACTGACGTCCGTTCTGGTCCAGGCACTGCTGATAACGCGAAGCAATGGAATCGCAAACATCACGAAACATTTCGTTTGGTATTTGTGTGCATTCTCGTTCAATGGCTGCTCTCAATTCAGTGACTGTTGCAGGTTTTATAGCGTAGACTTTGTCTTTTAAGTATCCCCATAAAAAAAAGTCTAGTGGTGTGAGGTCTGGTGAACGTGGAGGGTATTCTACGAAACCCCTTCGTCCAATCCACATCCACATCGTGCCAAGTACCACTCGCAATACTCCACTCTTCGGTCCGGATCATCTTCATTAATAGCATGGACTAATCTTGGAATGTAACTTTTCCATTGACAGCGCTTCAAAATGCGTTGGACAGACGATTCTGAAATTCCTACCTCACGACTCGCTTGCCGCACAGATTTTCTTGGACTTTGGTGATACGTTTCCAGTACTCTTTCTTGCTTTGTGGGGCTTGTCGATGTCCGTGGTCTTCCGGAACGCTTCTTGTGGACATTCTGAACAGTTCCATCGGCTTCAAACTTATCTCTAATTCGAGTGATGGTAAGTCGCGTTGGTGGATCTGTTTGAAACTCCCTCCTAAACTGTTTTGCACTTCAACTGCGTTTTCACACTTCCAGTAGCATTTTAGAATGAATTTCCTTTGTTCAAAGCTTAGTCTGACTGCCATTATTAATTCTAATGGGTTTAACTTGGAAAGAAAGAAACATCAATTGAGCTATCAGCTGTTAAAGTGTGTATACATTTTTTTGGGACGCCCTGTATATATATATATATATATATAATTTTGTATGTAGAAAAGAAGGGCCAAGGGCGGGCACCTGCAAAAATGTCCCTGTTTGTAAGAGAGAGAGAGAAGAGAGAGAGAGAGACACATTTTTTCTTTATATATACTATATATATATATATATATATATGATTTTTTATGTAGAAAAGAAGGGCCAAGGGCGGGCGCCTGCAAAAATGTCCCTGTTTGTAAGAGAGAGAGAGAGAGAGAGAGAGGAAGAGAGAGAGAGAGAGAGAGCCATTTTGTCTTTATATATATATATATATATATTTCTGAGAAGATTGTGTAGTGTGTAAAATGCATGCATGTGTAGTGAAGAATAAAGGGAGAAGTATGTGTTTAAGAGCATGTTGGACTGCTCACAAAGTAGATAAGACACCGAAAAAGATCAGCTATATATAAATATATAAAATTAAGTTACCAGTGACAGCACAGTAACGTCCTTTGCTGATGACACAAACATTAGTAGCAAAAATAAGAAACCCAAATTATAGTGAATCTTTGCAGACGAATAATAACAGAAGAAGTTACGGTTGATCGGAAAGGAACAATATAAAGTTTAACACCGAGAAATTTCAACTGTAAAGATATAGAAAAAGTATGGAACTGAAATTCACGGAATATCATAACCCAAATGGACAGGAAATTCAGAGAAATTCCAGAGCCAAAAAATTTGACAGTTGTGACCGACAACTCGAAATTCGAGACTCAAAATAAGACGATTGTAAACAAAGCAAAGCAGGTAATTGAACAGATACTGAGAACCTTTAAAACAGCAGTTCTCAAACTTTTTCTTCTTCCGTACCCCTTGAATTCTTTCAAGGGATTTTCTGGATTTTCGAGAGATAGACGATTTTTACTTTCTTTACGACCGTGTGACTGGTGGCCGTTCGTTAATCGTATATAAAATTAAAAGGGTTATATTTTCAGGACCTCTTCGCGTACCCCCTAAGATTCCCTCGCGTACCCCTGGGGGTACGCCGTACCCCAGTTTGAGAACCGCTGCTTTAAAAGAAAGGACGGGGATATAATGATTCCTTTGTTGAAATCACTGATCATACTCGAGCTTAACGTCTTAACACCCCTATTTTACAAAGGAGATATTAGTCAGCTAGAATGGATTCAGAGGAACTTCGCAGCCAAGATCAATGGCTGCAAAGAACTAAATTATTGGGGAAGATTACGTAAGTTAAAGTTATACTCGCTGTAAAGAAGAGGAGACATGAAAAATAATAGATAAACTAGTCTTTAATCTCAATTTAAACCCTAAAACCACTCAAACAACAATGGAAAATAGGAAAGGAAGAACGTGTCGTGTTCCTAAATTAAAGACTCGACAAGAAATATCCTCAATCCTTAAGTAAAATAGCTTTCTTGTTAGAGGGCAAAAATTATTCAACTAGCTGGTCAAAGAACTTTGAGACATAAATGGTGTTGTTGCAGAAGTCTTTAAAGGAAGACTAGACACCTGAGCCAGGGCAATCCCAGATGAGCCGGGTGTACCTGGCTATATGAAATGGAGAGCTCAAGAAACCAACTCTCTCCTCCACCGGGCCAACTTGAGAGGTGGCGCAACAAGCCTCACCTCCGTGAAGTGAGGAATCACTACAAAGAACACATTTAAGGTATAGGTAAGATATATATATATATACAGGGTGGGCGAGAAGTCACCGTACACTGGCGTACACCAACCAATGTGCAATCATAATCAATCATAATTAATCTGAATCACTTACGTACTTCGTGGTTACATGTCCAGTGGATCCGTATGTGCACCTTGATGCTGGACACAAGCGGATGCGCCTCCATGTCCTCTGTGACATGCGTCGGAGCATTTGTGGAGTAATGGTACGAAAGGCGTCTTCCACAGCTCTGCGCAACTCTTCGTTGGTGTTGTAGCGACGCGCAGCCACTACTCCCTTGATAATACCCCACAACGAATTGTCCGGGGTGGTAAGGTCAGGACTACGTGGTGGCCATGGTAATGGTGCCGGAGATGTCGGTGAACCACGGCCAATCCAGCGGCCTGCAAAATGTTCGTTCAAAACGTCGCGCACAGAAAGAGCAAAGTGTGCGGGTGCCCCATCGTGCTGCAGCCACAGTGCCACACGTCATCCATGAGTCCCCTATCTCTGAGCTGAGGTATGAGCCACGTCTCCAACATTGCCGAATAAGATGCCGCGTTCACGGATCCATAGAAAAAGTAAGGTCCAATCAAATGACCTGATGTCATACCCGCCCATATCATCACATGCGGTGGATTATGTTCCAGCTCCTGCGTGGAATGGGGATTCTCTTTTGACCAGAACACCACATTTCTGTCGCGCGAACTGCGATAGATGGCACATTCATCACTGAAAAGAACCTTTGAGCGGGATACGGCACTTGGGAATGTATCCAACAGAGCACGGCATGATTCATAACGCCGATCGATGTCGGCATCTGACAGTTCATTCACGAAAGTTGGGCGATACGGCCTCACTTTCAGGTCTTTCTTCATGTGGTCTCGCATCGTTGACCGTGGCACACCAAGCTCTGATGATCGTTTCCGCGTCGACTTAATTGGGGAACGTTCAATGGAAGCGGCAATCGCTGCGCATGTTTCCAAGCGCGTTGTCTTTCTCCCACTCCGCGGCCTGTCTTTAACGATTCCAAGAGCGAACGCACGTTTTTCCCAATCCAGCAGTGTCGCTCTTCGTGGTGGAGCCTTATTAAACCGTTCCCGAAACACAGCCATCACCTGCGTCATTGTTTGTCCCGTGTGTGGTCTCTCATGCACCCACACACTTGCCACCAACCGCTCCTCAACAGAGTAACTGCTTATGTCAACCAACACCACAACTAAATTCCATGGGTACGGCTGTCACGTACGCACTATCTTCGACACTGTTGCCAGACTGCCATTGTACATAGTAGTGTGTGCTGTGCTGTGTAAACTAAAATTGATTTCGGGTGCGTATCCTTCTCGCCCACCCTGTATATACAGTATATATATATATATATGTGTGTGTGTGTGTGCTACTTGAAGGTGCTGTATGAATGTCATCCTTCAAACGAACTACGTCGTGACCATACTAAAATGCCGCTTTCCATTAGATCACTGAGGTTAAGCGACGTCGGGTCTGATCACTAGTTGGATAAGTGATCGTCTTCAGCGTGTAGATGATGTAGCGACCCGTGATGCGATCCCACGTAAAGTTGTAAGTCATCATCACATGACCCTTGCTATTATGAAGGAGGTTAAACAATCCTAAACATAATGTTATTTTCACCCTTCAAAGGAGATGTTATTTTAATCAAGCCCAAGCGATTCAGTATCCCTACATACAATAATTTGAGTAGCCACGCTTATGTTACTTAATTAAAGGGAAAGGTAACATCCAGGAAGCTCATTTCCTCGCGATGCAGGGGTGAGTGTGCCCCAAAGATCACCTTTAGCCCGAGCAGTGACAAAGTAAGCGGCGAACTCAGTCCAGCCCAGGAGCCAGGTGGCGGGAACGAATCAGAGCCTCACCGCTCAGATTCCGTCAAAAACATTTTTGACTAACTAATAAAAACTAATAAAAACATTTTTGACGCAGCCACGGTTCGCTGAAGGACTTTTACAGTGGAGAAATATATACAACATTAAAACAAAATATTTGCTCTTATCCAGTTTATACCATAAGTTTTTGCAGAAGCCTGTCGTTGGCAGTCTGAGCAGTGTCAAATGTTGTCAATAAAGTATTGTATAAAAGCTTTTAGAACTGTCTTTTTCATCATGCAAAACATTTTATAAAAAATTTAAATAAATTAAAAAAAAATGGAGCGGGGGCTGAAAAATCAAATTATTTTAACCTATTTTGCTATCGTTTTTTCCCATGAATTTAAAATAATATTCAATGAATATTTCATCAATAATATCCAATTTTTTTTCAGAGATTATGGATAGATTCTGTTCCTAATAAATATTTGATAAGTCAGCCTCGAAAAATGTGTTTTTGCTTATTTTATCTCGCGAGAATTAAGAGAAAACAAAAAATTGAGATGTGAGGTATTTTCAAAGGAAATACTGTACATGAATTATGAAAATAATAATTCTGAGTACCTCCCACAGCGCGAAGGGAAATCCGGTGTACCGTAGGAGGAGTTTTTGGAAATATCTTCAAAATAAAGCTCTTTTGATGTACGTTCTTGGGTGTAGAAATGACGAAACTGTGTAGTTTTTGGAAACTGATTTTTGTTGGAGAGTTACAGTATTGTATTTTAGGCTTATACCCAGCGGACTGACAATACCAAACAACTGGCACTCCAAAAACCTAACTTAACTTAATCTAACCTGGCGTAACCTAACCTAGTTTAATATAACCTAACGTATGCTAATTTAACCTAATCTAATTTAATTTAACCCGCAAGTCTATCGAATGGCGTAATCCTGGTACAAACGAGATAGATGTATAGATCTGGTCATTAAGAACTACTTCAAGTAACTTCGCAATTATTCATGTCATTGTAAATTGTAAAACAAATGTATTTATTTTTATTATTAATGAGGTTTATTCAATTCAATTCAATATATACGAGTATAAGATTTATTTAACTGGTTTCTAGCAATCTAGAGAGCTATGGTGATAAAAAGAATTAAAACCCGTTAAAATTATTTTGAATTGAGAGACCTATTAACAGATATTACCCATAACATCACTGATGTATTTTGAATATTGATAACACTGGTATGCATATGAAATTTTTTTGTCTGCTGTGAGGGTTTTTTCAACTCATATTATATAATTCGACCATGCTGAATTCGAAAATGACATTGGTTTTCCTCAATCAGGTCAGGTTTTTTTCTATTGGCCATTTATTATAAGTCCAATTTTATCCCCAAATTTATTGATTTTTTTAGCTTAAACACTGTAGATACGAGTAATATTATAAGAACACTCGTGAAAAATGAAAACATTGTGTGAATAAATACTTTTATTCATACAATGAATATGGAAAAAAGTTTATTGAGGAAGGAATGAAGTTTTTTTGGCTTTCCGTCTGTGTTTTTCTTCGGGCACGTCTCGCTTCAAACACCAGCAATAGTCCGCCAGCATATTGATATCCCAGTTTCCCTGGTACCTCTCTTCCATTATTTTGATATCTTGGTGAAATCGTTCACCCTGTTCCTCACTATAATCCCGCAATTTTCAGGAAAATAGTCCAAGTGGGACACAAAAAGTGCATTTTTATGGACATGCGCGACCCATGAGCTTTGAAAGCTTCCATCAAGTTTTCGACAACGGACTCGTATTCTGAACTTCTACGCTTGCCAAGAAAATCAGTGACAACTGATTTGAATGCCTGCCAGGCATTCTTCTCAGTTGGAGTCATTGCGTTTTCGAACTGAGTATCCTTGATCAAAGTTCGAATTTGAGGACCATCAAAAACCCCAGCATTTAGTTTAGCATCAGATATATGAGGAAATTTTCTCTCGAGATATCGGAATGCTGAACCCTCCGTATTCATTGATTTGATGAAATTTTTCATCAAGCCCAGTTTAATATGAAGTGGTGGGAGCAAAATTTTGTTGGTGGTACAAGGGGCACTGAAACGACATTATGCGACCCAGGTTCAAAATTCTCTCTGGATGCCCATTCACGCTGTGCATAGTGCTTCTCATCCGCTCGGCTATCCAATTTGCAAAGGAAACATGGGTATTTCGTGTATCCCCCTTGCATTCCCAATACAAATGCCACAATCTGAAAAAAAATGAAAATATTTAAAGAATTTAGAGAATTTGTTCTATCAGATAAAAAATCTATGCATTGGACTGTATCACTTCTGTGGGGAAGTTAAGTGTTCTTATACGCTCTCAAATAACCTTTGGAAAAACAACATAGTCAATAGCAATAGTTTACTTATGATATTAGTATTACCTTCAAATCTCCACAGATCCTCCAGTTATGTTGGTAGTATACGAGAGCATCCAGTAAAATTTTCATGTTATCGTAGCTCTCAGTAAGTTGTACGGAATGTGCTACAGGACTGATGCAACCCTATTCCCAATGTTGAGAAGTACTGCTTTCAAACTTCGTTTAGACGAGTCTATAAATAGCCTCCATTCTGATGCGTTATATGGCAGGCCCAAGGATTCGATTAGCCCCTCAACATTGCAGCAGTACACTAAGGAAGAGGTATTTTCGTGCACTTAAAAACTTGCGGAATTCTTCCTCTCGTTTCCTATACCAGGAGAATGTTGTTCCGGAGCCAGCAAGTTGTCCTCTCGAAGTCGTGAGCCCAAGATCTTGGCAGCTAATTTGGAAAGTCCTAAATCCCTGGTAAGATCATTAAGTTTGGCCTGGTTGAGAGGCCTCGGCTCATTTGAAGCGGTATTTTGAGGTATATACGACTGGGACTGGTCATTGGCATTGGTCATTGATTCATCATCATAATCATCGAAGTCCAGGGTTTGAGGTGGGTCGGGTATTGGAATTCCAGGACCATGGGGTACAGGTCTCATAGCAGAAGGAATGTCAGGGTATACAACAATGTGTTTATTCTTCTTGTTAACTCCTGAAAATAGAAACACAGAAACATGGATATAAAACTTGCATATGAAATAGAAGAAGCATTCAGACAGTGGCGGCTCGTGAGGGAAGGCTGCGGTCTGTAAAATATGAAATAGGTCGATGGAGTCGTATATTTTCTTTCTTTTTCAGTCATATTGCCCCTTCGGGGACAATATGAATGAAAAAGAAAGAAAATATACAGTCATTGTATATGTAAATGTAACTTGTATAACAATATGTATGTGTAAATGTATTTTCTATAACAATATGTATATGTAAATGTATGATTACCATTATGGTGAATATTATGCTATATATGGTGAATATTATGTCAAGTTTCATACGAGGATTTCAAAATATTTAAGAAAAATAAATTTATAAGCCCACCTTGGAGGTTTGTCATGCAGAAATAGCAATCTGTCACGTGATCCTTTCCTTCTCTCCAAATCATGGGAATTCCAAAAGGCAAAGATTTCGCTCTGCCTTTGCTCCATCTTCTCAAATTTTCAATGCACGTCTTGCAGCACATATGAGGGGCGAAATTTTTGTCCTGGTCCCCTAGCTTAATTCCAAAGTATGCTCTATACATTGTCTTCACAAATTTAGTGATTTGGGACTGGTTATTTGGCATGGTAACCGTCCCACATATGTAGCAGAATCTATTGGGATCATTTTTACACGCTCTATTCATTATGAAATATTTTATCTATATACCTGAAAAGTAAAAAAAGATATTATACAAGTGAAACAAGTGATGATATATGTTACTGTTCCAATTCCGCTTTGACAAAATCACGAAAAATTCTATTTTACTTATGAGGCCATAGCCGGATAACCTGAGCTGATTGAGAAAAACGGATTGCAGATTCGAAATCAGCAGGAAAACCTCTATAAGAATCACTTACAAAACCCTTGACAGCAAAATTGATGCATACCAGTGTAATGAATTTAGTAACATTTGCCAAGATGTGTGAACTTCCTTAGAAAGATTTGGTGTAATTATCACTTTATTGTTGACTTTTGCAATTTTTTTCTTTTTGCAGTGTCTTGTCAAGTCTATTTAAACTACAAAGTGGTACGAAATTCGATACATAAACGGTACACCATTACTCAAAAGAAGTTTGCGCCATGCAGGTTTCTTTAGATTGTACCAGCTAAACATAAAATGCTCAAGGGTGATACAAAACTTTTAACCAAAGATGTCAATTTCATAATTAGTTTTCGAGGTGCTTTCTTTTAAAGTCTATTTGGGAAATAAAAGTGAAAGGTTGGTTTTTCGAAAATTATTTTTCCAAAACGTTAGGTTAGATTAACCCTTTAACGCCGATTTTTTTTTGTAGGGTTAAGTTATAAATAAGTGTATTTCAAACGTTACTAATTTGTAGCAGTCGTCCTTTTAGGGTTAAGTTACATTAGATGTTACATTAGTTTAGGCTAGGCTGTCGAAAATTATTTTTGACAAAAGTTAAGTTAGGTTTGGTTTGATTAGGTCGAAAATTATTATTATTATTGAGAAAAATGTTTAGGTTAGGTTAGGTTAGGTTGTCGAAACTTAGTTTTATGCCAAATAACCTTAGGTTAAATTATGTTAAGTTCGGTTGTTGAAAATTATATTCGACAAAAGTTAGGTTAGGTTGAAAATTATTTTTCAGAAAAGTGATATTAGGTTAGATTAGTTTGTCGAGAATTATTTTTTAGGAAAGTGAGTTTAGGTTAGGTTAACGTATTTTTATGTAGGAAAGATGGGGCAAGGGCGAGCGCTCTCAAAAACGCTCCCCCTATGTGAGAAGGAAAGAGCCAAAATCAAGGTCTCTGAGGCCCCACGATATCATTTTATTTTATTTATTTTTTCTAAATTTTGTAAAGATTGTGTAGTGCCAGTGAGGTGTAGTGCCAGTGTAGTGAAGAATAGGGGGAGAAATGTGTGTGTTTGAGAGCATGTTGGACTGTTCACAGGTTAGTAGATGAGATATGGAAGAAGATCCAGCTAAAGAGGACAGTGACAGAAGAAACGGAAATTCCCGCACTTCCTGTCTTCTGTCTAACGTAATCCGCAGAGTACTTCCCTGGTCGGCTGACGTGTACAACCTCCTCATATATATATATATATATATATATATATATATATATATATATATATATATAATATTCTTGATTCATATAAAACATGAAGTATGAAGAGTTAAACAGCTTTTCACAAAGAGCACCATTCCGCCCATAAGCTCATTTCACGGTACGAGCAGCTCGCAGCAACATTGCCAAACAATTGGGGGGTCAAAGTACTGACGAGTCTTTCGTACGTGGTTCATCACCACTGAAAGCAACAATACTCTGTGTTAGTCTAGACCAGTGGTTCCCAACGTGGGCGTTTGAGAATCTTAGAGAGGCGCTAGGAATCTGTAAAACTGTTACTTTCTATTAATAAATCACTTATCACTTATCCTGTGATAAATGATAAGTGTCTATTAATCAATAGATAAGTTATAAGTGTCTATTAATCAATAGATAAGTTATAAGTGTCTATTAATAAGTCACTTATATTAATATTAACAAATCACTAATATTAATATTAATAAATCACTTAATAAACTTATCCTGTTATATTATTATCTTTATGAGGGGACACCAGCAAATATTAATGGACATAAAGGGGCGTTGGACTAAAAAAAGGTTGGGAATCACTGGTCTGGACCAAAGAAAATTCATAACTGTATTCAATTTATACACAATTTTCGTTAGTTTGTACTGCAGACCCCAGTTATCAGTCCTGGTGCATGATTCTTCAGGTGCAAGATGCGCCGCAAGTTTGTGTTTCCTTCCCAAAGCAGCACAAATTTACCCGCATCAATCGCTGGTCACACTCGTACTACTTTAGGCTTGCTCTACACAAACTGGACCAAAAACCACAAGTATCCGAAATCGCAAACCGTCCCTATACAGTAGTGATGGATCGAATAACCGCAACCGCAACCGCACTACAACCGCACAAAAATTCACAACCGCAACCGTAACCGCAACCGCCGTTCCATAAGTGCGGTTGCGGTTGTAAAAGCTTAGTTAATTTTAATTTTAGGTTAATTAGAAATATTTCTTTTTTAAAAAGAAAATGATGGGTCTCCTTATGTGTGCTTAACGTGACGTCATACGGCTGCCGTAGTAAAATTGGTTTAAACTGCGCTCTAAGTTATTACTCTGTGAGCTCCATGAAGTAACATTTATTTTTATTTAATTTTCTTCAAACTAAAATCGCCTTTAGTACAATAGTCAATAAAGCTTATTCCTGCTCGACGGAAGATTTGACACTCTAGAAGTAAATTTTCTATATTCTGTCGCGACCTATCTCGATCCTAGGTACAAGGGAAAATTCTTCTCTAGTCCAAATGTTTTGAAGCAGGTTCAGGAAGAACTAGCAAGACTGTGTGAAAATGTTGATGTGACAAACCTGAACCAGTCAAAAAGCAGCCAAAAAGAGCCCGAATTACTGATTCTCCTGAGCCAAGTTCTTCAAAGTCGTCACTACTGGACTCGATGAACGCATTTTTGAGTTCAAGCAGTGAAGAAGAAGAAAGTTCACCAAGGATCAACAAGAAGATGCGAGTTCTTCTAGACAACTATCACAAAGAAAAAAGAATTGCTCCCGACGATGATCCTCTTCAGTGGTGGAAAGATAACGAACTAAATACAAAGAACTTGGCTGTATTGCAAGAACATATCTTGCTTGCCCTTCAAGTAGCATTCCAAGCGAGCAGCTCTTCAGTGGAGCGGGAACGTTGTACGATGAGAGGCGTTGCCGCTTGAAAGGTGAAAATGCAGCAAAAATATTATTCTTGAAATTCACACTGCCTGTCATTAAGTTTGACATCAGTTTTTCAAATGAATAATAATCCATAACTTTCCAATGGGTGGAGGCTGGGGAAAGTGGTAGGTGGGATGAACAGTGCGATGGGTCCTCGTCCCTCATCCTGGTAACACACTTAGTGCAAAATATGGTTTTAATTAATTTGACCTATTCTTTCATAATAGCTATATAAGTTTAGAATATACTTCATTTAAATAGTATTATTTAGTAAATACCTTATGTTGAACACAAGTTTTGCAACACACAAATAGCGGTAGCGGTGTATTGCAAAACTTGTGTTCAACATAGGTATTTACTAAATAAATACTATTTAGTATATATTATGTACCAAGTGTGGCTAAATCGCACTACAGTGGCTAAATCCAGTTAATAATTACGCATTTTTCCTAGTATATGATAACTGCAACCACAACCGCGGTTGGAAAAAATTCGACAACCGCAAACACAACCGCAACCGCGGTTGTGAAAAACCGACCACTCGATCCATCATTACTATACAGTAGTGGTGCACCGATTAATCGGTATCGGCACCTGGCATGCTGATTAATCGGCCATGCCGATATTAGGAAAATACCTTGCATTGCCGATTAATCGGCATGCAAGGTGCCGATACCGATTAATCGGTGCACCACTACTATACAGACCTGTATTTTGTTTAGCATAATATTTTTTATATATATCTGTCGACTTGACACTAAAAAAAATTTCAAATATTTCTGCAGTAGGCCTATACCTCTTTATAATCCAGTTTAGTCCTTCCGTCTTCATTCCTGCAAGTATCATTGAATGTTTTGCACCAACATTCCCGTCATTACCTTTACTGATCATAAACATTATTATTATAGTCTTATTATTACTGCCAATAATATTATTATTAATCCAAGTTCGCTTTCAAGTGTTTGATTTTTTGATTTTCTTTCAAATGTTTTATTTTTGCCTATTGTCTATTTGCGAAACCTTATCGTTCCATTATCTATCCACTAATTATAATTCGTGATTTTCGACGCTCATATTTCTCTTGTAACCTAATTTAAGTAGTGTTTAACCTTGAATTTCATTCTATACGTTTTACAGGGTGAGCCACATAAAAGCGGTCTTATGAAAATATTTTACGTTTCTTTTTATGTGTAAAATTTTCTTGAGTTACTTTTATGTGGCTCACCCTGTATAACGCGCTCCTTCTTTGTTTTTTTTTATCAAATAGTAATAGTAATAATAGTATAGCAAAGTTCATATGACCGAAGGGACTTACAGTTTTACGTGGTATCCAAATCACGGATTACTACATCATCTGAACGCGGAGGACGGTCACCCATTCACCCAAACCCAGTGTCGATTAACTTCGCTGGTCGACAGGAAGCGGTGTTGCGAAAGTGGCCACGACGTAGCCCATTTTTATTGGTTTTAATATCTGTTGCTTTCCTACTCTTCCCGGTACATCTGGTTGAGTTTAGTACCGCATGATACCTAAGAAAGCTATGCTATTTTTCTTTCATAATGTCTTCTTCAGTCTTGATCTAGGAATCGCCTGGCTACCTGCAGAGGAACTCCACATCATTGTAATGTCACCTCGATGCTCAAATGTTTATACCATTCGATTTTGATAAGCTCTCTCCGGTTTTCCTTCTTTGTTTGGGCTATAAATTTTCAATCTTGGTTTCGTTCGACCACAGGACTCTTCACCACTCCTCTTCCATCAAGTTTTATGGTTTCGTGCCGACAGTAGCCTTTTGTAACCATTTTATCTTTTGATTAGTGACTCTCTGGCTACCTTTCTCCCGACTAGTCCAACCTTACGAAGTTTTCTCTTCACCGTATCTCTCAATATGCAGACATTTGATAAGGAACTGAAATTAGTAGCAATCTAGGTACATCTTAAGGGATCAGACGTACACCTCCAAACAATCAATATATCCGCTCTCTCTTACGGCATGGCCTTTCACTTTTTTAACTCGACTATATTTACTCCTAGCGTCTCCTCTTAAGAAGAAGAGGAGGGAAATTTGTGTTAAGGATTTTATTTCCAATAGAATAAAGATTATAAATACAGTGGCAAAACTCAAACAGATACATCTGGAACAGTGAGAAAAGCAACAGATGTGAAAACTAAGGAAATGCTCATATCTGCACTCAGCCGTAGCTCCAATGAATATTATCAGATATATTTGATGGAAGAGCAAAGAAAAGGGGACACAACCAATGTAGATATGTTATTGGATATGCTACAAAGAGATTGGGATAAAATTCAAAATGAAACAAAAATTAAATTATATTATAAACTGTCTGGAATATGTGTTATCATGATTCCCAACAAGGAAAGATATTTTGAAAAGTCTTTGAAGCGAGTGTATTGATGAATCACGTCTCCCTCACATTTTTTGATGCAGCTTCTATTTTCAGTGTTCTAATATTTTTCCACCCTAGTATATATATATATATATATATATAGAGATATATATATATATATATATAAAGAGAGAGAGATATATATATATATATATATATGTACTTTTACGTTTACCCCCGCAATTTTAATAAGTCCCCAATGTGAATCGCCCTTGATGACTGGTTAGGTTTAGTAGTGATATTTTCGTTGTTAGTTTTAACGAAAATATCACGACTAAACCTAACCAATCGTCAAGGGCGATTAACATTTGCAGGGGTATAACAGAAAAGTACCACATATATACATATATACAAAATCCTAAAGATGTCCATCCTGTTTCTTGTTTTGCAAATACGCCATTTATAACATGGTATAAACGATTTATTCCAAACTTCTTAATTTGACTGCAATTTTCCCAAGACATGACATGATTATAAGCCCTGTCACCACATTCCCTCATAAATCCTTTTTATATAATTCCCCCTCTGCTATCACACTTTGTGGTGAGCGCTTTCAGAGATTTATGAGGCAGGGTAACGTTTAAAATAATTTTGGAATTAAATACAAACGTACGAAGACTACATCTCCTTATATATATATATATAATATATATATATATATATATATATATATATATATATATATATATATATATATATACTGTATATATATGAAATGGAAAATTAAATGAAAATGACTATTGGCAGACCATTAGTCCATATATATATATATATATATATATATATTAGTGGTGGACCGGATGTCAGTTTTTCAACATCTGCGGATGCGGATGCGGATTTTTTTTTATTTCAATATCCGCGGATGCGGATGCTTAGTTTATTTATCAATATAATATAGAATTATGAATATATGACATAATTTTTCAAATTTCGTGATATTACTATTATGGCAGGCAATGCATAAGAATTAAAATTAATATTAATGTTTTCATTATGATAAAAATAATAACTTTCTCAAGAGTTTCAGCCACAGAAAATTCAATGAAACAAGTTTCATTCAATTTTCTGTGTTACCACGTATTTATATTTTGAGGTTTATATATTTGTTTGTTCATTAATAAATAATTAATACTTTACCTGAAATGTGCATGACTGGGCCTTATAAGCTACTTTATAAGCTAATTTAATTGTAAATTGCATAATTTATTAGAGGTAATATCCGCATAACATCCGCAGTCAGAAGTGCGGATGCGGATGTTAAAAATGACGCGGATATCCGCATATGCGGATGCGGATATCCTGTCCACCACTAATATATATTATATATATATATATATATATATTTATACATATATATATATATATACAGTATATGAAAAATTTCTTCACCCTTGTATCATTAAAGCGTAAATTATTTTTACATATAAATTAACACATTAAATTTTTTTTTTTTTTTTTAACATACTCCCTTTGTAAAAATAAATTCAAAATTAAGATTATAACTTTCTAATATTCTATCCAGTTTTGAGGGAAAAACGTGCGCGGCCTAAATTATTCATGAGCAGATTGTGGGTAAAAAGACAGTTAGTTATCACACTTCCAATTCAAATTATTAGTTATAATGAAGCTATTAATGAGGGTACCATGCCATTTTTCATCAAATAATGGCTTTTATATTCCTTATTTACAGTTTGAATTTCATCAATACAGTAAAATAATGGTGTTTATGTTCTGTATTTACAGGCTTTTTTCCCTGGTTTTGTCGAAACTGTGTTATGGTCACTATTTTTAAAGGTATTTTGGGCCTTAATTTAAAATTAGTATTTGATGTATTAATTCTTATTAGGAATCACCTGAAGATCAGGGCCCCCAGCCTTCTTTAGTTAGCTTTATAAGGTTAACTAACGAAAATATCACGACCTAACCTAACCAATCGTCAAAGGCGTACAGTTGACCTAACGAATGGTTAGGTTAGGTCGTAATATTTTCGTTAGTTATAATGTTATGACCCTAGGATCCACTCTTGGCTGGTCTACCTAATTGTGTTCGTAATTGTGTATTGTGCATGTCCTCCGTGGTGGCGGAGAGGACCTACAATTTTACGTGGGTTCCGAACCACAAAGCCTTAATTTTACTACCTTAAACTATACCCAATCTATCAACATCTGCGTCTAATCGATTTTTAAACATGTTTATAGACGTGCTACTAATTACTTCTACCGGCAAACTATTCCAGCTATTTACTATTCTATGCGTAAAAAGTTTTTGGCAACTGCTGTCTCGAACCTTCTACTTGTCAACTTACACCCGTTATTTCTAGTCCTATTATATTGAGATATTTCGAAAAAACTATCTCTATCTACGTTATCGAACCCATTCATAATTTTGAAAACCTGGATTAGATCACCCCTTGCCCTTAGCCTCCTAGTCTCGAGTGTAGTCAATTTTAACTCCTTAAGCCTATCCTCGTACGACTTTGACCTAAGCGACGGAATCATCTTAGTTGCTCGTCTTTGAACTCTTTCGATTTTGTCTATATCTTTGCGCATATGCGGATTCCAAAATTGGATCGCGTACTCCAAATGGGGTCTAACTAATGATTTATAAAGAGGAACTATAATATCGCGCGATTTGTACTCAAAATTCCGAGCTATAAAAACTAACACTTTGTTCGCTTTATTGACCGCTGCTGTACTTTGTTTCGCTACTTTTAAATCACCTGTGACTATAACTTCTAAATCTTTTTCCTGCTCTACGCTTGTTAACTCCTTCCCTGACATACAATACGCAAAATTACCCTTACGCGAACCTATATGTAAAATTTTGCATTTATCGACGTTAAATCTCATTTGCCATGTGACTGACCAATCAACGATTTTATTCAGATCTTCCTGGATTTTACCTCTATCTTCGTCATTAATCGCCCTACCACCCAGCTTCGTGTCATCCGCAAACTTTGAAACTGTACTGACTAGGCCGACATCTAAATCGTTAATATATATAAGAAAAAGCAAGGGGCCCAATACAGAACCCTGAGGAACGCCGCTCGCTACATTAGCCCAACACGACTCCGCTCCATCAACGACCACCCTCTGTTTCCTACCTCGCAACCACTCTTCTATCCAAGTTATTACTACACCCCTGATTCCATGAGCATTAGTTTTTTCAATGAGTCTTTTGTGCGGTACGGTGTCAAACGCTTTTTGAAAATCTAAATACACTACATCAACCGCCCGATGACTATCGTAAACGTCAACCACGCTTTGAAAAAATTGTAAAAGATTAATTAAGCAAGATTTGTTTCGCCTAAAACCTGCTGCGTATTTCTAAGTAAGTTATGCAATTCTAAGTGTTCGACTATACGATCCCTAATTATTGATTCCAGTAGCTTACCTACAACAGACGTTAAACTGATTGGCCTATAATTTCCCGCTGCACCTTTATCGCCTTTCTTAAAGATAGGTGCTACGTTTGCTAACTTGAAATTATCTGGTACGCACCCCTCAGAAATAGACGCATTAAAAAATCTTTGTTAGCGGCACAACAATGCTATCTTTTAATTTTTTTAGTTGTCTGAGATATATGGAATCCGGCCCGGTGATTTACGCATTTTCATTTTATCAATATAGCGCATTGCCTCCCCTTCACTAACCACAATATTATCCAAAATATTACCATTATCAAAAGGTATTATGTCTATGACCGTAGGGATATTCGTTACATCTTCTATAGTAAAAACTGACGTAAAAAATTCGTTTAGCAAGGTAGCCATTTCCTTGTTTTCAGAAACTAGATCTCCGTTAACATTTTTCAACGGCCTCAAGACACTTTTTACTGAATTTTTATTGTTGACGTATTGAAAGAATCGCTTAGGGTTTTCTTTACCATCACGAGCTATGGAGATTTCAAATTCGCGCTTGGACTTTTTTATTACACTTTTCGCTTCACGCCTTAGAGAGATGTAGTTGTTTCGTAACTACAAATTGTCTTTATCGCACTTATGTAGCCTATAAGCCCTATCTCTACTCTTTATAATATCCCCTACTCTAGAAGTAAACCACAAGGGCTTGTTGTTTACTTTCGCACGCTTAATTTTGTACGGTACACATTCCTCATTTATAGTCCTAAATACTGTTTCAAACGATTCCCACATTAGTTTTGCGTTGGAGATCCCCATTACGTTTTCCCAATTGACGTGTGACAATTTATTTCGAAATTTACAAAAGTCTGCGTGCTGGAAGTTAGGAATTTTAGTCGAGTTAGCTGGTTTCGAGTGACTTACTGAGAGGACAAACTCTACCATATTGTGATCGCTATTGCTTAACGGTTCTATTACTTGAAGATCAGTAATTAGCCTATCATCCGTAGTTATTACTAAATCTAAAATACTGTCCAACCTCGTAGGTTCCCCAACCTTTTGAATAAGAAAGCTATCCTCGAGAAAATTAACTAAACGATTACCTTCCGCGTCTCCATGCATTGTATCGTAATTCACGTTGGCGCAATTAAAGTCACCCATAACTAAAGCCTGCTCACTACCTATTATTCTCTTTAGTTCACGATATAACACTTCGTCCGTCGCCTTATAAAGCTAACTAAAGAAGGCTGGGGGGCCCTGATCTTCAGGTAATCCCTTATTTGTAAAGTTTATTTTATTTGTGATTAAAGTTTTGTAAATTTATGAAAATTTACTATATAATTTATTATATAATTTACTATATAATTTACTATATAATTTACAATTTTGGACAAGTCTTTTTCTTTAATGTATTCAATCCGACGTGAATGCAACGAGTTTCTTGCGTATATTGAGGTTCTGAATATAGTAGGCTAGGTGTAGCTATAAACCCTAGATCCTCTCCGAAAACTGGATCCTATCTGTTTGGCAGATAGCTGGTGAGGGAAGCTATATTTTGGGGCCTCTTTGCGAGTAACCCATTGCTCACGTTGGGCCTTCCATCATGAAAAAGAAAAACTATAGTATTTGTCATTTACCACTACTTATTCGGACTATAGTGGGGTTAATTTTCAAGAAGAGTTCCTCGTTCCATGCACGGTTTGTGTAACATAAAAGTTTCCCAGGGGATCATTCTGAGTTGCATTATATATATATATATATATATATATATATATATATATATATATATAGAGAGAGAGAGAGAGAGAGAGAGAGAGAGAGAGTATCAAATCACACTGTTCTAAATCAGTAAATTAGGGGAAAGAAATATACCAGTTTATATATTGAATATTTTAAAGTTTTCTTCCCCTCGTCTGATTTTTAAGGTTTAAGGGGAAATGTTCTTTCAGTGCATAGGTCCTCCTGCAGCGTAATGCAGTCAGGAGGTCCAGAAACTGGTACAGCGCTGAGGCCAGACTAATAAGGCCCATTACGCTAACTCTTGGATTATTATTTCCAACTCATCGGGATTCAAACCCCTGGCCTCAGTGACTTCCCTTAGGTTACAGAAAACGCGGTGTTTCCCACTGAGTTACGGACGCTGGTCTCCTGCGGCATATGACAAGGATTAGTCTTACCACCTTTGCTCTTTAAGGTGTATATTGATAAATTAATTGATCTGCTTAAGGAGGTCTTAGTTCAATACTATACAGGGTGGCAAAAAAGTCGCGCACCATAGGAATTTTCGGTGTTGATTATATTATTTTTTCTTTTAGGTAGGGGATGGCTGCAAAATTAACAATAGACGAGAGGGTGAGCTTAGTTTTAATGTATGGAATACTAGATACAACAAATCGATGAATCGGTACAGAATTTAAATTCTAAAAATTCTGAATTTAAATTCTGTACCTGGTATTCCATACATTAAAACCAAGCTCACCCTCTCGTCTATTGTTAATTTCGCTGCCATCCCCTACCTAAAAGAAAGAAATAATGTATTATAGTCAACACTGAAAATTTATATGGTGCGCAACATTTGCGCCACCCTGTATATACGATACACGAATTAATAAAGTAATAGAACCTGATAATACTGTTTTAATAAACCTCTCAGTTAAATGTATGTAAAATGCGTAGTTCAAATTTGTAAAGAATACTTTGAGAATCATGTTAGAAATTTTCCCCGTTGTTAGCATCAAAATCTATTTCTTTCTTATAAACAAAAGACTCGCTGGTATTTTCCGTTCAGAGTAAGTGTTGAAATAATGGAACAGGGCCAGGAATTTACGTAGCTGGGTCACATTTTTATCAATACGTTAAGAAGAAAATATTCGCTCTTGGCCCCTCCTTCCTGCATACAAAAAAAAAACTAAGTTGAGAATTTATGTGCTAAAGCAATTATAGTGTCCAGGAATTTTTGTTGCCTTTATAGGGTCATTGAAAAACATTGTTGTCATAGTTTCCAGTTATATTTTTATTATATTTGACGGCAGTAATAGGCCTCTTATCAAGAAAGATATGGTAAAACCCTAAATTTCCTTTTTAATACCATTTAAGATATTATATAGGCTACCTCTGAGGTGTTCAGCGTGAAAAATGTTTGCCGACCACATCGTCTGGAATTCAGGCGAGTAGAACTAGTCGGGTAATAATGTAAAGCATAGAGACTCCACGAATACAGTTTATTTAAGCTATTTAATCAATTCTACCATCTGTCTAAAACCCGTGCGTTTTATGGTACGAAAACCTTTCGTCTTTTGTTTTGTTTAGGAAGTATCACTTAATGTCTGAGAAGGTATTTTATCACTGCGCACTTTATTGCTTTTCTTCTTAAATTCGACCCTATTTACCATGTATTCGGATATTAATGTTTGTATTATGCAAATAATTTTTAGCCAATAAATTTTAACCCTCATTTTTTATCACACACACACACACACACACACACACACACACACACACACACAGGTGTGCGTATTTTCGCATAAGCGAGGTACAGAGTTTTTTTAAATGTATATATTAGTGGTGCACCGATTAATCGGTATCGGCACCTGGCATGACCGATTAATCTGCATTTTGCCGATTAATCGGCATGCCAGGTGCCGATACCGATTAATCGGTGCATCACTAGTATATATCTAAAAAAGCTAGTTAACCAAAGCTAGTTTAATCCTACTGCTATCGAACCGAGATGCAACTGAGGAATTGAAGGTTGTTTCTGTTAAGTTATTAAATAGTGAGGTACTCGCTGATCTAGCCTAACCTATCCAAACTTTAACCAATCTAACCTAACCTAACCTAATCACGATACATATATCTTTTTCTCCGACAATACAAATATTTCTAGATTTTTTGTATAATTCTTTAAATTATTAATGTTCCGAGGTAATAAAAAGTGTTACCTCACAAAAAAAAAAAAACCACTACATCTATGAATTAACACATACTCGCCCACGTTTATGCCCTTTTACCTACGTGCTCACGCACACTACACACATATAACACATACTGTATATAACGAGGACACTGTTGACCATGGTATATTATTCCATAAACTAAAAGAACTTGGTATTTGTGGAAAAGTAGGAAAATGGATCCATGCCTTTCTCTCTGACAGAAAACAAATAACAACTGTAAATGGAGCAAGATCTATAGAAAAAGAAGTGATTAGTGGAGTGCCGCAAGGCACAGTACTAGGACCAATTCTATTCATTATAATGCTAAACAATATAAACTGTAACCTAGGAAGCTCTCTCCTGTCATTCGCAGATGATACCAGAATACTAAGACCAATTACAGAAAAAGAAGACTGTGTAGAGCTACAAAAAGATCTACAAACTATATATGCATGGGCAGATGCAAACAATATGGCCTTCAATGAAGACAAATTTGAACTAATTAAGTATGGACCAAATAAATACCTGAAAGAACAATTCAACTACACTGGACCCACAGGAAAAGATATTGCACAAACTGATCATGTCAGGGATCTAGGGATTATATTATCTGAAGATGCAACATTCAACAGGCACATTGACAAAGTAACCTCATCATGCAAACAACTAATAGGATATATACTGAGGACATTCAGAACTAGGGACAGTATGACCATGCTTACCCTGTGGAAATCACTTGTCCTTCCACGCATTGACTACTGCTCTCAATTATGGTTTCCCCACAAACAGAATGAATTGCAAAAAATTGAGGGCCTACAAAGAACCTTTACCTCGTATATTAAACAACCTGATGGGCAACAGGTGAGTAAAGACAAATTAAACTACTGGGATAGGCTTAGAGGCCTCAACCTTTATTCCATAGAGAGAAGGTTTGAGAGATACATCCTAATCTACACCTGGAAAATTCTAGAAGGGCTTTTAGTTGCCCCCAATACTGAACCAATTGTGCCCACCTTAACAAGAACTGGCAGAATGTGTAAAAAATATCACCTCCCACCAAACAGTCTGAGAAGGATTCAAACCCTTCAATATAATAGTATCTCTAGGCAGGGTTCTCGCCTGTTTAACTCCTTGCCTCAGTACCTTAGAGATATAAGTGCAGTCCCAGTAGATACTTTTAAAA
Source organism: Bathynomus jamesi (assembly GCA_023014485.1). NCBI lineage: Eukaryota > Metazoa > Arthropoda > Malacostraca > Isopoda > Cirolanidae > Bathynomus > Bathynomus jamesi. Next base: position 121,417 of record JAJOZX010000526.1, read on the forward strand.
AACACTTGGACATGTTTTTAGCCAACATACCCGACCAACCCACAGTGTCAGGGTATTCCTCTGCCAGACCAGCCCCCACAAATTCAATAGGGGACCAAATCGTATGGCAGGAGCAAGAGAAAAGAAGGGTGGCGACCCCGTCGTGGCCCCGCCTCAGGAGGCGCTGAGTGGACTTCGTGGGAGCAGCGCACCCTTGAGGCAGAAGCACTTTAAGGTAAATTTAAGGTAAATATATATATATATATATGCAACCCCATTCCAGAAGACATTAATAGCCCGTTTATCCTAATTAGGCTTTTAGTTTTAGACTGAAAATTTTGCATTTCACGTTTCAGACAGTGACTCTATTTGTCTTCAAAGAAATCGTGTCCATTTTGTCCATTAAATGAGTATTTTCGCACCTAGTGCTTTGAACCAGATCTTAAATAAGGACTTTTTCTAAGAAATTATCGATAATATTTTCGCTCCGAGAATTCGATCAATATGGAGGTGTTTTCTGGTTCAGGGTCTTGTAGAGAGAGAGAGAGAGAGAGAGAGAGAGAGAGAGAGAGATTTTTACTCATTTAAATTCTTTCAAAATGTGAAATATAGCTTTCCATACGCGCGAAGCTTATGACTGTCACTGACTTATGTCTTTCTGAATTGCATCCTGCGTGACCACCTGCTGAGCTAGCTGGGGAGCTGACGACATACCGCTGTGACGCATCGATTGACCCGTAATTATGGAAATTATCTTAAGTGAAAGGGACGAGACGCGACCGTCATACGTCTCTACGAAAGAAGGGGATAAAGTGAGAGGGGAATTGCACGCGGGGAAAATGAGAGTACGCAGAAGAGAAAAAGGGTAAAGAAAAAGGGGACGAAAGGATAAAGGGGTCATGAAAGTAATATACAAAAGGAATTTTAAAGTAGGAAAAAGTATTATAGCATCTATGAGGAATATTATTCCTATCCTTTGATTCTTGTTTTGCTTTTCCATGCAGGAGATTAAATTATTATGGACTTTACGTAGTCTTTGCTACATTATAGATGGAAACATACATTATAAACGTAGTACATATATACTCGCTATTATAATATCAAATATCTTAAAGAAAGTAAGGGCTACGTCGTAGCCAATGTCGTAGCCAATGTCGTAGCACCGCTTCCCGTTGATCAGCGAAGTTAAACGATATTGGGTCGGATAGTAATTGGATGGGAGACCGTCCGCTGCGTCCAGACTATGTAGCGACCCATGGTTCGGATTCCACGTAAAGCTGTAGATCCCCTCAATCATATGACCTTAGATGTTGCGAAGGAGGTTAAACGAGAACAATAATTATTATTATTATTAAAGAAAGCAACACAGTACAGCGAGGACATCTTAACTTAGTCTAAAAACTTTTTTGGAAAAGTATTTTTGTTTTCGGCTATCACGATGCTCATTCAATAATAGTTCAATTTCTTTTCACATCTGTTCAAGTGATGAAAGTAGACTATTAATTTTTTGTGAAAAAACTAAGCTAATATGGTATCTACCGAAAGCTTACGTATTTTATTTTAAAATGCATTAATTGTGGGGACCAGTTTCGTTTTACGAGCTTTCGTTTACGTTCTGAATTAACTGATGATCGTTTCAGAACTCTACAAGTAAAGATTTAGTACTTTATACATTTCGTGGTAGGTTACGAGCGAATTGACTGTCCTTTGGCTAAAATTCTGTATTGTAATTTTCATTATTCTTAACGAATTTGAAATTATTTGACAGCCATTCTCAATTATGGGTAGCATTCAAAAGCTAAGATTGAAAATACTTTTGCTAAATTGTTGAAACTTAACTTCATTTACGTGAAAAAGTTAATTTCATTATGGGCGTGGGTGTCGTAAAAAAGTATCGAATAATGCAAACTATATGCAAATTTAAAAAACTATTTTGTATCAAAAGTCTCCATCTTCCTAATTCTTTTATTTTGCCACTTTTCCGATGTACCGCTGTCTATCAGTGAATTTGAACAAGGGATGATATGATTTACACCTTTCACGCACACTAACAGGTTGAGGTAAGAATTTCAACGCCTTCGTATCGAAATTATTATGGTCCAATTGTACCTCCTTACTCCAGGCCTGATTTGAACATAGTTTTGAGATCTATTTTTGAGAAGTATTGTTTACTTTTCCTGTCAATTGGTTATTATTGTATTTAATGATCCTATGATATGAAATCGCGGGTTCGTCTCATCGGTATAATAATAATCATTCAAGAGTGCCAGAAACTGGCACAGAACTCAGGTCATCTAATGCGGCTTACTGTTATATCCCCTGCATTATAATTAACAGCATCATCGGGATTCCAACCTTTGACTTCATTGTCTTCGCTCCGTTCAACTCATCGGTATAATATTTGAAGAATCATTATTATTTTTAATGAGCTTTGAAATTTTCATTCTCTCTTGTTCATTCTATACAGCTATTTTTCATTAGTTTCCCTTCACCTTTAATATTGTTTCATAAACTTCTGTACCATTATAAATACCAAAATTAAACTGTATCCTCAGTTTTGTTAAGTATAGTTTGTATTATTATTATTATTATTATGAACATTGTTTATTTAGAGGTTTTCGTATTTTTTAGTTTGTTTCAAAATTATGTTCACTGAAACTTTTGCTGAATTCTCCAAATTTGTTCCAGTGCATAATTTACACTTTCTTCTCTTTCTATTTATCTATCTCTCTATCTATCTGTTTAATTGTATCTTCCTATATCTAATCAACTTTTTTGTTTCATTGGTCTTAATCACTGTTTTGAACAACTATTATTTAACCTTGTATGTACCACTCATATCATGCCTGTAACTGTTGAATTTGAAATAAACATTGTTTTGTTTGGTATTTAACTATAAGTTAAAAACCATAGTCGTAGATATCTACATAAGTGGTTGTTTGTTTTGTTTAGTATTTACCCATGAGCTGAAAAGTATAATAGTAGATATCTATACAAGTGTTCGTTTGTTTCGTTTAGTATTTACTCATGAGCTGAAAAGTCTAATAATAGATATCTATACAAGTGGTTGTTTGTTTTGTTTAGTATTTACCCATGAGCTGAAAAGTCTAATAGTAGATATCTATACAAGTGTTCGTTTGTTTTGTTTAGTATTTACTCATGAGCTGAAAAGTCTAATAATAGATATCTATACAAGTGGTTGTTTGTTTTGTTTAGTATTTACCCATGAGCTGAAAAGTCTAATAGTAGATATCTATACAAGTGTTCGTTTGTTTTGTTTAGTATTTACTCATGAGCTGAAAAGTCTGATAATATATATCTATACAAGTGGTTGTTTGTTTTGTTTAGTATTTACCCATGAGCTGAAAAGTCTAATAGTAGATATCTACACAAATGGTAATGCAGTAGGAGCAGTGGCAGCTCGTGACTAAAAATTCTAGGGGTGCTGTCTCTAAGAATGGGTTGAAATAATTACTGAAATAAAAGGATGAGCATTGAGCAATGAATAAAAGTTTCAAAAGTTATTGAAAAAGTTATTCAGTGAGCTCATCCTTATATTGTTCTTGATTATTTCAATTGTAAATAAAAAATTTAGGGGTACTGCAGTTCCGCAGTGCCTACCGACGAGCCGCCACTTAGTAGGAGATAATACGGAGTACAGTCTTCTTAATGTTTCATAATCTCTCGTGCATATACTTTAAACTCTTCAATAATTTCGTATCTCGTTTCGAGGATGTCTTTGACGCTCTCAATCTGAAGTAACCTACTTGAATAAATTTTTATTTGAGTTCCTTTTCTTAACACTGTTTCTGTCGTTTTATTTCGGTACCTGATATTTTCTACTCATTATTATGGACGTGGGTACTTGTAGGTTATCTCCCCATCCCCACCAATTTTGACAGAATATTTTCGTTAAAACTAACGAAAATATCACGACTTAACCTAACCAATTATCAAGGGCGTACAGTTGATCTATTAGTAAATAGTAAATACTATTCCAGAAACAAACAATGTTATAATTAATAATAGATCAACTGTACGCCCTTGATAATTGGTTAGGTTAAGTCGTGATACTTTCGTTAGTTTTAACGAAAATATTCTGTCAAAATTGGTGGGGGGGGGGGAGATAACCTACAAGTACCTGGACGTGTATCCTGTTGAGAGAGAATAGTGCGTAGGACCTTCGTCCATCCCATATAGGCTGTAAATACTAAGAAAGGGATTGGCATAATTCAATCTTCATCAGATATGATGGGTTTCTTTTATACGACTAGTACGGTGTTCTCTCACTCCTACTCTCGTTCTCACTCACTAAAATAGTGTCCTTGTCAACAAAGTCGCCGAAATGTTTTAACAAACGAAATTAGCACTGATATTACGGAAAGAAATAGAGCCTACAAACTACTTAAGTCGCATTTCATTCCGACTAATTCAGTAAACTATATAAACCTACGTCGGAGGGTTAAGTCCCAATTAGATCAGCTAAACGTGATGAAGAAGCTAGAGTTGCCTCACTCTGTAAAGTTAACCCTAAAGAATTTTTTGCCCATGTTAATAGCAGAAAGCCAATTAAAAATTCTGTAGGTCCCCTAAAAGATGGAAATGGCTTACTGAAATTCAGTGATAAAGATATAGCTAATACGTTAAACGAGTTCTTCGTTACAGTCTTCACGGAGGAAGACTCAATTGAAGTGCCAAATCCTCGGATTACGTATGACGGTGACAATCCCATAGAGACCATAAGTTTTACGAGAGATGAGGTACAGCAACTAATTGACAAGATGAATAAATACAAATCACCTGGTCCAGACTTATTTCTTCCAAGGGTATTAAAAGAGGTTAGCCACAATGTTGTTGACGACTTAGTAACCATATTCAAACAATCAATCGAGTTAGGGAAAGTTCCAACCGACTGAACGTTAGAAAATGTAATGCATGTAACATCATTCTTGAAAAAGAGTGATAGAGGAAATCCTTGTAATTACCGTCCGATCAATGTAACATCAATTGTCGGCAAACTGTTGGAATCTATCATTACAGAACATATCGTGTATCACCTTGAATCTAATAATCTAATTTTTTATTCTCAACATGGATTTAGCGACATAGATCTTGTCTGACAAACCTGTTAGAATTTTTCCATAATATGCATACTCTATAACAGTGGTTGCCAACCTTTTTTAGCAACACCCCCTTATGTCCATCAATATTCGCTGGTGCCCCCTCATAAAGATAATAAGATAATAATATAACGGGATAAGTGAAAAGTGATTTATTAATAGAAGGTAACAATTTTACAGATTCATAGCGCCCTCCTAAGATTCTCAAACGCCCATTGGGGGCAGGAGCGCCCACGTTGGGAACCACTGCTCTATATGATGCAAGTAGGGCGATAGATATAGTGTATCTCGACTTTCAAAAAGCCTTTGACAAAGTCCCTTAGATTGATGACTAAAGTTAGAGGACTAGGAATCACTGGGCTCGTTTCCAAGTGAATTGAAAATTGGTTAAAAGATAGAAAGCAGAGAGTGATAATAAATGGAGCGACTTCGGAGTGGGCGTCCATCACCAGTGGTGTTCCACAGGGTTTCGTTTTGGGTCCTTTACTTTTTACATTAGGCTCCTAAGTACAATTTCCAAATTTGCACGAAATTAGAAAGTAGTGTAGGTAATGAGGAGAACGTAAGAACGGTTTAAAATGATCTTGACAGGTTGGGAAAATGGTCTGCTACTTGGCAGATGCCATTCAACTTGGACAAATGTAAGGTAATGTACTTAGGTTACAAAAACCCGAAGACCGATTACTTTCTCTTGGGAAGGAACTTGACTGAGACCGATCTAAAGAAAGACTTAGGAGTCTACATCAGTAATGATCTGAAACCGTCAAAGCACCTTTAGGAAGGGTATAGAAAGGTTAGAAAGGGTACAAGCAAGGGCTACAAAATTTATCCCTTCAATGAGAATGCAAAACTACCAACGGAGATTGGAGCACCTAAATCTGTTTACTTTGGAGACCAAGAAGTTGCACGGTCAACTTATTCAAGTTTTCAAGATGCTTAATGGAATAGACAGGGTAGACTACAGGAACTTATTCTCATTTAATACCAATCCGACAAGAAATAATGGGTTTAAACTGAAACTAAAGACATTTAGTACCTCTGTCTGCGGCAATTTCTTCTCGTATAAAATAGTTACTATCTGGAACCAACTTCTCTCAGAGATTGTTTGAAGCCAAAGTGTAAATATCTTTAAAAATAGGCTGACAAAGTATCGAATACTCTCATGGTTTAAGAATAAAACGTAACATAACTCTGCAGGAGTTCCCCAGCGCGGTTTTTATGTGTACATGCTGTAATTATAGAGCTATCTTATATTATTATAGAGCTATTTTATATTATTATCTTATGCTATTATTATATTATAGAGCTATCTTATTCTCCACTTTCCTGTAAAATTTCTTTTGCTACTTTTCCAGGATCAAGGTATTTTCTTCAACCTTTTTCCGTACCTGCCTCTGTCAAGGAGGGAGCGGAGGGTGGGGAAAGAACCTTATACTTTTCTATCCAGTTTTCTACTACTGCTAGAATAGTTGAAACTTGTTTAATAACAGGAACCTCTCAGAGAGTGGACCGGAAGGTCTTTGAGGCTTCCTCTTGTCCTTGTAACTCTCTCTCTCTCTCTCTCTCTCTCTCTCTCTCCGAACGTGTAGATAAAACATAGATCCAACAAAATTTCTATCCAAGACAAATAAATAAATATCTGGAGTAAAGGTAGAAATTAAAATTGTAAATTGGTATGCGTTTCAGTGCGGATAGTCTATTGAAGTAATTTTCTTCTAAGGTGCAAGGATGAAATTAAATTTAACCTCATTACGGCTCTTCTTATGCACGAGGACTCCGGAGGGCTTAAATAAGAGTTAATTTTTCTTTGCAGACAATAAGGTGCAGCATTATTTCTGCTCGTGATTTTGGCGCTCAAGTAATTTACAGAACTATTGGAATACGCGCTTTTATTCCATGAAGCATAGCGGAAAGTTTTTAACGCTTTAAGAATTTCAAATGTTTTATTTAGTGCATTTATGAGTTACGCTGTGTAAGAACTCTCTTGCCCAGAATTTAAGGTAGCAATTTTTTCCTTTTTCATTTCTTATATACATATATATATATTTTTTTTCTTAACACAATATATATATATATATATATATATGTGTGTGTGTGTGTGTGTGTGTGTGTGTGTATTTGGTTCTTCTTAGCACAACTTATTAAACGTTTTACATCAGCGATTTCCAAGCTGAGGGAGGCGGAGTTTTTTTAGATGGTACGTTATTAAAAAGTTTTAATATGCAGCTCGCTAATTACTAATTACTTTAATGGCAATGTATCTAAAAAGAAATATTAATTGTAGATGAATAACCAGCAACCTTTCCGACTGTGGTACTTAGAAAAGAATGATGGTACATCGATCTAAAAAGGTTGGGAACCCTTGTTCTACAAAATAAACTCATGATGATGTCGAAATTTGTCTGACCACATATGACTCACGGTTGAAACTTTCGGAGTGATGTGTTGTATTATTTTTAGTTTTGTACAAAATCGGAAGGATCTTTTCCGTTTGACTGCCGCCATTGAAACATAAGAGGTGAGTGCCCCCAGCCTTCTTTACTTAGCCTTATAAGGCTAACTAACGAAAATATCACGACCTAACCTAACCAATCGTTAGGTCAACTGTACGACCTTGACGATTGGTTAGGTTAGGTCGTGATATTTTTGTTAGTTAGCCTTATAAAACTAACTAAAGAAGGCTGGAGGCCCTGATCTTCAGGTGATCCCCTTATTTTTCTGAGTACACAATTAAAACTTAAAAATTAAGCATGGATCTTGAAAGTAATTAAAATTGTTTATAAGAAACAAAATTTGAAGGGGAAATTAAGAAAAGCTTTTTTATAAAGTAACTTATTTTGTATCATCAAGACATTTCAGTTAAAATACAAAATACAAAAAGTTTAATTATGTTTCAATGGCGGCAGTCAAACGGAAAAGATCCAATCGGAATAGCATGACTGATAACGTCCAGGTACAGGGTGATCAGTTGCTTTCTTGAAAATTTTCACAAAATTTTCACCAGATTTTCACTAGTATCGCGTATCGGTGGTGCAGTAATTAGCATCACTGATTACGAATCAACCTGGCCCCGGCTTCGGTTCCCTGCGAAAGCAATCGGCGCGCAGCTTACCCAGCTGTTCATTTTTCCAGAAAAAAATAGGTTGGTAGATAAACAGGTACTCTGGTTGTCCTCGTGGTTAAAACGCTGGGCTGCTACTCGGGAGATCGTGAGATCGAGTTCAGGCAAGGACTTTGTAATTTCTCACCACCCGTGGTGGGTCGTGGTTCGGATTCTACGTTAAGCTGTAAGTCCATCAGTTGAAGGTGGAGCAACAAGCTTGACCTTCGTCAGAATGAATAATTTGGGCGGAAGAAAAGCCAAAGTGGATCACCTGAAGATCAGGGCCCCCAGCCTTCTTTAGTTAGCTTTATAAGGCTAACTAACGAAAATATCACGACCTAACCTAACCAATCGTCAAGGGCGTACAGTTGACCTAACGATTGGTTAGGTTAGGTCGTGATATTTTCGTTAGTTAGCCTTATAAGGCTAACTAAAGAAGGCTGGGGGCCCTGATCTTCAGGTGATCCCAGTTTTGCACTTTTCCTACAATTTATATTTCATGAAACAGCTCAGAAATTAAACAAAACAGTATTGCATTAAACAAAACAGTATTGAAGTATTGTTCTAAATTTGATGTATATTTATGGAAAATTTCACCATGATAAATTAATTTTGTTGAACATTCTGGCATTTTTAATGGATTGCTTTTAGCAAGAAGTATTTATCAATCTGTCTCTCTGCCTGTGTCTATAAATTTATCTCTAAGAGGCGTAATAATAAGCATTAGTTTTAGCCTATTAAGGTGAAATCTGTAGGATTTTAGAATGCATGCCAATGGAAGCAAAAAAAAAAAAAAAAAGTATTTCTAGTCTTGTTTATCAATGTTCTCTACTTCCTGTTTGAGAATTTTACAGTGGTCGTTGGGATTCATTTATTGTTATTGTTAATCCTTAAGGGTTTTTAAGATTGTTAATCCTGAAGGGATTTTAGGATTATTAATCCTGAAGGGATTAAGATTGCTTTAAGGTTGTTAATCCTGAAGGAATTAAGATTGCTTTTAAGATTGTTAATCCTGAAGGGATTAAGATTGTTTTAAGTATATACTGTAGTTATTTTATTACTTATAATTATTTATTATTTATTAATAATATTATTTATTATTTATTATTATTATTATTTATTATTTCAGGACAAGCAGAGATTAAAATTAAGATCTGGCGGAAGCACGTAAATTTCGTAATCGATCGAGTTTGTCCTGACTTGGGAAGGTGAATCACTAGTTAAATAGTTTAACTCAAATTCTGATCATTTTGAGAATTTCTCAACCGATTTTTATACCATATTTGCAGGACAATTCTAAGATATTTACATATACACCATGACCTAATATAAGATTTCTCGAATGTCATTCTTTGCGACGAAGTTGTAACTACAGTAGAAGGTCATAAGTTCGCTTCTCAACAGATTTGCACCAGACTTCCCTGATATATTACCCAAGTACTAAAACATATTTTCCCCATGTTAATCCAGAACAGTATGCTAAGACCAATTTACGTTTTAAGATTAAATACATCAGAAACAAATTTACTTTATCTCGATGGGGTTCGAAGAGGTGTATGAGTAACTGAAGACTGAAGATTTGAATTTTGTGAGCTGCGACGTTACTCACTCGGCCATGAAACGTTACGGTATAATAACAGTTTTGTATATATATATATATATATATATATATATATATATATATATATATATATATATATATATATATATATATATATATATATATATGAAAATTATTTCACGAAAGTAACACGTGAAAAATATTTATGATGAATAAAACACGAAGGAAAGGAAACACAAAATGGTGCTCAAGCGCTTTCGTCTAATGACATCCTCAGGAACACTGAAGTACATAAAAAGGTTAAGCCTATATATAGGTTACAGAAAGAAAAAAAGAAAAAATAAATAACATACATACACACACACATATATATATATATATATATTACATATCTATATATACAAATACATACATACTACATACATACATATATATACAATAAACAGAGAAGTAAAACTAAAAATTATAAATTAAAACCTTAAAGGATTACCAGTGAGGCGTACAGATTTGTAAGGAAAAATATCGATTTTAGCACAAGATCAAATGGATTATAAAAATACAAATTTATACTGGAACTCTGCCCGGGTTTTAACACACTGCTGCCTATGGTCAGGTTTCGATATATATAAAAAAAATAAAATGCAAATTAAAAGTTAATCGATTTTTAGCAAAAGATCAAATGGATTATAAAAATACAAATTTATACTGGAACTCTGCCCGGGTTTTAACACACTGCTGCCTATGGTCAGGTTTCGATATATATAAAAAAATAAAATGCAAATTAAAAGTTAATAAAGTAGAAGACAAGTTTACCAAAGATTTAATGTTTTACCCTTCTTATCTAAATCTGTTTTAAAGGAATTCAAAATAACAGGATCGAGTTGAAAAAGACCTTTGCTTATGTTGAAGTTATTTGAAAGTTGGATAATGGCAGACTCAAGAATATTTCTATTAACAATGTTGCTTGAATGGAATAAAACTGAAGCATTATTCCAATCAATACAGTGGCTAACTCTGACAAATGGACAAAAAGGGCACTGGACAACTGTCCTGTTCTAACGGAATATTGATGCTGTTTTATACGTGTGTGCAAATCCTTTCCCGTCTGACCTATGTAAAAGGAATCACATTGTTTACAACCGATTTTATAGATAATGCCTGAATTATTGGTAGGGCTATTTTTTACTATGATATTTTTCACAATATTGTTATATGAAAATACTACATTAATATCCAAAAGTTTAAGTACATTAGCAATGCCTAAAAAGCTCGGGAAAAATGGAAGTACTAAAATATTTTTTGACAAAACAATTTGTCCTACGTACACTTTTACTCGGGACATGATACCCCCACTAAGAAGGCCATATTTTCATCAATGTTTCTCCGCGCCCTTAGGATCGCCAGTCCGGAATACATCGATGCCGAATTGGAAAAAATCAACGGTATTAGAAGTGATTTGTGTTATCCATCTGCGTTTATGGAATCTTGTCTCAACAAGGCAAAACGAACTTTCTATCGTGTCAATATTAACACTCGTACTTTGTCAAAAAATATTTAGTACTTCCATTTTTCCCGGGCTTTTTAGGCATTGCTAATGTACTTAAACTTTTGGATATTAATGTAGTATTTTCATATAACAATATTGTGAAAAATATCATAGTAAAAAATAGCCCTACCAATAATTCAGGCATTATCTATAAAATTGGTTGTAAACAATGTGATTCCTTTTACATAGGTCAGACGGGAAAGGATTTGCACACACGTATAAAACAGCATCAATATTCCGATAGAACAGGACAGTTGTCCAGTGCCCTCTTTGTCCATTTGTCAGAGTTAGCCCACTGTATTGATTGGAATAATGCTTCAGTTTTATTCCATTCAAGCAACATTGTTAATAGAAATATTCTTGAGTCTGCCATTATCTAACTTTCAAATAACTTCAACATAAGCAAAGGTCTTTTCAACTCGATCCTGTTATTTTGAATTCTTTAAAACAGATTTAGATAAGAAGGGTAAAACATTAAATCTTGGTAAACTTGTCTTCTACTTTATTAACTTTTAATTTGCATTTTATTTTTTATATATATCGAAACCTGACCATAGGCAGCAGTGTGTTAAAACCCGGCAGAGTTCCAGTATAAATTTGTATTTTTATAATCCATTTGATCTTTTGCTAAAAATCGATTAACTTTTAATTTGCATTTTATTTTTTTATATATATCGAAACCTGACCATAGGCAGCAGTGTGTTAAAACCCGGGCAGAGTTCCAGTATAAATTTGTATTTTATAATCCATTTGATCTTGTGCTAAAAATCGATATTTTTCCTTACAAATCTGTACGCCTCACTGGTAATCCTTTAAGGTTTTAATTTTAATTTTTATTTTTACTTCTCTGTTTATTGTATATATATGTATGTATGTATGTATTTGTATATATAGATATGTATATTATATATATATATATATATATATATATATATATATATATAGTGTGTGTGTGTGTATGTATGTTATTTATTTTTATTTTTTTCTTTCTGTAACCTATATAGGCTTAACCTTTTTATGTACTTCAGTGTTCCTGAGGATGTCATTAGACGAAGCGCTTGAGCACCATTTGTGTTTCCTTTCCTTCGTGGTTTTATATCATATATATATATATATATATATATATATATATATATATATATAGTAGAGAGAGAGAGAGAGAGAGAGAGAGAGAGAGAGAGAGAGAGACAGCGATATTCACACATATATGTAGACACCCATAATAAACTCAACTCTGGCACGACGATCAAGACATGCAATGGTCGCGTTAGTCGCTGGTTATGAATCTCACTAAACACGTGTGGACTTTCTTAGGCCGGGCATTGAGGAAAATGTCCAATAAACGTACTTCCAGACAAGACTTAATTGACATTTAGGAGTCGCAGTGGGACAAAATTTTGCAAGAGAAAATTTCAGATCTCATTAAATCCATGCCTGACCGCATTTCTGCGTTAAAAACAGCTCAAGGGAAATCAACCAAGTACCGAGTCGTTTCATTTCAGTTGTCACTTCCTTGATGCATGTTGTTATTATTAAATAATATAGTGTTCTGTGAATACGAGGGTATATATATATATATATATATATATATATATATATATATATATATATATATATGCTGCAAATCCACAAGGAAAAAGAAAAACGATTCCAAGGCCTTTCGTGAAAAGAAAATGATGGAAGCCTATCTTTTCTTGATCTAAAAATTTGGAGATGCTCTAATCAGTTCAAATATGAAGTCTACCGTAAGCCTACTAATAATAACTCTTATGTGCATTTTTATTCTGACCATCATCCTTCGATTAAATCCTCTATTTTCTCTGCTATGTTTCTTCGAGCATTGAGAGTTGTCAGTCCTGAATTTTTAGATTCCGAGTTATGCAATATCATGAATATTGGTACTAAATTATGTTATCCTACTTCATTTTTAGATAACTGTCTTAAGAAAGCCAAGAATAGGTATTATAATAATGTAATTGTAAAGGAATTTCAGCGTAAAAATATCCTTAGCCTACCTTACCATGTTAATTTTCAATACCTTCCAACTGTACTTAAAGCAATTGGCATTAATGTAATCTTTAAGTATAATAATACTGTTAAATCACGCCTAATAAAAAATAGCCCTGATAATGTTGTTGGCTGTGTTTATTCGATTGGATGTACACAATGTAACTCAGTATATATAGGCCAAACCGGTAAAACGTTAGATATTAGGGTAAAACAGCATAAATATGCGTGTAGAAATGCTAATACTTCCAATGCTTTATTTAACCATATGTATAGATGTAACCATAGCATCAAGTGGGATAGTTCTAAAGCGCTTGTTAAAAACAGAGATATAATAGAAAGAAATATTCTAGAATGTGCATTTATTCATTTTAAAAACACTTTCAATAACAGTGCGGGGACGTATAACATTGACGACATCATGTTAAAATTTCTTTTGCCTCTCATTAACCCTTGTTAAGTATGTGCTAATTGTTTTGGTTTTCCTGTACGTTGTATATATTTATGGGCTTCTCGCCTTTTATCTTCATTCCCTGACGAGGTGTAGCTTTGAATACACGAAAGGCCTTGGAATCGTTTTTCTTTTTCCTTGTGGGTTTGCAGCATTTATTCATTTCACGTGTTTTATTGTGAAATTCATCCCATATAATGGAGCCCACGTGTGTCCTCTTCACTGTTACTCTTTTTACAACCATATTCCCTTCTCTCCGATCGATTTTTAGAAGTTACCGTTCTGCTATTGCTCATGCACATTCTCTTAAGAATCAATTCGATTTCCTTAGGAAGTGTTATAGTGAAAAAAGTCATCCCAAAATCCCTGCTTGGAAGACGATACCGTATGTTGGACGATACGCCGTTTGGTGACACCGAAAGGATTATTTTAAAGAAACATATTATATAGCCCGCATTGAAGTGAAGAACGCCTTCAGAGAGTCCGAAGTAAGAAAAATATATTTTTTTCCACCGTTCCTCATGCGTGGAGAAGTACACTTTTGGATGATATTTACAACAACTTACGTAGAAGATGCAGAACTCAGATAGGAAATTAAATAATAGACTGGAGGATTTAATTCATAATAGTTACTGGACTAAAAAAGTGATTTTAGTAATATTGTTAACTTGTCGTCCCAAGAGCTAGACTTCAATACGAAATGTGCGTTAGGCTTTGGGTTAGGTTTCTCAGTCCCAAAAAAAAGCCCAGCAGTTTACTGATTGCTAAGTCTTTTATTAATTTTGAAAAACATAGTAATATTTCCGAAAGTGAGGTGACTTTAGCCAAAGGTTGTGTGTATACTGCTTTTAATACGAGGTTTGAATCGAATTATCCTTTGAGGTTTGAAAAAGCCCTAAAAACACTGAAAAATAATGATTCATTACATATTACTAAAGCGGACAAATCCAATTCGATCGTCCATCATGGACAAAAACAGTTATGTTGAAAAGATGAATACGTATTAAGTGATCGTGACACGTACAAACCTTTAATAGAGACCCATTGGAGGATGTTAATAAAATGTTTAACAGAAAATTAAGAGAAATATTAAAAAATAACTATAATGGGCTTTCACAGCAGTTTCTTAGTATCAATCCGTCACTACCATATCTGTACGGCTTAGTAAAAACACACAAAGTTAATAATCCCATGAGGCCTATTGTTAGCTCAGTGGGCTCCGTAACTATAAGCTATCAAAATGGTTAGTTAGTTTATTAACGCCGTTAGTTGGCTCTATTTCTGAGTCACATATTGTAAATAGCATGGATCTTATTGACAAACTGAAATTCCCTAATGACCCTAATTTCAAATTGGTAAGCTTCGATGTATGCTAGCTATTCACAAAAGTCCCTGTTGATGACCTACTTGATTTTTTAAAAGATAAGATCTCTGAATATTCTTCCCTGTTCAACACAACACTCTTATTGAGTTAATTAAGCTTTGTGTCAAAGATTGTAAATTTCAGTTTGAAAATAAGTTTTATGCTATGTCGTTTGGAGTGGCTGTGGGAAATCCCCTTTCACCTGTACTAGCTAATTTATATATGGAATTTTTTGAAAGTAGAATTTTGCCTACGATTGTTAATTTTAACCTGGTTTGGTACAGGTATATAGATGATATTTTATGCCTTTGGCCTAATAAGGATGTGGACTTATTTCTTGGTAGGCTCAACAATTTAGTCCCATCTATTAAGTTTACAGTTGAAAAAGAAAATGGGAAGCCTATCTTTTCTTGATCTAAAAATTTGGAGATGCTCTAATCAGTTCAAATATGAAGTCTACCGTAAGCCTACTAATAATAACTCTTATGTGCATTTTTATTCTGACCATCATCCTTCGATTAAATCCTCTATTTTCTCTGCTATGTTTCTTCGAGCATTGAGAGTTGTCAGTCCTGAATTTTTAGATTCCGAGTTATGCAATATCATGAATATGGTACTAAATTATGTTATCCTACTTCATTTTTAGATAACTGTCTTAAGAAAGCCAAGAATAGGTATTATAATAATGTAATTGTAAAGGAATTTCAGCGTAAAAATATCCTTAGCCTACCTTACCATGTTAATTTTCAATACCTTCCAACTGTACTTAAAGCAATTGGCATTAATGTAATCTTTAAGTATAATAATACTGTTAAATCACGCCTAATAAAGAATAGCCCTGATAATGTTGTTGGCTGTGTGTATTCGATTGGATGTACACAATGTAACTCAGTATATATAGGCCAAACCGGTAAAACGTTAGATATTAGGGTAAAACAGCATAAATATGCGTGTAGAACAGCTAATACTTCCATGCTTTATTAACCATATGTATAGATGTAACCATAGCATCAAGTGGGATAGTTCTAAAGCGCTTGTTAAAAACAGAGATATAATAGAAAGAAATACTCTAGAATGTGCATTTATTCATTTTAAAAACACTTTCAATAACAGTGCGGGGACGTATAACATTGACGACATCATGTTAAAATTTCTTTTGCCTCTCATTAACCCTTGTTAAGTATGTGCTAATTGTTTTGGTTTTCCTGTACTTGTATATATTTATGGGCTTCTCGCCTTTTATCTTCATTCCCTGACGAGGTGTAGCTTTGAATACACGAAAGGCCTTGGAATCGTTTTCTTTTTCCTTGTGGGTTTGCAGCATTTATCATTTCACGTGTTTTATTGTGAAATTCATCCCATATATATTATATATATATATATATATATTGCACTAAATTGAATACGGGTCTGGATGTTTTTTTGACTACACTAACACAGAGCATTGTTAAATGCAAAAAAACTTCACTTTTCTCCGTGAAGGTCAAAATATGATGATAAAAACCCATTCTAATAGACAGAGTTTATTTCCGCAACAGTTTCGATGCCCACTGTATCCACCCGAAGAGGATGCCAGTGGGCATCGAAACTGTTGTGGAAATAAACTCTGTCTATTAGAGTGGATTTTTATTATCAGAGCATTGTTGTTTTCAGTAGTGATGAGCCACGTACTTGTCAGTACTTTCACTTCCTATTTGCTTGGTGGCAATGCTGCTGCGAGCTGGTAGAACCCTGAAATGGGTGTATGGGCGGAACGGCGCTCTATGTGAAAAGATGTTTGACTCTTCATACTTCCACTAAAACTATGAATGCATCGATGAAATTTGAATCATCAAGAGTCCGTCATGAATGACTGCTGTTCATCATTCAGAAGACAAATTAATCATTCGGAGTGTTCGATGACTGACCGTTCATAAGCTCAGTGAAAATTCTAGTCTCAATATGGGGAAAAGCCCGTCTTTAACCTTTTTAATCAGATTCTTAATTTCAAGAAATGAAGTCCCTGTATTTTCATTGAACTTTCCTAATGACGTTCCATTCTAGTCTACATTAAGAGTAACTTTCCCCACGCTTTTAAATTTGAGTAGCGAGTTCTCCATAATCTAGCTATTTCTTCCTTCCCTGACACGCCATCAAATGTTAGTCTCAAAGGCTTTTGATGCTGAAATAGTCTTCTTCCTGTGTACTACGTCTTATGGTTACTTTATATTAAGCCCTACTTCTACTGATATTCATGTGAACTGGACCTATTTTCGGTCAGCCGAAGAGACACCATACTCGAATATCATAAGCATCTTTTGATTCCCTTTTCAAGTGAGCACTAAATCATTTCATCCAGAAGTAATTTTAGTATGGCAGTTGTAAGAGTTAATCAAATGCCTCTCTGCTTCCCTCAGTATAAAAGATGTTATCTATCTATCTATCTATCTATCTATAAGTTTAAAGTGAGAATTATTTGAACAAGAATTACTACAGGCAAGTTGCAATATTTCTAAGTTATTAAAAAAGTGTTCTGTCCTATCTTTATATTCTATTTTCTGGTACATATTATTATATTATTATTATTATTATTATATTATTATTATTATACTATTATTATTCCAAATTCCCTGAAAGTTTTGAAGATGTTCTCAGAAACCACTGAACCTATCAACCTGATTTGGTTTATGATCTGTGGAGATGACCGATTCAAGTTTGTGCAAGAGAAGATGTAATGTGGTTGTAATGAACGAAGTAAAATTGAGGCAGTCCCTTCAGAACATCTGAAGTGGGAAGAACAGTTTTAACAGATTTATTTTACAAAAAAAGTTTTAAACCTCCAAAATAGAGTTGCGATGTTTATTTTGTTTAACTTAATACTTTCAGAAGAGAATAATTATTCTTGAGAATTCAGTCAAGAGGAAGCATCACGTGCTTAGGGCAGTGTGTTACTATTAAATGCAATTACAAAGTAATTAAAATGAGCAAGACTACAGTATCGATTACATGAAGGAACTCCTTATCAGATCCTGAAATGTTTTAACCAGACAAAAACGCAACTGAAAACGGAAAAGACAACGTAAAGAAAATGAACGTACATTTAGACATGAACCGTTTCTATTTGTTTGTCTCTTGCCTTATGAAAGCGTTTTGGAACATGACAAAGGGATCCATTTCGAAACTCATAAAGATAATCGCACCTTCTAGTTTTGTGTGCGTGCGTGCGTGTGTGTGTGTGTGTGTGTGTGTGTGTGTGTGTGTGGTGTGTGGTGTTATCAAGTACTTTCATGTATTATTTTCTTCAAATTATCTGTTATCGCCTTATTACTGACATAGTATCTAATTCAATATCCAATTTCAGTCACAGATTATAATTACGAGTACTTTGTTATTCGTGACGATAAACATGACAGCCCCATTGTTCATACGAGTATATACGAGATATCAATGTTGCATACGCAACGTTATACAGCCTTTTATCGGTGCATACACCCTCAGATTAAACGTAAAAGGTTTCTTTCTGTGTTAATAAAGCTATGAAATTGAAGCTTACATCATGTTTCTCTTCGAAAACAGACGTCATGTCCTAACCAAATAAAGGTTCTGACAGAACTAGAATTAATTGACGCTTTGAAAACTACAAAAGGGAGAGGTATTGATACAATTTTTGTCTAAAACAGAATGGAGATTCCCACTATTTATACACATTTCATTGAATTAAAATGTTTAATTCATTTGTTTAAGATTCTTCGTCAAATTATTTTATATAAAATAGAAACTTTTCAAAACAATTGGAAGCGCTATAAGTGAAATATTATTATTATTAATATTATTATTATTAATAAAAGGGTTTATATAATAAATAAAAATAATAGTTTCGTTTATAAAGGATAAAAAACATGAACAAAAATAAAATTTCCACCTGAAACTCTGTGTGTGTGTGTATATATATACTAGAAGAACGGGAAAGACTCATCTATGGCCTCCCTAGCGAGTGACTGCTTTGTTCTATATACCCCCATCATGCAGGATAAAAAGATATCAAACGTATGTGATCTGTCATCACAAGATGAATCGAGGGAAACCATTCCAAGCAGCAAGAATTCAATACAAATTATGTATCTCTCTCTCTCTCTCTCTCTCTCTCTCTCTCTCTCTCTCTCTCTCTCTCTCTCTCTTTTTCTATTTTCTTTTTTAATAATTTCTGAGAACTCCCTTTTTCGAACCGACTAGAGGAACCATAAAAATAATGTCTCGCTTTATAAGGGAATCCTCATAAGAAGACATAGTGACAGTGAACTTAGTCTTCAATTGTGCCGTTGACGTCAATAAAGATTTGGGAAAACAGAAAAACGGAAATTAATAATTTTCTTTTCGGTCTTGTCAAGAAAATATCCTATACGCTTTATTGGATGAGACTTTGTCTTAAAGCGAAACGAATTGTTTGTATATAGTGGGTATTTAAACTATATATATATATATATATATGCTTTATGATATTTTATGAGGGATGAACGGAGGGGTTCAGGATCGACCTGCTGTCGATCCTTCTGCAGCATCTCGCCCCATTTGCGAGATTTGTTGGAGGAGGAAATTACTTTCCGATCTCCTCATGCCCTCGTAGCCAGCCACGCATGGCTGGTCAGGGACTTTGTACAGGAACTTGTCCAGCAATTTTTTGGACCTCGTATTCTGAGGGTATTTTTCATCCTCGTTTTGCTCACTTGAATTATATTTCAATGCCATTTTGTAATTTTTCTTTGTCACCTTCGTTTAATATTTCCTTGCATATATCTGTGTCATCTGCACAACACGATACAATACTGTCATTAATATCTGCACGAATGTCTGCAATCATTATTATAAACGGCAAGGGAGCTAATACTGTACCTTCTGGGAGAGAACTCTTGACTTCTGAGATTTCCGATTTGACACCATTTACTACCACTCTTTGTGTTTTTTGAGTCAGGAAATTAAAAAACCATCGTCACAGTTTTCCAGTAATTCCTGTATTCTTAAGTTTGTGTGCTATAATTTCATGGTCACATTTATTGAAGGCTTTAGCAAAGTCAATATATATTACATCTATATTTTGTCCTCGACACAATGTTTCCAATATTTACTCCTGGTGGTCTAATACCTGTGATAGTCATGATCTTCCAACTCTGAAGCCATATTAGTTTGGATCGTATAATTTCTTTTCTTGTAGGCAGTAAGTAGTTTTACCTCTAATTATACGTTCAAAGCACTTTATAAGGTTGGAGGTAAGAGCTTTTGGCCTATAATTCTTAGGCATTGGTGCCAAATTTTCTCGCAGTTATGATAGAGGCTTAATTACAGCCCTTCCGAGAAATCTAAGTCTATTAATAGGTTTGTTCCGAACTTGTTCTTGGCTGACTTGTATCAATGTCAAAAAATTCATCTGGATTTTCTACTGTCTTCTCGGATTAGGGGTGCTAAATAGATTTAAATGTTCCCGAGCAGTTCGCTCAGTTCTTCTGGGTCATTTGTGTATTCGGTCGTCCCTATCTATCAACGGACCAACACTCTCTCTATACTTCATTTTTCTCTTCGTAAAAGTGTAGAAGTATTTTGGGTTATTTTTTGTTTTCTGCTACCTTGTTTGTCTTATGGATGAATGTTTGTTTGAGGTCCACTTCTGTTTCGCATATTTTTTTTTCTAGTTTGAATCTCTTTGCTTTAGTTCTGCACCTGTGGGGATTTTTTACAGTTTGTTTCTATTGTGTAAATAGGGTCTCATTTTTCTCTCGAGCTTGCTACGTTTTCTTTTTTCTCTTCGGAACATGTTTCAGCAATATAGGGTTAGTTTCACTTTCTATTATGCATAGTACGGGGTGTTCATAAAGTGATTAAGTGATTAATTGTAACCATATTGTAGTAATGCCTAGTTAAGAATATTAATTTTTGTTTAATTAAGATAATGTTTAATGTAAATCATTTACTAATAATTATGAAATTACGAAAAAGTATGTTTGTTAGATTTAAATTGTTTAAAATGGGTAGAGTTGCAGTCCTGAAACAGAGGCCCAAAAGAGCGGGCTACCCACAAGGGAGTGAGTCTTTCAGGCGGCGCGTTAAGCGTGAGGTTGGCGTCATGTAACGTAAAATTTAAATAATTGTTTTGTGCCCCTCTCCCTCTCCGACGTAAATTATTATAATAGAAATTCCGTACTCGCACCCCCCCCCCTAAATTACTTAAACCATTTTCGAAGTAAATAAAAGAGTTAAAAAGTGTTAAAAGAGTGTTATGAACCCCCCCTTTGTTTTGTAACGACTTTCAGTCTCGGCGTGGCTACCATGAATATAATTGTAAAGTAGTGTTGAAATGAGTAGAGAAAGCAAGTGATAAATGAAATAAAGAGCCGATAGTAGAGTAAATAATGAAGAGAAAGTAAATAATAAAAGGTGTTCACTATAATATTCACTTGAGTAACTTCATGAACACCCTGTATTTCTTGTGGCGTCTTCTCGTAAAGTAGCAATTCCCAATTTGCTTTCTTTAAATCTTCATTTACACTTTCCCAATTTACTTTCTTTGAATTTATATTTAAACCTTCAACTATTCCTTCTGACTCTCTGGGATACGTTTTTGGACCTCTGGTTGCTAACTTTAATTGTATATCGATTAGGTTATGGTTGCAGAAATTTGTGTGCGTTAACTTTTGATTTATTATTATCTCATTGTCATTTGTCAAAATTAAATCCAAAACGTTCTTTTCTAGTGGCTTCACAGATTTCCTGGGCAAGTGCATATTGTTCCATAATATCTAATAGCATTAATGTCTGGGTTCTACCATCTTTTTTAATGTTACCATGAAGCTTCTCAACATATATATGTTGAATGGAAAAAAAATTAAAATTCCCACATATTAAATTATTTGGTGCTGGAGTTTCAAGTAAGTTTAACTTATTTTCTATTTCATTTGTAGCGAATTGGAATTAACTTCTGTGGTGTTTGGTGGTCTGTAGACATTCATAATGATTAGGTTCAGTTTTTTTATTTCTAAAATAATAAGTTCGACTGTGCTGTTTGATTTGCTTACCTTCATCTCACATATGTATGTGTTTTTCAAAGAGATGCAACACCCTACTCCTCATCTAGCAACTGTATCTGCTCCGTATACGTTGTAGTCCAGTACTGCTATTTCAGTAACTTCGATGCAGTTTTCACAGCCTTTTTCGCATTTATGTAAGTGTGTTTCCGTTAGTCATATGATATATATACTGTTTCCAGAGCTAAATTGTTCAAGTGTTGTAATGTGCAGTCTGCATGGTAAATATACACGCCTTGTATATTTGTACATAATAAATTTATAGGGTTTCTAATCTTTGTGCTCAGTTTTCCCAGATAATGTTCGTTTCCTGGCCGCTGCATTTGTGAGTACTGGGCCTATGGTCTTTGATACCATTTTGGATGTTGTATTAACGGTGAGTAAAAATGTAATGCTGGGATGCATATATCTGCGAAGTTCTGTCTTTTCTCATTAGGAGGGACAGTTGTGCTTTTATCATTCCCTTTCTTCTAAAAAATGTACTTCATTGCCACTGTTATTACGTCTATTTAGGATGTGAGCTGTTCTTTCTCGTTCTCTTCTCTGAGTACCCTTAATGTGAAAATACGGGCACTCCATATTTAGGCATTTTTTTCTCTCTCTAACTGACTGTCTGCACATAGAAGGATGTAAATAGTAGGAGTTTGTTCCGTACTTGCAACTTCCATTCGTCATTATGTAGAAACAATTTTGGGGGTGATTATACATGCAGTTTGAGCCATATTTGCTTGAACCTGTTTTATAATATTCGCATATGGTCCGTCGTTTAGATTCCTTACGAGTCGTATGGGATTCAAGTTCTTTCCTCAGTTCTACCACCACTTCTTTTCTACTTAGTATTTTTTAATCTTTGGTGTGTCTTTATTTGTACGTATCTGTATCTTGCACAGGGGGTATTTCTCCGTCTACTTCTGCACCTCCCTGTAGTGTGTTTCCCTCGTATCGGTGTCCTGAATTCTATTTTCGTTTGTATCGGCGTTTTTTTGACGTTTTCTGGTTTTCTGTCGGTGAACCTGTTGCAAGTGATGATTCTTCCATTTCGACATTCTCCATTCCCTTTTGTACTATTTTCATATTGTTTTCCATGTACTGTACTTGAGGCACGAAGCCATAAAAGCCTATACTTTTTTGTTTATGCTCTTTAGCAGTTTTCTGTCCTTTTTATCTAAGTTTATAAGTTTATGCATTCGTAATGCTTAAATGTATTGCACAGAATGCATTTTAAGCCCGTGGTCAGGTCTACTTCATCTTTGCAATTGCAGAGCTGGTACGCGGCGCACTCCATTAAACATAATCCAACTCTATTCAACTTTCTGGATTTACGACAACTCATATTTTCGTATTTTTTATTTTTTTTGCCATTTTTTCCTTTCTCTCGTCTATTTCCTTTCTGCTTCTCGAATTTCGTCTGTGAAATCTCAACCTTCTCGTTTATGGTCCTCTTCCTCTTCTATTATTATAGGCCTCTTGGAAATATCTCACGAAAGCTGTTATTCTGTTCGAATTGTTTTCAATTTATGTTTCAATTTATGTTGTTGTCTTTTGTGCGCGCTGTGTGCCACCGGCCTTCGCTTAATAAATTATTTTCGCGTATTCACTAATACCTAATACACGCACTGGTATTGGATAGAATTTACCGCTGAATTTATAAACGCTAGTTATTTTGGTATTAACCCAAACAAACGTCCGTATACCACGAGGTACGTAACTGAGATGGTTTGTAATAGCCATTTTGTGAAAAGTAATTGTGTTTACTTCTTCCTTTGTATCACTTCTCATCTGAAAGATTGTTCTTTCCTGCTTCCGGTCATCACTCTTTCGTGTGTTATAGCAGAGGTAGAATTAATTACAATTAAATGACGCTCAGTAAAGATAAAATTCTCCCACTCAGTGATGACCAAATTGCTTCACGAGTGCCTCTTGTGGTATAGTAGAACAGTTAAGGATGCACATTTTTTTAATTTTAAATATAAAAATAAGATAGTAGGCCTATATTACTTTTGTTACGGATCACTGTGGTACGCCATTAAGGACAATATTTAGCTATGGTACAATTTGGCTACCACTGTTCCAATGGATTCTTCTTTAAAGAATTTTAAGAAGACTTTACACCCAAACGAGAATGTATTTTATCATATTTGTTTCTATACTATAGATCACACGTTTTGATGTTATAATTGTAAGGCCTACTTTGTGGAAACATCGCGATATTGCTATCGGTTGGATCAGTGAGGATAGGCGACGTTGGGTTTGATCAGTAGCTGGATGGATGACCACTTTCTTCGTTCAGATGATCTAGCGAACTGTAGATAGTTCGGATCCCACGTAAAGCAGTAGGTTCCCTCCGTCACATAACCTTTTTTTCTACCGCTACGAAGAGGTTAAACAACCCCTACTATTATTATGCAGGATGAATAAACTAATATCTGTATTTTTTTAATTATGAATTAAGAAACGCAAAATTATGCCTTTCAGACCCACTGATACGAGATAAATGCTTTTCAAAAACCGATATCTGAATTTTTTGTTTAATATTCCATGAAATATTTTTACTTTTTTTTATTTTTGCACTGAACATTGCGAGAATAAAAACTATTTCCTCGTTTCTGGGGAATAAAATGCATGTCCAATGTACTACATCTCCTTCTGATCGAATATAACCAATCGGGTCTAAGAAATTATCACTGTGAGCGTAGTTGTGGGTGGGGGCTTTGTTGGTAACAAATGATACCGCCAAGTGCGAGCACTACTTATTATTTAGGTTTTCGTCTCATCAGTTCCCCGCTTCTTACTGACTGTCTTCAATCTCTCTCTCTCTCTCTCTCTCTCTCTCTCTCTCTCTCTTTACCGCAATGTTACCTCACTCCCTTTTCACTATCGCTATTATAACGGACATTGCTCTTCTGAACTCTCTAACTGCATGCCTCTTCCTTTGAGGAGAGCGCTCAGTACCAGACTTTCGGCACATTCTCATTCCTTTTCTGTCCAACTCTCTCTAACGCGAGAGTTAATCAGTATTTTCAATCTTTCATCTACTCAACCGGTCAATTTTGGAACAATCTTCCTCAATCCATCTTTCCCCCTGTCTATGATTTTCAATCTTTCAAACGCAGAGTGTACAGGTATCTCGAAAACTCTGGGCCTTCATTTTGGCTCTTTTCTTCTTCTATGGAAGGGGAGCGTTTTAGCGGACATTAGCCCTTGGCCCCTCCTTCCTGCATTAAAAAAAAAGTTATTTATTCACAAAATGTAGGCTGACGATTTATCAGAAAGTTAGGGCTTGCTCTTGCTCTTCTATAGGGTGTCTCAGAAGTCGCGCACCATATTTATAGGTGCGGATGACTTGAATCCATCGTACACGACTTCTGAGACACCGTGTACAGTATAATAACCAATCAGGAGGGCCGGAATCTGGCACAGTGCTGAAACTAGACGAATGCTGCCCATTGCTATAACTTCTGCAGTTATTATCGACTTGCATTATTGAGAGTCGAGCCCCCGACCTCAGTGTCTTCACTTCGAATATAGGGAAACGATGTCGCCCAGAGATACGGGAACTGTGAGAGTACAGTTTACGGTCCCCAAAACTGAATAACGGCCTCTGAAGGTTACTCGCATAAAGTAAGTTGTGACACGTGACTTTGGTTCATGAAGCTCTGTTAATATTTTAATGTCCAAGGGTCTTTTCCGAGACCAAATAAAATCGTCTGACGTTAACCACAACAAAATCAGTAGAATCTTTCTAAGTGATAAAAGGTTAATTAAGTTAATTAACGTCTAAAGCGTTATCGACGAGTTATAGCGTTTATCGGTGTAGATAAATGTGAAATAATGATGCTGAAGAGGTTAAGACGATTTATTGGGCTATGTCGTGGCCAGTGTCGTAATACCGCTTCTCGCCGATCAACGAAGTTAAGCGACATTAAGCCTGGAGAGTAGTTGTATGGAAGACAGTACTTCGCGTCCAGATTATATAGCGACCAGTGGTTCGGTTCCCACGTAAAGCAGTAGGTACCCTCCATTATATGACCATCATGGATGTTTCAGTAGACGTTAAAGAACACCCCCTCCCCCACGTCAAAAAAATGAAAAATAAAGAGAAGATAGAGTAAAAGGATAAAATCCATATAGTGACTATCACTATACTATCCCTTACTATCTTAGCAAGGGATTAAAGGCATTACGGACGTTATTTAACATAAACTAAAACAAAAATAAACACTATTTGAAGCCTATTCCTTTCTGGAATGACTCATATTTTTCGGCTATACACGGACTCCTCCTAATTGCGTAATGAGATGCACTGAGGAGAGAGAGAGAGAGAGAGAGAGTATACTATTAAGGTAATAAATTTAATGGAATAGTTTATAAGGGAATTGTTATCATAATGATGCCCATTGAAGGGTATTGTATAGCACGATTCAGTATACTTTAATGGAGTCATCTTGTGAATATTTTTGCTAAGGAAAGACGGTGTATAGCGCTCCAAAAGTAACTTTTTTTTGGTACAGTATACAACAATACGTGGCTTGGAAATCAAATACTTTTTTTTCTAGTGGGGGGGGGGGGGGGGCTGTGAATCGTCGTAACCCCTCTTTAATGGGTCGAAACTGTAAATACAGTTTTGTGTTCGTTAATCAAGACGAAACATAAAATAGTTTTTCGCGTTTCTAAATTCTACTTTACTATTTTAATAGTATCCCATAAAATTATTTTTGCATGAAATTAATTTTATTTCATCTCAGGATCATTTTACCTTTACTTTTCATTCCGCTTTTGTAGGGGGGTTTCCGGGGTTTCCGAGAGAGAGAGGGGGGGGAGTTCCCCAGGCTCCAACACTTTACCCCATTTTTATTTCCCCTTTTATTACTTAATAAAACGAGAATTCGTTCGTCTTTTGTTCGTTGTTGGTCCTTTCTTTTTACTCATAATTTGCATTTTCGTTCTCTCAATTTTTCGCATTTTACAACGTTTTTGTTTTATTTACTCATTCATACTTCCTCATTTTCGTGCGTGTCGCTATTTCACTGTTTCTTCTATTGTTACACCTTTTTCTGTGTGTGTGTGTGTGTGTGTGTGTGTGTTTCTCCAAACTCGTGTAATATTCGCTTTATATATATATATATATATATATATATATATATATATATATATATATAGTGTAAGTAATAATATTAGATTAAATTAAACATGAAAGCCGCTCATAACGTTCACAAACAGGTAAATTTTATGACGTAATTTCGTGAACGTTCAATGGCGAGAAGGTAAAAAGGGATGTGAGAGAGAGAGAGAGACAGAGAGAGAGAGAGAGAGAGAGAGACAAGGCACAATTTAGCAATTTTTAATTTTAGCAGCCCCCAAAATAGAAGTGATTTTCATATATATATATATATATATACATATATGTGTGTGTGTGTGTGTGTGTGTGTGTGTGTGAGTGTGTCGCGCACGCGCGCTTACTCGACAAACACTAGGCAGATGGACAGGCCTGAACCAATATTTCCCAAATTAAAGATTAGGCTCGGTAATTAAATTTGGGTGTTCTTTTTAATTTACTGGAATAGGAGTTTGGTGTTAATTAACTGAACGTAATTGAATGAATAATTAAAAAAATTATTTGGATTTATTTTTAACGATGTTTGGTAAACTATCATTTTCGAGATGCTCTTAATCCAAATTTTAATTGGTTATAAGGGGCAGTGAATATACTATATATATACTGTATATGCTGTGTATATATATATATATATATATATATATTCTTTTGGTATATTTAATGATATTGGGATTTATTTTATTGGTTTGTAGCCCTGAAATATGAAGAGATATTGGTATACATTTTCAAAATGGTGTATACAGGGTGTCCCAAAAGTCCCAAGCTATTCCTTGTAAGGAATGAGCAAGAAATAGATCGGGGACTTTTGGTACACCCTATTGTGCTTTTCTTCGTAATGTTAACTTCTTTTATTCATTATTTTGCGTTACAGTAATTTGACATTGATTGGAGATGAATCAAATCCGTAGATTTAATTTCCCGACCTGTTTATTTTATTTTATTTTTTGTTCATTTTTGTATGAAGTTAATAATGCGTTTGATATGAATCTTCCGCACTGTAAAATCCAATCGAGTATTGACGTCCCATGTAATTATTCCTTCTATCCATTGTATTGGACGTTAAAGACTTTGTTTAAAGGCACGGATGGTAAAAATTACAACCCAGATAAAAACAAAATATAACAGGATAATGTTTCTGACGTCACAAGAGCAATAACGCTATAGTTTAACCTAGGCCTAACTATGCTTACACGCTCTGAATATTTATGATGAAAAAATAGGCCTACTTTAAGCAAATTATAACGTATTACAAATTAAGAACTTTTCTAATAATCCAATACTGAAATTATATCTATAGTTTGTGAACTATTCTTTCTAAAATAATAATAACTGATAAATATCGGAGGGGAGGGGCGACAAGCTTGACCTTTGTGAAATGAGGAATCATCGCACGGAACATTTGAAAGGTTGAAAGTATAAAAAATATGTATTTGATAATTTTTAAAACATCTTGCTTAGCTTTCTAATCTTAATAAAAAATTATTGGAACATTTTTCCATGGTGTGAATCAAACCATCTCAGTTCACCAATAAGAATTTGCACTCTGAACTGCTATTAGTATTGTATAGGATATGCTTGACTGCAAATGCTTCATACAGTTACAGGTTCAATGTTACCAATCCCACTACACCATTCTTCCCTTTTTCCCCCATTCCTTTTGACTTTACACCTTTACCCTGATAGTTGTCATGGCAACCAGAAAAATATAAAGACGAGAAGGAAGAGGAATATATATACATATATATGGGTCTCAAAATATTTAATGATTCCGTTAATAATTCATCGATAGGCCTACTGTAACCCTATGAATTCCCCTTGTTAATTATCCTCTAGGCCTATGCCAGTTTAACGAATGTACGGGAGAAATTGAAAGGGGACTTGCTTTAATTACAATATTTTATTGAGTTTTAATCTTATCGACATAATTATGGGAGGTTGTGTAGGAAGAAATTGTAAACACCAGTCAACCAGGGTAGTACTCCGGTGGGGGTGAGACGTTAGGCAGGAGACAGGGGTCTTGGAACTCCCATTTCTCTTGTCTCTATCTTTCTCAGCTGATCTTTTTTCCGTGTCTCATCTACCCTGTGAGCAGCCCAGCATGCTCTCAAACACACACTTCTCTCTCTATTTCTCACTACACATACATGCACCTTACACACTACACAATCTTTTCAAAATAAAAAAATGGCATCATCTTCAAGAGCCTCGGATCCACTGGGAAGTGGACCATAAATGTCCCCAATTCCGGCTCCCCCGGTGCCGATATCGGGAACGCAGACCCAGGCAACGCGGTTGGTTCTGCTACTGTTCATTCAAGATATCCTGGGCCTCTGCCTGATTCACTTTTCATAGACTTCTGTAACATTCGTGACCTTTCCTCAAATTTCCAACGCAACGACCTAACTTGCTCTCGTATTCTCAAATCTGAATCTTCCGAATTCTACACCCTCTGGCTACGGCTTACATGTCAATCTTAAACTAAATACATCTACTCTCTCTACCTTTCTCCTAATTCTACTCGCTATTCAAAATTCTTTGACTACCTCACTTCCAAAGTGAAATACATTCTATGCAGTTCTCCTTCAGGTGAAGTCTTTATTTTAGGAGATTTGAATGTTCATCACCAACTTTGGCTTTCCTCCCATTTCATTGACATCCCTGATGAACTAGCTTACAACTTCTCTATCCTAAATGACCTACAGCAGATTGTATAGCACCCTACTCGTATCCCCTATCGCCTTGGAGAGAGTCTCGACGTTCTGGGTTTATTTCTCACTACTCGTCCTTCTTTGACAATCTTTCCTCTCCGATGGGCTCCTCCGGCCAAAATCTGTTTCCTGTCTTATCGTTCCAGTTCGACCTCTGGATCCTCCTAAGAGAGGGAAACTTTAAAACTTTGGTGGCACTGATTGGGAGGCAGTACTTCTCTGGTTTCCGATAGAATTATTACTGCTTCCGTGGCTGGGGCCCCTAAGAGTACGCTGAGTGCATTACGGAAGTAATGCTCTCGGGCATGGAGGCATACATTCCATATTCTGTACCTACTGCTAACGCAATTAAACCCTGGTTTAACTTTACTTGTTTTAATGCTCTCTGCATCAGAGAGGAGGTTTTCAAAAGGTACCGTCGCCATCCAACTCCTGACTCTCATTCAACTTACATTTTTGTCCGGATATGTGCAAAATCTGTTCTTTGACTCGCCAAAAGTTTCTTCGTGAGACAAAAATGTGAAAACCTATCTATCCAATTCTAATTCTTCTCGCTCTTTTTGGCGCCGAGCCAAGAACCTTTCCAACCACTTTACTTCTTCTTTCCCTCTCCTTTTCCATCATGACGGATCAGTTGCCGTCTCTTCTCCTAATAAAACTGAACTCTTCGCTCAAACTTCTGCCTCCAACTCAGCCCTGGATGATTCCGGTGGTCCTCCATCTCTTCCTCCCTCTGACTTAATTATGTCTGAAATTAGAATCTCTCCCAAAGATGTTTACTCTGACCTATCTGGGCTCAACTCCATGAAGGCATGCGGTCCTGATGGTGTCCCTCCTGTTGTTCTCAAGAACTGTGTTTCTTTGCTGACATCCTGACTAGGCAAACTCTCTTGTCTTCGTCTTTCATCTGTTACGTTTCCTCCTTCGCTTTCATACAGATTGTCCCAAAGAAGAGTAATCGCTCTCAACCCTCCAACTATCGTCCAATTGCTTTGATTTCTTACCTTTCTGAAGTTTTTGCTTCTATCTTTAATAGGAAGATTCTTAAACATCTCTCTTCTCACAATCTTCTCTCAGATCGTCAGTATGGGTTCCACAAGGGATGCTCTACTGGCGATCTTCTTGCATATCACTCTGACTCTTGGTCATCCTCTTTTCGGGATTTCGGTGAAACCTTTACTCTTGTGCTAGTCATATCAAAAGCTTTTGATAGAGTCTGGTACAACTCTTTA
The DNA here is from genome assembly GCA_023014485.1 of Bathynomus jamesi. NCBI lineage: Eukaryota > Metazoa > Arthropoda > Malacostraca > Isopoda > Cirolanidae > Bathynomus > Bathynomus jamesi. The sequence goes on from JAJOZX010000526.1 coordinate 152,655, forward strand.
ATTTTCAAAATGACCTTCTTCGGTTTCTGTCTTTCAATATGTGTGTTCATCCCTGATTTCCTTTCTGGCCGATCTATAGCTGCAGTTGTAGAGGGCTACTGTTTTTCTCAAGCTATTAATAGTGATGTTCCTCAGGGTTCTGTCCTGTCACACACTCTCTTCCTTTTATTTATTAATGATCTTTTAAGTCGCACTTCATGTCCTATCCACTCGTATGCTGATGATTCTACTCTTCACTTCTCCACTTCACAAAGCATCCTTTTCAACAGTCACGCCATGCTTCGCGTAGGACGGCTGATATTTCTGCTATCTCTGATTGGGGCAGAGAAAACCTTGTGGCTTTCAATGCCTCAAAACCTCAGTTCCTTCATCTGTCTACTGAGCACCATCTTCCACACGACTATCCCTTTACCTTCAACAATACACAACTCAATCCTTCCTCTTCTCTCAACATTCTTGGCATTTCCTTTTCTCGTGATCTTTCTTGGAAAGATATAACATATTCGCTCTTTCAGAAACAGCTTCTAAGAGGTAGGTGTGCTGTAGAGGGATCTTTTCCGCCCCTGTATAAAGTACGCTTCTCACTTGACCGGGTGGAATCAAAGGTTTTTGTCTCATTAATTTCCCGCCTCTAACTGACTATCTTCAATCTCTCTCTCTTCGCCGCAATGTTACCTCACTATCTCTTTACTATCCATATAATAAAGGACACTGCTCTTGTGACCTCTCTAACTGCATGCCTCCTCCTTTAAGGAGAGTTTGCAGTACCAGACTTTCGACACATTTTCATTCCTTGTCTGTCTAATTCTCTAATGCAAGGGTTAATCAGTATTTTCAATCTTTCATCTATTCAACCGGTGAACTTTGGAACAATCTTCCTCAATTCATCTTTCCCCCTGTCTATGACCTCCAATCTTTCGAAAGCAGTGTTCAAGAATCTCGAAAACTTTGGAGCTTGATTTAGGTTCTCCTCTCCTTTTGTGGTGGGAGGAGTTTTTGTAGGTATTCTTACTGCATAAAGAAAATATAATTTAAAAGAGAGAGAGAGAGAGAGAGAGAGAGAAGAGAGAGATTTAAATGATCTATATATGAAGTGAACTTGTTTTAAAGTTTATGAAAATGGAAGATTACGGAACACTAGTGTGAAGCCCAGACTAAGCTTTTCAAAAAATTTTGACAAACCATACAAGGCGAACGCTAAAACGTCTGGTGAGGGAAGACCGGATGTATATTCTAAAATCCAGATTTTTCGACAAGTGTGTCTACCGTACGCAGGGAATCGCATGGAGAAGGATCTTATGGCAGCTACCTATAGGCCATACATCACCACCCTGAATGCAAAGCGACAACTGCAGTGGTGCAAAGATTGTCAAAGTTGAGGAATAGAAACGGGTCCTGTAGAGTGATGAGTCGCGCTACACACTGTTTGCATCCGATGACGGATTCTGGTTGTGGCAACAATCCAGAAAACGATTTAATTCTCAGTGCATTTTTCCGACCGTTAAGTAGAGAGGTTGCAGTTATGGTGAGGGTATATTTTTTATGGATTAGACTAGAATCAAAAGCGTTTGCGAAGGGTACCTGCTAGGGCGTATTACATTTTCTACAAAAGTACAATACCATCACTGATTGAATTTTACGGCGAGGATCCCTAACTCTACGAACAAAACAACGCCCTCTGTTTCGAGCAGAATATCGTTCATAGATAAATAAACATATTTCCCTGAAAATTTTCTAAACCTTGGTAACGGTATCGATTGTAAATTTGGAATATGAATAACTTGGCCAACTTTAAGCTATACCGCGAAACTTTATCCAAAGACTCATTTGAAATGCAGTAATAACCTATGAATAATAAAATGTAAAAAAGGCTTTATAATTTCAAAGTTCATTTTGGGAACGATCTTTTCGCAAATGACTGACTTCGGGTTTGTTATGATGTCGTTTGTCATGGGCTGACTCTCTCTCTCTCTCTCTCTCTCTCTCTCTCTCTCTCTCTCTCTCTCTCTTTATCTATCTATCTATCTATCTATCTACGCATATCAGAATAAAACTCAGAATATTTTGATGAATTCTTAGTAAACAAAAAATTTCACTATTATCTAAGGAGATAATAGGATTAAAAATTTATTCCGAAAAATAATATGAGGGAAAAGAATTATATTTTCTGTTACGCTTTCATATACATTTCACGAAACCAATATAAGCCTTTTTCTTTATATCTTTTGTAAACGTTTTATAAAAGTTTATTTATAATAAAGAATTCGGAGGAGCTTTTCAATTCACTTGAAAATGTTCCTCAATATATGCTGGAAATAGTTTTTAAAGACATTTGAGTTTCTAAATGTTATCCTATTGAAGGACTGTAAAGAAATTTACACGCATATATATATATATATATATATATATATATATATATATATATATATATATATATATATATATATACAGGGTGAGTCAAAAGTCTCCATACATAAGCAAATGGTCACATTATTATGCAATCACTTGTAAGTCACAAAATATGCTCTATGTGGGCACCATTACACTGAATGCACATACGGATGCGTTCCTCCCAGTCATGGCAAACGCGCGTTAACACGTCTGGTGTTATGCGTGCACACGCATCACGAATGCGTTCCTTTAGGTGGTCCGTGTTTTGTATTTTCACCTGGTACACCATGGCCTTCAAGTGCCCCCACGAGTAAAAATCAAGGGGGGTGCGGTTTGGAGACAACGGTGGCCAATCCAGTGACCCGGAAAATGCTTTTAGTTTTATCATGACCATTTTGCCTATGTATGGAGACTTTTGACTCACCTTATATATATATATATATATATATATGTGTGTGTGTGTGTGTGTGTGTGTGTGTGTTTTGAAAGGGGGGTTTCTAGCCAAACAAAACCATCAACTCCTCAAAAACCACTGTTGTTTTTTAATGTTACTCGAGTAATTTTATTATAATAACCTAAAGTTATTACATAGTGCACAAAAGCTTTTGCCAGATTAGCGTTTACCTTGAAAATACAGGGTGTCCAAGAAATAATGGTGCAAAAATAAGTGGCCAATTTTTTTTTATTGATCACTATATATTATATATATAAGATTATCTATATATATATATATATATATATATATATATATATATATATATATATATATATATATATATTCCAAACTGCCCAGATTTAGAACATTTTCACATGACTTCGCTATAAAGCGAACTCCATCAGAACATTAACCCATTAGCGCCTAGAGGTCTTTTCCGAGACTGAATAATATCCTCTGGCGTTAGTCAGAACAAAATCAGTAAAGTGACGCTGGGCACTGATGGGTTAATAAGACTAGATCCAATTACCATCCTGATTCTTTGACGGGATTCTACCAGACAACTGAATTTTCACGATAAATACTGTAACATATCCCCATGGATAAAAATCCAAAGGGATCACATCAGGTGATCGAGGTGGCTATACTATCGATCCACCACGACCTATCCAGAAACAGTGTCTGCTTTGCATTTGTTAATTTTCTTATATACGGTTGAATAGACGGAATCCAAAGTAATAATAGGTCATTCTGCCCAAGCAGTCATTTTCATTGCTTTGTTTTAATTGTAATCATTGGTGAGAAGACCAATTCGCATTAGTATGAGGCTGTAATTGGGATGAAAACTTTCAACGCTTTAGGAAAAACAGTTCTGGATATTCCCTTTTCCGTGTTATCCAAAATGTAACAAGTCTTCTGACAAGAATGACAACTGTGGAGGTTGTACAAATGAAAGTTCACTCAATTTATCGAGCACGTGTCCTGAAAGTTTGGCGGACTCTACCACCTTTTCATTGAACGAATTAAGTATCCACCGTTTGCCAAGCTTTCTATCGTCAAGTGGGAGTTACACCTGGAACTGTTTCTGCAGTCCTGGTATGTGCTGCATATTCATTTATACAAAGATGATAGCGAGTTTTTTTCCCAGTTTTTCCATTGACGATTAAACTTCCACTCTGAATAACTAATCTCAAATCGTAGGGGTCTGGTTCATTCCCACCGATCTGACCGAAATAGAATAAATTATGTTAATTCAATTGATTGGTAAAAGTCCTTACAATTATTTGTTATGTTATTTAACCAAATTTTTATACGAATAGGCTGAGGCGTTGCTCAGCTTACCTTGCTCGGACAAAAAGATGTCTATGTACGTAATGAATAGAAAGATATTAATCCAATTTCAAATCTTACTACATCGCAATGTATCTCTCTCCCCGATGTAGATAGGTCAGAGACTATGGCTACACTAAAATATTTCAGGATCCTAACAACGGTATCTAGCTAAACTAAATGTGTTAATCCAAGTATCCAAGTTTGACTGATGTTCAGCTATGAGATATTACCACAGCTGTCTATACGTTAATAAAGGGAACAGATACAGTAGGTTTACGAATCAAGATGGCGTCTAAGACAGTAAACGCCTACTATGTAAGCCTATACACAAAATATGACTATGAGGCAGTTATACCCTAAACAATTTCGTTTATAACTACATAAGCTTTTTTTGTTTAAAGCTATGACTTAATTCGATACGTTGTTAAGATGTTTAGATGTAAAACGGTTGTTAAGATGTAAAATGGTTGTTAAGATGTAAAATGGTTATTACGTTAAGTAACCGGAGTAGCCGTTGAAATAATTTGAACGGTAAATGACAAATTTACTATGTATTTATTTGCCGGAGAAAGAAGAGAATGTTTATCAATATATCTTCATGACATAGATGGATCCAGAGGGAGCGCCAGGGGGCTTAATTGAAGCAATGGAGCTTAATTTGGAGGCCCCATACATCCTGGTTAAACGAAATTGGGTAAAACGCTTGAATGCTCATGTCCACGTTGCTTCAATTAAGCCCCCCCGGCTCCACCCCCTCTGGATCCGCTTATGCTTCATGATACGAATTATTATTATTATCAATCCAAATCGTAAGCGCCACTGGAAAAGTCAAAGACAAGCAACCTTAGAGTTCCAGCAGGGAAACGACTCAACAGAAAAGAAAAGCGAACAAATAGAACCAAAGGCGCTTACGGATCATACATACGTTATAAGAGTGTCACAATAACATAAAAATAAAAGCGTCAAGAAAGCGTATTGAACGATCCTCAATGTAACTTCACGATGCTCATACTTACAAGGGAATGTCCTTCAATATTGCCAACTCTTAGTTTATAAAGTAGCAGTAAAATTAATAAAAAATAGCGAATTACAAAAAATAGTAGCAGATTATATGCTTTGGTATTGTCTCCCACTACTTGAAATACAAATTACGCACAGTTCACACAAATTTTTATACTCCGCAGAGGACAAGTTTGAAACTTGTCTTGCGCGTAATTTATGACGGCGTACGTTACAAGTAGCTCAAAAAGTAGCAGATAGCAGAAAATTTTATTATTTAGCGGGGGACTCTAAAAAGTAGCCCAATCTGCGAAAAGTAGCCCAAATTGACAACACTGATGTCCTTCCGTTTCACTGTTTCACTATTATATGGCAGATCATTTGGTCGTCTTACGTCTGCCTGCTGAACACCTTCAATAAATTTTAAATACTCGGTGTTTTTGTAATTTTTTCTTATACTGCACAATTGTTGTACCGCATAAATCAGCGAAATTGGAATGGGGTTGGAGTCTTTGGGTAGCAGCCAGGGAGGCTATACTCTCCGGAGAAGTTTCCGACCGAAACTCGTCTCGTCAACGAAATTGAAGATTTGTTGGTTGAAGTGAATTATCGTACCTCGTGCAAATGGAAATAGCTTCAATTTTTGTCTTTCAGATCGTTTTAATTTGCTTTTCGTGAAAGCCATTTGGAATGTGGTACAATTCAGTTTTGTAATAAAAATAAGTTTGTTAAATGCATACGTATTCCTTTACTGTTTTCTGCGATACTCTTTTATCATCGTTACAGAGGAATACTTTGATAAATATAATAATTATAAACATTATTTATAATAATTATGTTAATATTGCTAAGTATATAGTAGGTATAGATCTATAAACTTCTCAGAATGTATGCAATGATTAATTTACATATAAAATACCGACTATACGAGTATATATATATATATATATATACGCTTGCGATAATAAGTAAATCAAACAGCTATGTGGAACTCCTAGCAGTGAAAATAGAAAAACTAAACGTGATAGTAATAGACTATAGACCTCCAAGCACCCCAACCGAAAAATTCTCGGAGGCCATTGATGACATCAGAAAGCTAATAAAGGCCATAAACCCTCCATCCCCCAATATAATGATCTGCGGAGACTTTAACTTCCTATTTATAAAATACAAAAAGGTGGATAGGAATATATATATTCACCAGGACAAGGGGGGCACAAGAGAAGACCAGGAGCAAGCAAAAATGTTGATGGCTCTCACAAATGAATTTATGCTGACACAGGAGATAACAGAAAATACCAGAAAAAATAACTACCTGGATCTGGTATTCACGAATAACACGAACTTGATTGCTGATATAAAAATAACCTCAACCATTATCTCAGACCACAACTTAATCGAGATATCAACAAATATGACGACAGCATTAAAAGACAATACACATATTGTGGAAAGAAGTAAATTCGGGGCCTTTAACTTAAACTCGAAGACTATAAGTTGGGAAGCAATCAGATCGCACATGGCCCAAATAGAATGGAGAACAATTTTCGAGAATAAAACAACTGATGAAATGCTAACAACCTTGGAAGAAAAACGCTGAGAATTTCAGAAAAATATGCTCCGAAATCATAGCCAAAAGGAAAGAGGAGCTGGCTAGAGAGGCAAAAGAGAAGACTTTTCCGCAAAAGAAAGAGAGTGGAGGCGAAGTTAGGCAACTGCGGAGATAATGACAGGAAAGCAATAAAAGAAAAACTGGAGGGTATCGATAGGGAAATACAAGCCCTGATTAAGGACCATACAGAGAGGGAAGAGGAAAAGGCAGTAGAAGCAATAAAGGAAAATCCAAAATACTTCTATAGCTATGCAAAAAGGAAAACAAAAACGCGCGCCGCTATTGGACCCTTAAGGACGAGAAATAAAGAACTAACCGACGATCCAAAAGAAATATCTGATACATTGATTGCTCAATATGAATCAGTTTTCAGTACCCCAAAAAGTGACAAAGCGATACCTGACATAAACGCATTCTTTGAAGAGGAATTGCAAGGAGAGTACATAACAGACTTTGATTTTACACCAGAAGATGTAGCGAGAGCTATAGGGCAAATGAAACCACATTCAGCTGCAGGTCCGGACAATTGGAACGCATTATTGATTAAAAACTGTAAAAATGAAATAGCTACACCTTTATACTGGATATGGAGAAGATCCCTAGACACTGGGGAAATACCGAGCATCTTGAAAAGAGCAAACATTGTCCCTATATATAAAGGAGGGGATAGATCTCAAGCAAAGAACTATAGACCAGTGTCATTGACGTCCCACCTCACCAAAGTATTTGAAAGAATAGTTAGAGAGAAAATTTATGACTTCCTGGAGACACGGGAAAGATTCAACGAAAATCAGCATGGATTCCGATCAGGTAGATCATGCCTATCACAACTAATAGAACACTACAACAATATCCTAGATGCATTGGAAGGCAATGACAACTACGATGTTATATACACAGATTTTGCTAAAGCTTTCGAAAAATGTGACCATGGTATAATAGCACATAAAATGAAATATATGGGAATAACAGGCAAAGTGGGAAATGGATCTACAACTTCCTCAGAGAACGTCTGCAGGTCGTCAAAATTCAAGGTATATCATCATCAGAATCGGAAGTACGCAGTTCAGTACCACAAGGGACAGTACTGGCCCCACTCCTGTTCATTATCATGCTAACAGACATAGACAGCGGAGTAAACAGCAACAGTATAGTAACATCCTTTGCAGACGATACAAAGATCAGCAGAAAAATCAGCGATGTACATGACGTGGAGGCCTTGCAGAGGGACACGAACAAAATATACAAATGGTCAGAAGACAACAACATGTTATTTAACACCAAGAAATTTCAGCTCCTGAGATATGGTAGAAAAGAAGATAGACAGGAAATTCAGAGAAGCACGAAAGCGATTGATCTTGGGATAATAATGACAGATGATGCGAAATTCGAAACACAAAATCAGATAGCGATAAATAAAGCAAAAAGAGTCGCCGGACAGGTACTAAGAACGTTCAAGAGAAGGGACAGGACAGTAATGATTCCCCTGCTAAAAACACTGATTATACCAAAACTTGAATACTGCTCAGTTTTGACGTCCCCATATAAAAAGGAAGAAACTAATAAACTAGAAGAAACGCAAAGGCATTTCACAGCCAAGATTGATGGCTGCAAAGAACTCAACTACTGGGAAAAACTACGTAAACTAAATCTGTACTCCCTGGAAAGAAGAAGAGAGAGGTACACCATAATCTACATATGGAAAATGATCGAGAAACTGGTACCAAACCTAAAACTAAACCCAATTACCATTTAAACAACACTGGAAAATACGAAAGGCAGAATGTGTAGTGTTCCCAAATTAAAGGCCCGACAAGGGACCTTCTCAACTCTGAAGGAAAATAGTTTGGTTGTCAGTGGGCCAAGACTTTTCAACCAGCTTCCAAAGGACCTCAGAAACGTAACGGGGATCAAAGTTGAAGTTTCAAGAGAAGACTGGACGCCTGGCTCAGGACGGTACCAGATGAGCCGGGCGTGCCTGGCTATGTGCGGTGGAGAGCGCAAGAAAGCAACTCGTTCCTCCACCAAGCCAGACCTAGAGGCGGGGCCACCAGCTTGACCTCCGTGTGAAAGAGACCAACGCACGAAACAACATAAGGTTCATAAGGTAAGGTGTATATATATATATAATATATATATATATGTATGATACACACAGACCGTGCATGGAACAAGGAACTCTTCTAGGAAAATTAAATCCACTATAGTCCGAATAAGTAATGGTAAACGACAAACACTATAGTTTTTTCTTTTTCATGATGTTAGCCCGACGTAGGCAACGGGTCACTCGCAAAGAGACCCCAAAGGGGCCCCCAAAAGGGCCCCCAAAGAGGCCTCTTTGCGAGTGACCCGTTGCCCACGTTGGGCTAACATCATGAAAAAGAAAAAACTATAGTGTTTGTCATTTACTATTACTTATTCGGACTATAGTGGATTTAATTTTCCCAGAAGAGTTCCTTATTCCATGCACGGTCTGTGTGTATCATGAAAAAACCTCAGGGGACCATTCTGAGTTCATTCCCATATATATATATATGGAGAATATTGTTTTGTTTTTACAAAAGTAATTCTCTCTCTCTCTCTCTCTCTCTCTCTCTCTCTCTTGCTGTATAACGTTCAGTGTTTCTTTGATATGTACACTTACATAAGCACCTTAACAAACGCATCTATACATCTTATTTCTATGTATTGCATACATATACCTGTGTGAGCGTGTGTGTGATTTAGTAAGTAAGCTCTTTAGCACTGTAACCGCCTTGGAAAGGGGCTTTCTACCTAAACAATGAACTCTGTTTGAATGGGTTTCGAAGCTTTAATTGGCGAAACCTTCTTCTCAAGATGCAAATTAGCGACAACATTCAACAGGTTTTTGGTTCGGGGGTGGGGTGGGGTGGGGGATTTGAGGTTATAGGCAGGGAGAGGGGGGCAAAGGGGAATATAGGTTTCTCTGGAGACGAGAAGGTTTGCAACGAAAGTCTTTCTTAGGCCTCCATTTTCTTTGAAGACGAACCGTAATACTTCAAGAAAACGAAATAGTAGCCAAAAATCTTGGTTTAGATCTGTAATGGCCGGAGAA